>JAFIDM010000002.1:17630795-17713502 GCA_023159025.1 Thereuonema tuberculata
GCTGGGGAATCCCATGGTTTGAAACTTTTTCGATATAATAATAATAATAACTTAAGTTTTGAAAAAATACTAAAATTAATTACTGTTTATAAAATAAAAATACAATTACAAATAAGAATAACGGCTTATTTTTTGCCATTTTGGCGATTTGATTTGAAGCATCTTTTAAAAAATTTATTTTTATCTTTGTATCTATAATATTCATTGTGTGCTTTTATGGTTGTTGATTTAATAAATTTAATGTTCTAATTGGTGGGGGGTGGGGTTTTATTGGGTTTATTTGGTGTTGGGATTGGATCTCCCCGGTGTTATAGTGGTGTTGACAACTGCCATTTTGCTCCCACATTGAATTTCTCTGCCTACAAGGCTTCCGGACTTTGTCTGAGATAAACACATGTATAATAATAATAATTTAAATAATTTAGCAAAAAATAATGGAATAGAAAATGTTTTAATTAATGTAAAAATGGAAATTACTTTCGTTAACTTGGGAAACATTACTACATGTATTTGTAATAAACATGTGTGGGATTTTAGTAACAGTATAAAGTCAACTGAATAATCAACTGAAAAGTGTGGCCAAATTTGTATTTTAAAACAAAGTAATTTTACATATAAAAGAAATAAAGTAAAAATACTGCAATTAAAAAAAATGAAAAAAAAAATATATTTAATGGTAATTGTAAAATATTGGCATATTATAAATATAATTTCAAATAACAATAATGACAATAAATCGAATAATAATCTAAAGAAATTAGCAAAAATTAAAGGAATAGAAAATGTTCTAATTAAAAATGAAAATTACTTTCGTTAACTTGGGAAACATTACTACATGTAATTGTTATAAACATGTGTGGGTTTTTAGTAAAAATATAAAGTCAACTGAATAATCAACTGAAAAGTGTGGCCACATTAGTATTTAAAACAAAGTCATTGTACATAAAAAAATAAAGTAAAAATACTACAATTAAAAAAAATTGAAAAAAAATATATGTAATGGTAACTGTAAGCTATTGGCATATTATAAATATAATTTCAAATAAAAATAAGGACAATAAATCGAATAATAATTTAAAGAAATTAGCAAAAATTAAAGGAATAGAAAATGTTTTAGTTAAAAATGAAAATTACTTTCGTTAACTTGGGAAACATTACTACATGTAATTGTCATAAACATGTGTGGGATTTCAGTAACAGTATAAAGTCAACTGAATAATCATCTGAAAAGTGTGGCCACATTTGTATTTTAAAACAACGAAATTTTACATAAAAAAGAAATAAAATAAAAATACTACAATTAAAAAAAATGAAAAAAAAATATTTAATGATAAAAGAAGTTTAACGTGCCCGAGCTAACGTGCTAAAGATAGGATTCGCACTTTGAGTTGTCATCGGGAAGAGACTGGGACGGACCGCTGGCTGAGAAGTCTTAATGAGGACGAAACGGTCCGTCCCAGTCTCTTCCCTATGACAACTCAAAGTGCGAATCCTAACTTTAGCTTTGTGCCTTGCGATTGATATCTATTTTGAATATATTTAATGGTAACTGTAAAATATTGGCATATTATAAATATAATTTCAAATAAAAATAATGACAATAAATCGAATAATAATTTAAAGAAATTAGCAAAAAATAAAGGAATAGAAAATGTTTTAATAAAAAATGGAAATTTAGGAAACATTTCAAAACTGTATTACTGTGGAACTACTATGTTTCTAATCATTGAGCAAAATAATTGGATTTTAAGAGCCTCACCGCAGATATTCGGAGCTTTGGAAGTTCAGAATTTTTTAAATTTTGATTATTTGAGGATTCTGTTTGTCGAGGATATCTGGATTCTTAGATGTTTCAAATGCAATGCCTTCGGTCACCTGGCCAAAGAATGTACTAATAATTTATCTTGTTTCAAGTGTGGTGGAACACACATTTTTTCGGAGTGTAATTCCACATACACTGAGTGTATTAACTGCAAGAGACACGGAAGGGAGAGGAAAGGTCACATGGCCAACTCTGTGGATTGTCCCTGTTATTATTTGAGGGGCCTTTCTAACAGCAGGAGGAGGGTGATTTATCAATGATTCGTATTGCCCAATTCAATCTGGGAAGAAGTCTGGTGCCCTGGGCAGAGATGCAGCTTTTACAAAATCGGTTCGATGTCACGTGCTTTCAGGAGCCATATTGCTTGAGTGATGGCACGGTGCCCAATTTTGGCAATGGTGCCACTATATATTGTGTAAGTGATCCCCTTCCTATTAGATCTTGCATTGTGGTCAACAACAGGGATTGTCTGATTTTAATGTTAAGACAATTCTGTAGCAGAGATCTGGTAGCCATTAAGGTTAAAATAAGTAATTACGAGTTCACCCTGGTTAACATCTACGCTCATAAAGAGGGAAACCTTCCAGGTCTCTTAAATACACTGGATATTATTATTGAAGATGCTGCAGGGGTAATCCTTATCGGTTACTTCAATATAAGGCATCCCATGTACGGTGACCGCACTACTGATGCCAGAGGGAGAGGGATCGCGGAATGGGTACTGCATCAGGAGGTCAGCATTTTAAATCACATCAATTCAGAACCTACCATGGATAGGAGCTGGATCGATTTGGCTATCACCAAGGGTTCAAAACTTTGGGATTGGACCCTTAAAGTGGATGACCTGGGCAGTGATCATCGGCTGATTTTGGTCTCCCTAGGATTCGAGGACTCGTCTTCACCCTCCTCTATTTGTCTGAAGAGGGCCAAGTGGCATATTTTTAAATCAATTTTAGAGTGAGCGACCCTCTTTGTTGGAAAGAGTTGAGAGAGAGGATTGTAGCGTTGCGACAGCCTTTTCCAGTACGACGAGTCTGCGCGCCTGCAACGAGGCAATTCCTCGATCTAATTACAACTTTAAGAAGATCTTCAAACATAGATGGTGGAGCCCGGCTTTAAGGATGAAAAGATCAAAAATGAGGGCCCTAAAAAAGAAAATGTATAAGACCAAGAATCAATGGGATAGAGATTTCTATGGGGATAAGTAGATAGAGGCGAGGACAGATTATAGAGTGGATTTGACGCGAACGAGGTGGATCTCAAGGAGGGATTTCTGTGAGGCGTCGACGGATCGAGATCATTACCAGCGAAGATCATTGGTGGGACGATGCGGCATCCTCTCGTCCAGCAGTCTTTTCTTAGACCTGACGGCTCATGGACTACCTCCGGGGGAGATACCTCGGCTTTTCTCCTTGCTGCTTCTTTTCCCATCGAAGATCTCTCTCAGAACAGTACTATTAACAAAGAAATTCGAGACGGTTCGGTGAGTTCATACATTATGGAATATAGGGAGAAATCTTTTTCGGAATCTGAGCTATTTATGCTGATTAACAATCTTGACCTTTCATCCGCTCCGGGGTTAGATGGCACTCCAACTCGTGCTCTCGTTTTCATTAAAGAGGTTCTTGGTAATATCTGGGTCAAACTCTTGAATAGATATCTCGATGAGAACACCTCTCCCGCTGTATGGAAGAGGGTAAAGATTGTTTTTCTCCCTAAAGGGGATGGCCGTATTCGGCCCATTTGCCTTCTTCCAGTCATCGGCAAGGTCCTGGACAGGCTTTGCAGCAATAAATTAATTCATTATCTTGAGGCTAACCATCTGATCTCGGATCAACAGTATGGTTTTCGTAAGGGCCGCGGTACCACAGGTGCTGTTTCGGACCTGTGCAGCTATCTTCGCCTTTGCAGGTCGAAGGGCATCATGCTATCGTGGTCTCATTGGACATCCAAAACGCCTTCAATAATGCCTGGCATCCGGGGATTCTGAATGTGATGAGGAGGAAGGGATGCCCTTCAAATCTTTACAATCTGATTGCCTCCTATCTGCAGGGTCGGACCGTTTGTTTCGGTCCGGCCTCGGTCACCTGCAACAAGGGTTGTCCACAGGATAGTAACTTCGGGTCTACCCTGTGAATTTTGCTGATGGAGGATCTCTTCTCCTCGCTGGAGGTTTTTCGGAAGTCCCCGGGCCAGGGATGCTGTTTTAGTCCAGGCCTATGTAGATGACACCGCCATTGTGGTCAATGCCCCATCTGCTAGAAACATCAAGGATCTTTGGGATCCCCTGTACGAGATCATTAGTGCATGGGCAAGCAAGAATAGGTTAACAATTAATCCATCTAAAACTAAAGCTTTGTTTGTTCCCTTCCGGAAAGTCCTGCGTCGGCCAGTGATCGAGATGGAGGGGTTACCCGTCTCCTTCTCAGAAAATCTTGAGTATCTCAGATTCACCTTCAACTCTAAACTGACCATATGTTTCGAGTGCGCGGAAGCGTAACAAATAATGCAAGCAGGTTTATTGCTGTTGCTCCAAAGCACGGGGGATCTCAACTAAAATTAGAAAGTTAATGTTTAATACCATCATTAAGCCAAAGATCTTACATGGGGCGGAGATCTGGGGAGAGGATTCCCTCAAGAGTAGAATGATTAAGGCAATTAATACCATTTAGTAGATCCTTTCTCCTTGCAATTACACGAACTTACAGAACCGTCTCGAGTGATGCTCTCCATGTCCTCAGTGGAGTCCCCCATATGGATTCAAGCTTACCACCTGTCCTTTCATTACAAACGCGTAACCACCCAAGATTATAGACGCATGGTCGACCGTAATGCTGGATTCATCCCGGCGACCTATGCCCACTAGAGGTCAAGAGCTGGGGCTCTGAACATGGATCTTGTGACACATACATTTTCACTGATGGATCCAAGATGAACGGGAAGGTGGGTTTCGCTGTGACCATCTATGATAAGGCATGGAACCCTCTTGTGGCTATTAAAGAACGCCTTCCCGATTCCTGCTCCATTTTCCAGGGGGAAGTCTGCGCCCTTAGGACTGGTGTTTCTTGGGTGACAGAGTTCTGGAGTGGGCAGGATGCCAATGTTGCCTTGGTTTCGGACTCCAGCTCTTCCCTGCACTCCATTTCTCATTGCTCTTATGAGAATTGGGATGCAAGAGACGCGTACATCGACCTCGTGGAATTGAAAAAGCATGGTATTATTTGCGACTTGTGCTTGGTGAAAGTGCATGCGGGTTACCCAGGCAACGAGGAAGCGGACCGGGAGACAAAGTCGGCCACTCTATTGGCCAATGTCTCCGTTTCAAAGCCCCTTAGTCCTCTTAGTCATTCAAAGCAGATTATGAAATCCGGCGTTTCCATTAAGTGGCAGAAGGTTTGGGAGACATCCACAAAGAGTGGTCGGCTGAACTCTTTCATTAAATAAGTCAAAGATAATTATATTTACATGGACTTCTATTTAAATCAGGTTTTAACCGGTCATGGAGATTTTAATGCCTATCTGGTTAGGTTTAAGAGAGCAGAGAATACCAAGTTTAGATTTTGCACGCTTTCTGAAGATGGAGATGCAGACCATGTCTTGTGGCGAAGCTTGCATTCTGCAAGACTTGGTCTACGAGCTAATTTTGAGCGTCTTCTTATAAGCAATGGTGTCTCTGCTCCCTGTAAGGTTGGGCGCACACCGCTCGAGACGAGTCATTTTTGTCAGAGGCTGATTCGACGACGAAGTTAAAATGGTTTTCTATGGGTCAGCCGCACACAGCTCCTGACACTTGTCTCAGGCTGTCAGAGGCGGTCTGTGACAAAACAGTGAAGCTCCCTGAAATTATGTCTCGTCTCTTGGGCCACTCGAGACATTTCGCTTTGCGCATGCGCGTTATTTAGCTATCACTCATTATGAAGCTAGCTGAATGAGATTTCGTTGCGTTCGGCAATAGCGGGTTCTTTTTTTGAAAATATGGAAATATCTTTGGACAAACTGGTTGTTTTAGTTCAGGCAAGGCCTACCCTTTAAAATTATCAGTTAAAAGATTATTCTAAAAAAGATGTTACTGACAAATTTTGGGATGAAATACGTAAGGAAATGAATGCTTCATTTTTTTTTTATTATGATCATATTCAAAATAAAAAATATTAAGTTCAAAATAAAACAAACTGTTATTATACAAATGAAATGAAAATATAAGTATTAGAAAAGGCTTGAAAGAAACATATAGGGAAAAGAAAATTTGCAAAAAATGATTTTTCAAAAAATTTGTTTCCAGAGACAAAAAACAAAAACAAAATAGAAACTGATTGGCTGTTTAGAAATGCCTTTGGCAGTAAGAAAATGAAGGCGATGCTTTTCTAATATTTTATTTTTATTTTATGAAAATATTAAATAATCTTTTAATAAATTCTTAAATTTATTAGAAATGGCTGGTTTGTATCTGATGACCTCCTGTTAATACAAGTAACATGTATGTAACATTTTAAATTAAATGAAAGCCGAAGTTTCTGTGTGTACGTTCATATTGTTTATGAATAGTTTCACTATAGTCATTCCAAAAGGGCTATCCTATTTTGCCATGGAACACTGCCATGACTAGAATTTAAAAAATCCATATGTTTAATGCGAATATCGTATGCTGTGTTACATTCGCGCTGGAGGTTTCGAACATCTTGATCATTGTCATTTTTACGAAGAACAAGCAGCTCCTGGTGGATATTTGATAGTTTCCCTCCTTTTCTCTTAACATGTTGTGAAGAACTCAACAAGCAAGCGTGCTCTTTTCAGCCTTTTCTGGGAATACTAACATGATAAGTTTCAAACATTGGAAATTTTCTTGTAAGAATACCAAACACACACTTCGGCATGCTCTAGAATAGCGTTAATTATATATTCGCTTTGCATGAGTCAGGGCATTTTTTTTTATTTTTTTTTTTTGGAAAAGGTCTCATTAAATTGGGATTCAGAGGATAAGCTTCGTCCACATCGAATACATATGACAGATTCTACTCTTTTGGTGGACCCAATTTTCAAGGCGCTGGCAGATTCAACTTGTTTTATAAAAGGCATGTCCAAACTGTGAAGCAATGAAAATACGGCTGTCATTGTTTCTTCCGTAATCGCCTAAATCATCAGCTATAAATTTACCATCAGTATTAAAGTTACTTCAGCAGATGTCACGCACTCTTCTGATAGTTGTTTTGTTTCTCAATTTTTTTTTACTGATTAATCCTAATAGATTGTCGAAACTATTAATAAATACTTATTCTTGTAAAATTAAAGAATTTCTTTTCATCTCATCTTAATTCATCTAAATACATGTTGAGTTTCCTTTTTTGATTAATAGGATGAACCCAAAACGAGCCTTTCCTCCTGTAAACATAACAAATAACAATAAATAATCACAGCCACTTGTTCATTACTCGACGTATTGACTCCGAATGAAAGAGACATTCACAGACAGTCACAGGCAGTCTGAAGCAAAATATTTTGTCACTGATATTTTTGCCTCGAGCAATTTGTCGCTGACGTTTTGTCAGCTCTGGTGTGCACCCAACCTAAGGATGGCGAGATTCAAAAATTTTTAAGCAATTTAAACTTTATATCAAAAGGGTGTTAACGGTTTAGGGTTGAATTTTTTTTCCTTCTTCTAGTGCTGTTTGTGTGATTCTGGGCTTTACGGGCATGAGGAGCAATGCAGCGGATGGATCGCGAACTTTACCGCTCGTGGATTGGTAGGGTCTGTGACGGCCTCTCCTTGGCGGGTGCGGTTCTGCCGTCTGCATCCCTCGGCTAATCGTCAGACCGTATTGGAACCCTTTTTTTTTTTATTAGTTGTTGTTGTGTCTCCATGGCCGGATTTTTATATCTGTTTTTAGGTTGTTTGGACGCGAGTATGTAAGTCTCATCAGAAAATTCTCTCTGGCTTCCTCGGTTGTTCTCGGACTGGGCGATAGGTCCCTTGGTAGTCTTTTTCTCTGTTTTAGAGAATACGTTTTTTAACTTTCGACAGTTTTTAGATAGGGGGAGGTTTTTTAATTAAATTTTTTAATTCAGTGTCGAAATTTTTTTTTAATGGTTAAGGTTGATGGTTTTGAGAAATTTGGAGTTCTGTTTAACTTTTGACTGTTTTAATACAGTGGGGAGGGTTTTTATCTTTAATGTGCTGGATTTTTAAAGGTATTAATGTTGGTAATTTGTAAGTAGTAGCTTACCCGTTGTCTCGATATCTGTTTATTTTGTAATTGTATGATTTTTTTTTATTCCCTTTCTTTTTTGATGTTGTTTTCTTTTTTTGTGAATGTGTTTTGACTTATTATTTGCTTTTGATTCTTTGGGTAGTGCTATTTGAGACGGTTTTTTCCTGACGAGATTTGAGTATATTATTTTTTGGGATTGTGCATATGGTGACCTTTCGACCTAAAACCTATCATTTTGGGTAAACGGTCGTTAATCTCGTCCAAGACCCCTTCTCACCGGGCCCGTTCTTTCTTTGAGTGGCATTGCAACGCATGCCGGATACAGCTAGTAAATAAGAAAACTTACATTCAAATATCGGAACTGAATACAACATTTAAGAAAAATTAACAACGAAATTTATCCTCACTAGCTGCTGTAGCAGGATGCTTCATTCCTTGTCAGAAAGGAAGAAGAAAGAAAAATAAAGTTTAACCAAAAGAAAAAAAGAAAAAAAATTAAAAGTCACTTTAAACAAACTAAATAGTTTTAAACAGTTTCTCCTAAGGAAAAGTTCTTCACAAAAGTTTGTAAGTCTTTAGTTGAGAAATGAACAGTTAAAGAGCAAAATTAACGAAAAAGTTTGCCAGCAAACACACATAAAAATATGCCATAGGCTGATCAGAGTTTTTACACTTACAGTTTCTCCATCGTGATGCACCAAGGGAATCTTGATCTCGCAGCACAACAGCTGATTCACTGTTGTGTTTATGTCACTCAAACATTTTCGCTGAATTAATGGATACACTTCATATGAGCGAAACACTGAATCACTTAGAAGTCAAGCAGTTGCGTCGGGGTTGCGGATTGCTGAAACCAAGGTGATCGGGGCGGCTAGCCAGCGTCCTTTTGGCATCTTTGCCGTAGATTTCACGCAGCTTCTCCGTATCCAATGGTTTCACAGATCGGCGATTTCCTCGGCAGATTTGTGGATCTTTGGGCAGTTGAAAATACACAATGGATCGATACATAGTATCCATTACCTGATCCTTTGCTTCAGCAATCACCACCATTCTCACATTTAAACAAAATAATAAAAATTAAAAAAGAAATAAAAATAGAAGAGCCAAATTTAGTGCGGAGACTACATCTTACTCGACCTTTCGGCTCAGCTTTTCCGATACCAACTCTTCTTACAAATCCAAAATTCGGGAAAAATCAACAGAAAAGCTGCCCCACGTGACATAAAAAAACCCAATGAGTATCCACCAAATAAAAAGCACGCGAAAACAGCCTGCCCACGCTACCAAATAATCGAGTTACAGGCGACAGAGGAACTAGCTAATTGCACAAAAAGCCAAGTTTGGCTAAAAAGAAACGATAGAAGAAAAAATAAGAGAAAAATAGAATTTGGATAATAGAGCCAAACAGCTAAAACCAAGTAAGAAATTCACAATAACTAAAAATAAAATAACACAATAAGAAAAATGGCAGAAGAGAAAGAAGGAAAGGAAAAGGATAAACAAAAGACTAAAAAAATCCGTGACACCTCTCACGACTCAATATTTTCCCATTTGTCCTAGACAATTAATTAGGAGCTACCGTGAAAAAGTTGAGAAAAGGTTTTCAAACTGAATATGTCTCTAGATATGCAGGTACGAAATATTAGCAAAAGAGATTTCCTTTAAGACACGATAGACAAACGACTGACTTAGTCAAGTGTATTCGCTTGAAACTTCAATTAGCACAGAGGAGTCCGCATTAGATCTTCCACAGATAAAATTTCGACTTTATTTCTGCATTTACAGAAGACAAAGTCAAGGCTATTTTTAAGGAATGCTCAGACAACATTGGCGACGCGAGTCATTGACAGGCTGCAGTGAAATAGCCTTACAACATATCTAATTAAAGATAAAATAATACTACATATACTCAAGTATATTAGCATTCTTTCTATGAACTTTGTTTCTTTAGAATAAGCATTCCTTTCTTTCAAGTTCTTGTTATAATATTAAAAAAGAAAATGTTACTTAATTATTAATAAAGCCGAATGAAGACTAAATGAATTGCTCAGTCTTTATTCAAAACAAAAGTTTAACAATAAAAAAGTTATTTTTCGAAAAATTAAGTTAAAAGACAATTTTATTTTTCATTCCACAAAAAAGTTAAATGGGAGTAGAAGCTAGTGTTAAGAAAGGTGGAAGTCTCTACTATATGCATACAAAAACACAATAAAGTTATAACCATCAAATAGAGAAATATTATACGTAGTAACTCAGTAACTGTCTAATATTGCAAAAAAAGCATCCGCGTTTCAAATTAATCTTATTCTCTATCTTAGATATTGAACATTAACGTTTAAAAAATTCTAATGCCTATAATAAAAACTTGTTATTATCCCAGTCTTTATAAATATAGGTTATTAATTTTATTTGAATCATTCTGCTTTTTTGCAATGTATCCAATGCTAACCTTGCTTTTTGTTTTCTGAAAACTTAGTATTTCATATCGATGGGATAACTCACATTTGAAATCTGAGGAATTTAAATTCAATAAAAGTCATTAATTCTGTAATGAAATTGAATTTACGTTACAAACTTAACAAAAACAAATTCAAGCCAAATCCCTTGATTACTAGCACTTGTTAATTTCTTTCTTATTTTGTTTTTTCTTTGAGGTCACCTGACATTTTCCTGATACCGGAAGGATATTTAGATGCTTTTAATAAAATTCAATGACATTATTGAATTGTAATTGTAATAAATCAAGATAAGTCCGAATCTGTAGGATGGACTGCCATCAATTTTGACAATGAAATTGCTACCATAAAATGTTCAGAAATTTCTTCTACAGATCAGTGTCCTTGAGTAAATTTTGGGAATTCCGATCAAAGCCTAACTCCAAAATGAGCTGCACTGTAGTCGCCTATATTGTATAAATCTCTAGCGAAAAACGTTTGTAAAATAACACTGCTGTTAAACAAACGGTTTTTGTTTAGCTGAACGTTTCTTGTAAGAAAGTTAATGTTTTATTGTTAGGTAAGTGGCTTTGTTCAGATAATCCCACGTTTTGAGGATATGATATCTGCTAGTTCAGATGTCTCTTTCGAAAACTGTCTTAGTATGAAAAATAAGAAATGAAACAAACCTCAGACAAAAGAAAACAAGAAAATTGCATTCTGAAATTCTGACTAAATATTTATAACGATGACGAAAGCGACGATTTTGAGGAAACAGTGTGCAACATTAACTACCTTTGTATTATTTCTGGATATGAGGGACAGGACAGAGTGCTTTATTATAGGTTCACAGCGCTCAGAATGGAACCAAGCAGCATCTTCTGGCTATGATTCGCCTATGAAAATTTAGTTAAATTTGTTAAGTCGGCTTAACTAAACAAACCGAATATTCATTTAACTGAAATATTGTAATTATTCAGTACAGAAGAAAGAAATTTTAATATTCAATACGTGTGAGTGATTTTAGTTTAATCTATTGTATTGTTTTGTGGTAGTTTTATCACAAGAAATATTTAAAGCTAAGCTTTTAACAGCTTCCATTCTTCCCCTAACGCAATATAGCTTCACAGTGGGCATTCGATGATTCCCAAAACTTTAGTTTTTAACCTTACCCTCTTTATTTCATGACTTACCTATTATTAAAAAAATGCAAATATTTTATAATTCATGCTCTTTTAACGGCTTATCTGGCTTCGTAACTACTTCCTGAAAAACTGCTTTTCTAATATCATTCCAAAAGACTACTTTAAATGAAAATTAACGAAATTGAAATTTTGAAAAATTTTAATACTGAAATACGTTAGTTATTCTTGAAAAACTCGCTTATGAAATGTCGAGTCAACAATCCATGAAGCATTTTTCAGTAAGGAAAGTGAATGAAAGCGATGATCTATATTTACTTTTGGTTTTTAAAAAAACACAAAAATGCACAATTTATTAAAATTTCATTAATAACTGACATGATTGTGACTATTTTCATCTCGTTCTGAAGTAAAGAAAAGTTTACAATTTCTTCCAAGTCTATTGACTTTTGATGATAATTGCTACCGTCCATCGTTTGTACTATAAAATGATTAAAGGACCATACACGCCATAATTTAAACATAAAACACTCTATAAAATTAAAAGATACATCAGGCCTTATAAAGGTCCTCAGATATACAAGATACGAATAAACAAACAAAGGAACATCGTGAATTATTAATAATCAACACTAATAGACAACAATAAAATAAAATATATCATTCAATCTTTCATAGATAATAATATTTAATTATATTTTAATTATATTTAATGAAGTACATACTCCAATGCATTCAGTATTGAAACCTCATTATTCAATGATGTATTCTGATAACTATTGACTCATAGAATTTTTTTATTCATTCTTTTCTTGTGCGTAAACAATGGGTTTATCCGTAAGGATTTTATGACCCGTATCCATTTGATGAATAGCAGTAAGATACTTCAGATTTCTGTGGTCTATAGCCCTCTCGTGCTCGTGTTCTTCTTTTCGTCTCTCCCACGTACCTGCATCCCTTATTCCCATTTTCGCAACCAATACCATAAGCTACATAAAACATATCCAAACTCTCTGTTTTTTTCTTTATTGACATTGATTACATTGCCTAAAGTATTTCTAGTTTTATTTGCAATTTTTATATTGATCTTTCCAAGGATAGGTGCTAATCTATTATTTCAACCTTCATGATAAGGTAAAGAAATGTATCTATCAGCTGTCGTATTCTACTTATTAATATACATATTATGACATCTTGCAACTCGTAAAGCCTTATTGTTTTATTAATGAAATCCATGAGTTGTTCCCTTAAATCTCTTATGTTTGATTTAAATACGTTGTAAAACCGAATGATGATGTTAAAATGTGGTTTCACAATTCGTGTTACTGATCTATTTGTTACCACTGATTCTTAATCCTATGTAGGAATGTTCTGGAAAGAAAATGATATTCAGAAGGACCTCAATGAATACATACGGTTTATTTTCAGTATCAAGTTTATGTAAAACTAGTTGTGTACACAGATAACCCAAATACATTTTACACACAAAATGGATTTACCGGTATTCCTTTTATAAGGATACTTGCAGTAAAAAAATGTTAACAGTCATTGGTAAATTCATCATTCCAACCGATTTGTGACATTGCTCTCTTCTCCTAATGATAATTTCAAATAATATAATGTATTTATCGATGACAGTGGCTGTTTATGGTGTTTCGATATCTTTTTAATTTACGATAACAATGGTGATGTGGCTTTTCTATATCTACGTATTCTGTACTAAAGTTTCGATAGACAAACTTACTGATTAACCTACAAGTGTCGTTGCACTAATTTCATTTAATTCTATTAACCAAAAGCAATTTTGAATTAGTAAAGAATATTAGAATTAATTTACCTTCTATTGCAAAACTATATAAAGCAGGTTTTCATACAATGAGTTTCCATGCTTTATCATTTTATAATGTTTACTAGCCGGGTACCGTCGCTTCGCTCCGGAACCCTTGCGTATATAGCATTAAAAAAAAAAAAAACTTTATTTATTTAGCAAATTAATATTGAGATCGGAGAATATACGACTTTCCAGCCCGTTGTGCCCTTCTCCACTTAACTCAGGTGTATTGCGGGTTGGCGCCACACACCTGGGGTTGCCGCCTTACACTTCATCGTCAGTTTGCCAGATTATTCCCTATCCCGAATTTCGAAAAATCCGGCCTTATTCCTTGTCTACATCATAAAGGAAACCTCTGTGCAAAATTTCAGCTTTCTAGATCCAAGAGTTTGGGGTGAGCGTTGATGAGTCAGTGAGTGAGTCAGGACTTTTCTTTTTATATATGTAGATTTTCATGAATTTTGTTTTGTTAACATCATTGATTAGTTCTTTATAGATTATATTTGGATGTGTTTTTTCTCATTTTTAACTGTTATCCGATTCGTTCTTTACATATTATTACTGGTGTTTTGATATCATGTTTATTTATGAAAATATGATCTATATTTGTTTTCGTATTTCCATGAATTGTACAGTTTCTTGTTGTTCCGTAAAGACGATTTTTGAAACCATTATTGCACATAAGTTTTACGTATTTCTGTACTACATTGTTTTTATTCATTTTGAAAATATCTATATTTACGTCGCTAATCAGTATAGTTGGACAGTTGTTTAATATATTTTCATTTTTTATGAATAGATTCTCTATTTCAGTAACATTTTAGTAATTTGTAATTTAGCATTTTGCTTACAGAATGATAGACAGAATAACGTTTTATAATATACGTTTTTATAATATATAATAATAATAGCCGGGTACCGTCGCTTCGCTCCGGAACCCTTGCATATATAGCATTCAAAAAAAAAAACTTTACTTATTTAGCAAATTAATGTTGCGATCGTCGGAGAATATATAACTTCCCAGCCCGTTGTGGCTTCTCCGAATAACTCGGATGTATTGCAGGTCGGCGTCACACACCGAAAATTCACATTTTTGCAAGTATCTTGCAAACGCTGAAGCGTTTGTGAATAAGTGATATATCGTTCGATAAAACTTTCAAATACCAACATTTTCTCAATATAATGTTCTCTTCCATCTTTTATACTTTTCGTTTAAATTGAGAAAAAGACAAAATTGGACCCTTTAAAAGGCGCCATCTTGGAAACCAAAAACTTTTTTCGAAAGATTTTTGTAGCATTTTGTTTGTCTTAAAAAGATCTACATTTTATCCATTTACATGACCACTCTATCTCTTATAGTTTGGTCACAAAATTGGAAAAACGTAAAGTCTTATGACAGACAAAATAACGCTTTTATAATATATAATATATTACTTAAGCTAACAAGTTTATCTATGGATCTAACTCCTTAGCCTTCAAAAAGTAGAAATCTGTGTAATTTCTTGAATTTCAATTATTCAAAAGATTTTAAAGGACACGATATGCTTTTTGTCTCTTTTCTTTCCTTTTGTCGATTTGGGCCAACTAAGGACCACGGATACTAGCCCCGTATGACGACCATCATTATGTTCAAAAGGGGAGACGAGACCCATATCGAGACCAGAATAACAGTGAGATAGTAAGTCCCAGGTAAAAACGGACGAAGAAAAGAAGAAAAAAAAAACATCCATGTGATGCCTGGTTCCGACGCAACGGCCGCACAGCAGCCCGCCGCCCAGACCGCTCGGCCTTGCCGGAACGGCTTGAATCTCTATTAATTATTCAATCTTTTTTTAAGTTAAAAATTTCTCTACGGGCGGAATTTTAAAATTTGGTAAAATGTCCGGGTTTTCCTGTTCAATTGGAGATACCGTTTTTTTTTGTTTTGTTTTTTTTTGTTTTCGAATTGGAGATACCGCTTTTTTTTGGTTGTTGAATTGGAGATTCAACAAATCGTCGCTGTGAAATCAAACCGGCATATCTGCAAAATGAATAATTTTCCCCAGAGCTCTTTAAAGTTTTCAAAATGGGCTGTTCGCGAGTAAATACATACCGGCCCAACGCCATCTGACGGATTTTTATTCAACTATACGATATGCCGGTACGACATAAAAATAGACGAAAAAAAAAAGAAATTTTTTGACACCAACAACTCAAAAACTCAATTTTTGCACTTATGCCGGTTTGATTTAACAGCGACAAAATGTCCTCTTTTTTGATCTTCAAAATATGGCAACACTACATGTCCGGGAAAAACCGGACATATGGCAACCCATGTCCTCTTTTTTGATCTTCAAAATATGGCAACCCTATAATATGACAGTCGTAATTTTCCATGCAATTTATGATTTCGTTTATATTGAATGTCCCAAAGAAAAGGCTGTTTTTTGTTTTGTTTTTTTTGTTGTTTTTGTATTGCTCATTTCTCAGGGTAAAGTAATTAAGACGAACTTCTTGGCAGGTGGGTCATTCTGAAATTTTGTGCGAAAACCATGCTGCACCAGCGTCACCTACCTGGTTGCCTAGTATTCTAAAACCCATTATGCTTTTTCCTCACCTGTGAACGCCCATTTATCAACAAACAACACCTGGCGAGCGGCAGAGGCAATCATTTGCTATATGACGCAACAGCCAATGACCCACTGCTGTCACGTTAGCCAGCACCTCGTACTTTGGATTTCCAGTGGCTGTGTGATTAATGTAGGTCTTAGTTTTCAGTTTTGAGATATACAAAAAAAACAAAACTTGAACATGTGCTCTATCCAACTGTACTGTTCGTTGCATCATAACTGCAATAGCGATGTTACTGAAAATTTTTTAAATCGTTCAAATCATTTGTAATCACCATGTATATTGAATAGATCCTTGATACTAAAATACTTAAAAATAATTTGAAATAGATGATTCACTGAACTGTTCTACAATATCATGACTACCCAAAGCTACAAAGAGCTATTACTTACAGCTTAATTGTTATTTATAGAAGTTTTGAATCTAAATATATCATGTAACAGATTTCTTCACCATCAACACATACAACGAACAAAATAACCAAAATGCAATATACAGGGTGGCCCAAAAGTAGGCTTTCAGTTAAATTTTAGGAAATTTTTCGTTAAGCAGACCTTTTATTTTATAAATTTATTTATTCCCGATAAACAATTGCAAACAATTGAAATGAAGAACAAAGAAGATGGATATTGAAGCAGTACTGGAAGCCTGAAAATGCCGAGAAAATACGTACAGCATGGCAAGAAGCTTTTCACACATCTCCACTGCCACGCCAAACAATTCCTAAGACTGATAAAATGAGATGTAAGTGGCTACGACATTTGTGAACAGTCCAAAGAAATCCTCTCGTCGTGGGTCTGCAGAACTATCCATAAGTAAAACCTCACCAAGCACGATTAGTACATGGTCTTTTGGAGAAAGACTGAAATCGCCGGTTGCAATATTGGGAAATGATGCGCCAGCAATTTGCTGGAGAACAATCAGACTCTTTGGATAAGATTATCTGGTCTGATGAGGCTTGCTTCAAATTATCTGGCCATGTTAACAGGCATAACTGTGTGTACTGGGCTGATGAAAATCCCCATTTGACCAAAGAAACCGAAATAAACCAACCTGGCAATTCAGTTTGAGGAGCATTATCAAGCGAAGGTGTTATTGGGCCGATTTTTTTAAATGAAACTGTAAATGGGGAGAACTACTTGGCAATGTCCTGAAAATGTTTGAAGAATATTGCAGTGTTGAAGGAGGATATTTTGAACATCTGAGAGATTAAATAGTTGATGTTTAATGCTTAAAACATGCTTATATTTTGAAATCAATTGCCTTCGCATTCATGATACTTTAACTGTAAGCCTACATTTGGGCCACCCTGTATATATAAAAGAAAAATTTCTCAAAAAAAAGCATAAAAGGAACTTTTCAGTAAAAATCAAAGTACTTATGCTTCTAGAGCTAATTACTATAGATTAAACTGCTAAATGTAATATTTTCGCGTCGCCACTAATTATGTTAATTAAGCTTTTTCAAAAACAAATATTTATTAATGTTTCCCACGATTCTTTTCGTAAGAAATACTTCTCAAGATCGGGCCGAGATCTGTCTCACTACATTGAAGGAATTCCAAAGGATTATCTCCTAAGACTTTTGAACGATTTCATACTGAACAAACCTCATATAATCCGAAGAATAAATACTAGGGTTAAGTTCATTCATCAAATATGAAATAATGTATAAAATTAGAACTACTTCTTTCAGTCAAGTTAAATTTGTTTAGGTGCTGGTATTTTCAGTTGGAATTAAGGTAAAACTTACTGTAGAATTTAAAACTATGTAAATTTTAACAAGAGGTGCATAATGGGGAGAAATCATTAAGGGAACTGTTGTATGCGAATTTATCAATTTAACATGCAAATATAAAATGAGTAAAATTCTATAGCTTTTACAGGTAATTAGGCGAAACGTTACTGTCCTTGTTGTGAAATGGAATATCCAGTCATGCAACATAAAAAGATTATCCTTTTTTAATTAATCTCATGAAACAAACAAACAAAACAAAATAATTTATCAATTTAATACAGCAATTTATTTAAAATAGCAAATGATTTTTAAATGTCTTTTGAGCTATAAAATTTAAATAACTAAATAAGCTTTAAACATTGTCTAACTAGTTCTTAGATATAAGTAATTTAAATTAATCACTATTAAGACTGACCATTTTTGTCAAAATTGCATTAACAAAATAAAAAAGAAAATAAAAACAACGCAAGTAGCAGGAGAAATTTTCAATGCTGCATTATCTCTATCGTCCTTGCAATATGATGGATTGTTTTTTTCCAAACCCGCATTGATACTTTTCATAAAGATCTTGATGTGTTTTTCATCAAGAGAACTTTCATACCGAGCACATGGAAGGTGGAACTTGATGACACTCTTGTCTGATCTTCTATTGACACAATATTTGAGTTCTGCCGTTCTCCTGAAATCAGTAAAAAAAAAGAAAATTACCTTAAAATTGAAGGAACGGAATTAATTTTTCTTAAGGTGATTAGATAAAAATAGAAAAATGTTGTAAAGAAACATGATAGAATGTTCGGACAAGGAAAGATAAAAGGAACAATTACATTGTCACTCTAAAGGACATTTGTTTATTACAAAGAGGTGCAACAGAACGGTCACATGTTAATACGTAGTAAATCGTCCTCTGACGGCGATAAAACGGAATATACTATGCCGCATGAAGTTATTAATAGTCTAAAGTTATTAATAGTCTAATAACGTGTAACAAGAGTTTACCAAATATTCTACAATATTTTAGCTAATCTGGTCGCATTCTATGATGGTTGCAACTACCTTAATTAAAGATTTCCCTTATTTGCTCTATTACCAGAGAGATGTGTGGACCATACTGTCCATTGGAATGTATGGAACCAAAAAGAAATTGTTAGTGTGCTCGGACGTATTGAGGTCTGGCATTATCGTATTTATCTGGTAAATAGGGTCGTGAAGAGATTGAGTGACAACAAAGGCAATACAACTCAATGTTGTCAACAAAGAGCTAGAGTACCGGATATAATACAATGAGATATTCATTTTAATGATTAGTATATGTTACATTAGATAGTGAGGGACATATATGAAATTTATACCATTCAATGAATTTGAAAATACATCTTGGTTAAAGCTTTCTGGCTTTTGGATAATATTTTTGAATAATAATGTTAAAACCAATAAAATAATACTGTACAAATATCCACATACACTGCAATGTTATGACCTTGTCATTAGTTTCTAAGTTAGACGACCTTTAATTATTCTAATGAACTTCTTGCATCTTCTAGAAAGCAATTCTTTTTCATATGCGTAAAAGTTTCATTACATTATTTTATTAAACTCACAATGTTTAAAGTTTCGAATTTTTATTTTAATCCTATTTTTTTTACTATAAACAATATTCTTCGACACATTATTCCTTGTTTTACAATTTGGATCCACACTAAGAAGTATTTGTACTGGTTTAAAAACTATTCTTTTCAGAGTAACAGTAGTTTAACCTTAATCATGTTTCCAATGAATCCTCTTTGGTATGGCTGTCTTTGGGTCTGGTCTTAATTTAGAAAAACTCCTTTGCTCATGTTTCATCACTAACTAATATTAAAGAAAAATCAACCGCTGTATGAAGATGATTTGACAAATTTCAAAATTGAGAAGAATTGATCAAGAAACCAAAAAGATAAATACTTAAAGCTCTCGAAGTATTAAGAAATTTCATACTCATGTGGCAAGTAGGACATTTGGGATTGGCGAGCACATCAAAAAAAGTAAATCCTGAAGTTAGCAGTTTCACAATATTTTTGTGAAAATACGAACCTCATTATAAAGTTTGATGAAATCTTCATCTTAGCCCATGAAGACAGACAAAATTTTACCGCCTCAATAGATCACCACGAAGCCAAATGAAACTATAAGTGCAATGCGATTCTGAAATGTAACCAATAACCTGTAGGATCATCTGACACAGAAAAAATTTATTTAATTAGGAAAAAAAAACTGCCTATGTAGGTTTGGCTTATAACTTACTCAGTCTTATGACTTACTGACCACGATGCCAAACGAATCTATAGGTGCAACGGAATGTTGACCAATAACCTGTAGGATCCTCTCTCAATATTTTCCCATTTGTACTAGATATATACCTAGGAAAATACAGGTGTCTATTAACTATCTGCAGTGAAAAAGGAAGGCAGTTGAGAAAATATTTTCAAATTGAAGATGTCTCCGACACGTAGGTACGAAATATTAGCAAAAGAGTTTTCCTTTATACGACAAGCCAAACGACTGACTTAACCAAGTGAAACTTCAATTAGCAGAGAGGAGTCTGCATTAGATCTTCAACAGATAAAATTTCGACGTTATATCTGCATTTTTAGAAGACAAAGTCAAGGCTGTTTTCAAGACTTGCGCAGACAACATTGGCGAAGTGATTCAGTGACAGGCTGCAGTGAAATAGCCTTATAGGTTTAGTATCCTTTACTAAGGTCTATTTTCTGATACAAATATTATGTAGAATATAATATAGATTATATACGAACGTGCAAACGAAGGCATCGTTATAGATATAGTTATACATGCACTCGTCCATAACCAATTGCGCAAATCCATGAAAGCAAGCTTGCCTCCAAATAGGAAGTTCCATCATATCTAATAAAAGATAAAGAAATAATATGAATACTCCTGTTATCTAATTAAAATAGTATTATATACACTCGCGTTTGTGAAAATTGCAACATCATGAAGAAATCATCAGAATGGAAGTTATTACACACATTACTAATAGTGATACAAACAAGTTTCAGAGCAATGCAACAACAATACTTGCAACAACAGTACGAGCTGCAATATGCCGAGGCATCAAATCAAACAGGGCTTGGGTGTGTTCCTGGGGTGTCGCCTGTCAGGCTGCTTCTATCCGAGTCCACACAGCCCATTGGTATTCGCTGCTGAATGCCAGTGACGGGCTTGTTGCCGAGTAACAACACATGTTCAATCGATGGCATATCGAGGGAACATTCAGACCAGGTAAGAAGAGGTATGTGCCTTGCTTCGAAGACGGCCTGAAATTTCTGGCAATATGTGGTCGTATGTTATCTTGTTGAACTATGGCTCCTGAAATGTGAACTTCTGTGAATTTTATATATTTTTATTTAATTGTATATATTTTTATTTAATTGTAAACAAAGAAAAACCAATCAGGTTATTTTTTCTCCTTGCCATCTTGTTTTGAAATCAATAATTATTTGGACTGTTATCGGTGGGGAGAGTGGAGTTATTTAATCCTTTCTCCTTTTTTTCCCATCCTGAGTGTTTTTCCCTTTGTTTTTCATTGGTTGCCATGGGTCCAGTTAACTAATCAGGAATGTCAGTCAGTAGTATCTGTAAGGATTATTTTGGGGGAAGTTTTTTTTTTTTTTTGATGTTGTCGCTCTCTTTCTCTCTGGATCTTGACAGCGAAGAAGGTGGAAGTGAAAAATTGACGGAGAGCATTTTTAGGACTAATGTGGAGTTGTGAAACTCCACGTGGATCCTTTGTTGAGCTGGCCTTCTCGTGTAGAGGCAAACTAATGGAGGTAAACCTTTTTTTGTTTTGTTTTTGTGGAAGTAAGCACTATAGCTAGTAGGCAGGCAGAGCATCGTGTAGACATGTATTTTTTTTTATTATATATTGCTCCTTTAAAGAACCATGAAATTGAATTGTAATTTTTAAAACGTCTCCGAGAACGGAGCGTTGATTGTAATCTGTGGTTGTACTCCGTTTTAAGTTGCCTAGAAAAATTAGTAATATTCCATGCATTGTTTAGAGGGAAACACTTAATTATTTTCCCCTTTTTCCTAAGATTTCCTTGATGGGATTTAGTAATTTTTTTTCAAGTTAAACTTTCCTTTCTTTGTTGATCATCTGCCGTCTAAATCTCCCTCTCTAATTCATAATTCAAACTTTTGTAAAATATTTTGTATTGTTAAATAAACCATTGTTGTTTTTTTATTGTTATCTATCCCTGTGTTATGGCTTCTATTTAAAATTATTTCTTTACGAGTTGTTCTTATCCTGCCCTGAGTAAATGGTTTTTATTGCCTTTCACAGTAATTCAAATTAGAACAAATAGAATTACCGCGTGCAGGTAACAAAAGGATACGACTTCAGCCTCCACAACTTCCCTGCTGTAGCGGCTCCTGTTGAGTGCCAATAATTCGAACCAACCGTGATCGCCTATGATATCCAATTGCTCCCCAAACGACTCACTCCTATGGTTCGTGCATTATGACGCTGGACAATGCAGTCTGGAAGATGGCCCTTACAATGATATCGTGTAATGTGTATGCAGCCATGGTAATAATCCTAGTTGAAACGGGACTCGTCGAAAAACATGACAAGGTGCCAATCTGCACAAATAGTAGGTGTGCTAGTCAGCCTATTGTAGCCTGAGGCGCCGATGGTCCAGGCCCAATGGAATCCTCCGCGATGGAATGCAAGCACGCATTCCTGTGCCCAGCTGACGATTTCGAACTGTAGAATCAGGCAATGCCAGACTTGTTGCAGTGTTCCAACGTTGTGCTAATACTAAAGAAGAACCTGAAAGACCCGTCACTGCCACGCGGAAGAAGTGTCTATGATCTTGCGGTGAAGTCAAATGTTGTGGTCCTCTTCCGGAATTTCATTTTTTTGTTCTCGTCAATCCATTGCTTCTACACTGACATCACTGTCGTGGCATTATGCCCCGTACGAGCAGCAATATGAAAATTCCCTTCACGCAAGCTATAAGCTGATCACTAGGCCCCGTTCAAACTCCATTGCTTATAAGTCGCCCTTTGACGCCGACAATGGAAACTGACTCTAGGAGGCACGTCTACGCTATTTCGTCTGGATCCACAATAGTGTTTACTCATACGGTCTTACTCGACAATTCAGAGGGCGCTGCTGAGTTTAGGCATGAGCAATCATTCATAAAATTTAATCATTTCCATATCATACCCTGCTTTGTATTTCCTGTAAGTTTCACTTCATTTGCATGTTTTCTTCATGGTGTTGCATTTTTCACAAAAATATAGAGATATATATAGATTAAATTAGGTTGGAATGTTTAAACATTCAATGGAGAAACAATGAAGTATATATGACTGAATTAATTAGTTTTTAATTTAGTACTTATAAATATATAAAAAATAATAAAATATATCAAAAAATCAAAAGGGTTCGAATCCTCGCGTTGGAATGGATGCTTGAAAACTTTCCTTTTCTTTGTTGATCTGCTTTTTCATCTTTTTCTTGCGATCTGAATTTATTTCTCCATTACTTCAGATCATTCCATTCCAATAATCAAAAGAGTCCAGCTTTTACACAGTGGCATCATTCCTTGCACTTACGTTATACCAGTTCTTCGCAATGTTAGTTTACATCTGGAAGTTCTGTCCAAAGAGGTTTGAATGTGGTGCCATTATCCGTTTTCGCGGTGCCATCATCCAACACTGTGTAAAAGCTGGACTCCGATACATTCTTTTCTATATATTAGAAGGTCATTGCTCGAGAAGAGATGAAGAATTAATAAACATTATTACCAAATATTTTACAGCTCAAGTTTTTGCGTTAACACTTTTAAGAAAATGTTAAATTTCAATGAAAACCATTGTATTCTCAGAAAAATTGCTAGTGTAATTTATTTGTTGAGAATAAATATTAAAAATTGCTATCTTCTATTAGTATTGAAACCGTTCATTATTTACTGCTATACGTATGCATAACGAATCAACCGAATCTATTTTAAGTAGATAACCCAAATAATATCTGTAAGCATACAACAAATCCTATTTTGAAATTAAAGGTTTATTTAAGAAACTATTTTAAGGAATTTTATATTTACTTTGGAAAGTGGGTGGGAAAGGAAATTAAAATAAATACTTAAAAAAAAAAAACACCTCGTATTTTAGGAATAAAACGAAAACTATTGTATCGACATCAAAATGTGTGATAACCCTTTTATTCTGATAAAATATTGTGTTTTAAAATGAGACCTGCTTTAATAAAATTGTTCAGTAGTTTCTGATATATGCGACTTAAAGAATCTTGTAGGCTGTAATTTTGATGACATTACTATGTAGGATGTAATCATTTCTAAGATTGTCTCCCGTCTGATGAACAGTCTTTGGTAGCCAGCTACAGTTTGGTGCTGGTATCTAGAAGTGAATTATTGAAATCCGGAAGCTTTGAAAGCTCATATCTTGCACGGAATGTTGCATAGTCCTAACGCTGATGTTAGTGGAGGTTCCTGCATGGGATTGCGATGCTTTATGTGGAATGTACTATGGAATGATTCTCGACAGACGGCGACGGTCACGATCACCCAGTGTCTTCCGACGGTCACACTGTTGCCGTAGGTTCGATGTTTTACCCGAATTCTTATATTCCTTATACACCTTTGAAATGTTCATATGTGAAAATACAAACATTTGCTTAATCTCCCAGATGCTATGACCCATCTCAAGAGCAACTACTATCCTATCTCATTGAAGTCGCTGAAATCATAATAACCTGCCATTCGCACTGCGCAATCATCTTTTCTAGAATTTCGAAGCCCTATAACACCAATTTAATATTAAAGTTGATTACTCGTAAAGTTTAGAGAGTACAATTTCCATGTTCTGCAAAAGTAAAGTAGATCTCTATAGACCTAATTTACAATTTGACACTGATGAAAATTGTTCTATTGCCTTTATCCAAACTGTGTCAGTTTATATATTAATCCACATATTAATAAGTTTTGTTAATAAAACTTTAATGATTTAAGTTCAAATTAATTTCAAATTTGTATTTTTATTGAAAGTTTCTTTTTCAAAAACACAAAAACGGAAGTAGATCAATTGCAAAAATCAAATATTAGCATAGAATGAAAAAAAAATGAAAAACCAACTCACTGTTATAAAGTAGAATTCATCTGTCAAATCTTTGTTCTTATTATGAACAAATAAATAAAGTTAGGACTGCTTACCTTCAATTAATTCAATTCCGTTCTTGCACAGGTCAACATATGTGTCGTTTGTAACTTTTTGAAGAAAATCAAGAATCAGTCTGGATCTCTCACGATGGTGCTCATAATCATAGCACTTATATTCCTTTCTGTAATCAAAACACTTGAGTCTAACCATGGCATTTCTGAAATGTAAAAAGAAAACATTATACTTTTAATAATCAAAGGTATAGGCATGGGGGTAAATTGTAGAAGCATTCTTGCTAATTTATTTCTATTGGCTTACGAATATCAATTTGGTATTAATACCCCTTTGATGATTTGATTATTTTGAATACTAATTTTGAAATTAATTATATAGAAGACAAAATTTATAAAAATATAATTAAATTACAACAAACTAATAAAAATTCTGATTTTGTTGATTTATTAGATTTACGAATATATTATCATCAACAAATTCCATATGTTAAACTATTTAATACAACATTTTTATTTCTATTTAAAATTAATAGATTTCATAAATTTACTAGTATTGTGAGTTTCAATTTATTTAAAAATATTTTTATCCAAGAGCTCAAAAGATATCTTGATATTAATTCTAAATTTGAAGATTTTTTTACATAATTTAAATTATCTTATTAATGAATTTATAAATAATAATTTTCCAATTCAAGTTTTAAATACATATATTTTACAATTTCAGAAAAAATTTAAATTTCAAATTTATAAAAAATATAAAGTTAAAAATATTCATAATTTTATTTAATCATTTTAATTCTTCAAAATAGGATTTGTTGATTTATAATCATTTAAGTTATCTTATGACAATTCAAAATTAAATCCTTTTTTTTATGAAGTTTTTTGAGTTCGATCTGATGACTGTCATCTATTTAATTTTTATAATTTTTTTTTTATATTTTTATTTTTCATTTCTTTTCTTTATATTTATTTTTTAATATTAAAACTATATATAAAATTTTAAATTTCACATTACTGTCCGGCTATATATTTATATATATATATTGTAACGGGACGCTGCTCTTGGGGGTTATTTTAGCCTTTCAGGGGTTGTTCGGGTATTTGTTGGGCGCCAACCGAAAAGTCCGTTCGGTGAATTTTCTATCTACCCCCTCCAAAGTCGTTACATGCCCGGTAAACTAATCCAGTCCATTCGGAGCGTGGGGGAGCCACACTTCACGTTCACGCACAAAGAAGCACAACGCATTCACCACATTAATTAAACTTAACAATTTTATTCAACACTGCAAATAATAATATGTCACTTCACTTAAGAATAACAATTTCGGCGAAGCTATGGCTTAGAACTTCTTGAAGCATAAAGTTAAATTACGACGCACTGAAATTTCACTTACGAAGCACTAAATAGCTTGTGGAATCCTGCACGGGTGTACACGTGCATTGAAACAGAAAAATTTGCAAGCCTTGCTTTGCAAATTATTTTCAGTAATTTTTCGCACAAATAAATTATAGAAATTGTAGGCTATCCATGGGTTGCCTATTCTAACAAAAGATAACTTGGTTTAACACGCCCTATTTCTAACAAACAAGTCGACATGACTTCGATTTGCCGATAATTTGAGACGCGGCTTCCAATACCTTGTTCGCGGCGGTCGACGAGGCCAGGTGCATTGTAGCAAAGGTCAGGAGAACAAAACGGCAAGAGAGCTAACGGCAAGAGAGAGAACGAACTCCTCTGAACACCCCTTTTAAATAAGTTTAAGAGTGCCGCTATATGACGTCACGCGTCCCCTTGACCATTCAGATAGCAGGATTGCATATCTGCCCAAATAAGGGAGATCACCTCATTATTACCTCATATCGAGAGATAATGCTGATTAACCAATAAGATCACAATGCTTACACCAATTCCTAATATGGAATGACGACCTCACGGAAAATTCCTAAGAATAGGAAATTCCCAAACTCAAATAAACTCGGCTGAATTAAAGCAAGAGAAAATTAATTTCTTATTTTAAAAATTAAATCTAATCTAAGCTAAATGAATCTTAAATCCTTAAATATTTTAAAATTAATTTAAACTCCTGAATCTATCATATTAAATTCTAACATTTTAAGACTTAAAGATTTATTTCTTAAAGTTCTTAAGATTCTGACTAAAATTAAATTAAAGCCTAAATTAAAATAAAATTACTAATAATGACTAAACTAACGCTAACGAAGTCTTTCCGCCATTAGCTTTACAAAACAATGTTTCGAAAGAAAAAAAAAAAAAAATTTTTTTTTTTTTTTAGTTGACATTTCGTTGACATTTGCAAAGGCACAAATAATATAACTAAAATTCTAATATTTCGAGTATTATAATAATTGACATATGAGTATTGTCACAATATATATAATATATCTTAATATATTAAGATGTATTAAGCCTTATTCTCTCTAGTCGTGTTTTAGAGAAGATTCTTAATTTTTATTCAGGTTTTAAATGTTGCCCAAACCTTTAATTGTCTCTTCTAATACAGTATTTTAAATCTATCAAAACATCATTCTTTCAATTTCTTCTATCTTGGGATGAAATTCCAAAGCATTTTTAACTAAGAATTTTTGTAATTGATTTCTGTGCTTATGTTCATTCTTTTCATTTCACTGCTGAAGACTTTTTCTAATGTGCATCTTTTGACATTCGTCTCATATTATTTACTGTAATAACTAGAATAAACTTTCTTAATTATATTAGATAGGTTATTGTTCAATCTTTAAATTTCAAAAAGAAATCGGAGCAAAATTTCCCTGTAGTCTCTAAACGACTATACTTCATTAAAAAGTTAATTTATATTGAAATAAATTGCCTTTTTTAATAACAATAACTAATTAGCAATAATATTGTCTGGTATAAATATTTCGATGATATATCCATTACCTCACAGGATATCATTAAACCTAATTTTCTTCTTCTTTCTTTCGAAAACTAATTATTGGAGACTTAACCGTTAAAATTTTTTGAAATAAAGCAAATTTTGAGTATCATGAAAGTTTTCTTTTTTTGAAGAAGAAAATTTTGGCAAAACCTTAATAACTTTTAAATAATCTACTACTGTACTCAATATGAGTATTTAATTCAATTTTTGGTTGCGTGAAAAAAATATGATGGCATGAGGTGATTTTGCTTTTACTTTAATTATCTTTTTTCATAAATACTATACATCGTTATACTTCTAGATATTTTCATATTTAAACTACAGAAAATTTAAAAAAAAAATGAAAATTTCATATTTTCTGTTGTTGGCAATAGATTATCTTATCAAACGAACCCATCTTCTGAAAAGCCGTAGATTCCTTCTTGATGTTAATTTTTCGATTATTTCAAATCTTAAGCAATGCTACTTTTTTAGCTTTTCAGAGGAACATTTAGGATATTTTTAATATGAAATTATAACTTCTCTTTCAAAACGAGTAATTTTTTGTTGTTGACTTTTTCTTAGTTTTTTTTTTTTGTTTTTGATTGGATAATATTGATCTTAATTTACACCAGTATATCATCATCTACGGTAATGAAAAAACCAGTCATGTTAGTGACCGAATTGCTGTTTCTTCCCCGAGATGAAGAATGGATGTTTTCATTGAAATATTGTCTTCGATAACGAATCTTTCAGCATTCTTAGTGTTTTATTGAAACTATTAATGGTTGAATCACAATTTATATTATAAATTTTAATGGAAGTCCAAATGCGACTCAAAATTCATTGAATGTGTAAATTGGGAAATTAATGAACAGCAATTATTCAGTATAGCTTCGGAGATCGAAAAAATATTATACTTACTTCTATTTAAATGAAGGTTAAGTCTTCGTAATGGAAAAAACTGCTTATATTTAGATTATAATTTCAACAATTACTATACTAATACAAAGAATATGGTTGTGAATTTTTTTTCATCTCATCAGGTATAAATTTCTCAGAATTATCAATAGCAAAGCGTTTTTTGATAGTGATATTTTGCAATGTAGTAAAAATGCTGGCAAATCTTTTAAGCAGCAGCATTTGGTATTTCAAAAGTAATTATGGAGATGCTTCCACAGACATACAAATGATTTTTTTGAGCATAACTTTCCTTACGAGAGAATGTCGTACTCCAAAATATCGAACCATTATTAAGATTATTAGGAGCTGAACAACAACACTGCAGCATGTTTCCTTTCTATTAGTTACTGCAACACTGGAAAGGGCAGATTAAAATTATGTTATCATAATATAGTAGAGAAATTCATCAACAGCATTCTTAGCATTGCAATGGTTTAACGAAATTTGAGATTCACAAATAAATCTACAACATTTTCTTAACAGTGGCAAAAAGTGTTTATATTTATTTTGATTTCAAGCATTTAAAGATTAAAGTTACTCAACATTTCATAAATATAGTGGCAATAAACTATTTGTGTCCCAACGACAATATAGGACAGCCCAGTCAACTATGGCTTGGTAACAGACAATCCTTTAAAAATCTGTAATTGTTTCTCATATTCTAGGATAGCTTTATTATATATTTGCGACTGAATAACACTATTAATTTATGGAAACAAATATAATGTATTATTATAAAATTCAATATAGGATTAATCAAAATTAATAGGATTAATATTACGAATTAATATTTTTTTCCTTAATAATAATAATTCGTAATATTAATCCTATTTTCTTATCTTTTGTCTCGAAAGATATTTTCTAATAATTAATTGAAAATGTTCGAGAAAAGAAATAAGACAATAGTGTAAACCACGTCTTGTTTTATTAAAGAAAAATAAAATGTAATTTATATTGAACACTTGTTTTTTGTAACTTTTTTTTTGTTTTCAGTAGAAAAACTGAATCCCCAAAAATCTAAACATATTGTTATTTCATTTCTTTCAATCTATTATCTATTTATATTGTAGATAATATATTAAAATAGAATTTTTAAATATAGAACTATAGGAATTGAATAATTACAATTCATGTATCATCTAAATACGCTAGGATACAATGAGCTACTTTCACATTTTTATTTCAAATTCAGCCTAAATTCGAAATTTCTATTGGAATGTTTCGTTAATTACCATTACGTAAAGAATTTGATGTATTTTGAAGAATAGATTTCACTGAAATCTATTTTTTAAACACAATTTGCGGAACTTTCAAAACATCGTTACTCAACACCTGCAAAAAAACAATTTAATTAGACAAAAGAAATGCTTTTGTTCTTACTTGCAATATTGCAACGCATTATCTTCCTTTACCAAACCGTCTTTTAGGCATTTATCGTAATCTTCAAGATTTGCAGGAATGCAACTTTTGAAAACTGCACTGTCCTCATATTTTCGAAGATTCTCAAGGTAATCTTGAGCTAAAAAAAGAAATTGAACGGTTATTGAAAATAAATTGTACTCTGTAGAGCTTTCTTTATTTCTTTTTGTTCTTATATTTGCTGTGTTGATCTCTGTTTACTGTTCCAAAAAGATGATCAGAGTCTTAGCTGAGCATTTTTTGGAATGGAAGCCATGATGATTGAAAACATCTTAATGCTCCACGAAATCGTCGATGTGAACAGTTCTGCTAAAGGTGAAGAATGTTTCTATAATCAGAGTAGGAAACCAAGTTATATCTAAGTCATGAACTATTATTAATACCATAGTGTCTTTATCATTGTTTTTTACGATTGTAAATTACACATATTTTAGACAATAGATTTAACGTGCGTTAGTACATTTTTACAGTAAAATAAAACAAAGAACGCACATAACTAAACAAAACACAAATTCACTGAGCTATTTTTTGATATTGTGCTGGAAATTGGAGACAGTACTGTTTCGAGGCTTATTGGCCTCTCATCAGTCCAAATCCATCCAGCCTACCAAGCTCAGTGAAATACACATATTTTAAAGATCAGCGACTTGACCGTTGAATCTTTTTATTAAAGAATTACTTTAATAACTTAAGTATGGCCATAAAAATTTTAAAACTCGTAGTAAAGGTTTCCCATTCAGATATGTTATGTCTTGCCACTTGAGGAAACTGCTGGCGGATATACTTTGGCATACGCGCCGACTGTGACGTCAGCAAGCCAAAGCCAAGATGGCCGCACAGTTAGAAGGATTCTCCAAAGAGCAGCAGCATGCAGTTATCCGGTTTTGGGGCAGCATGAGTGAAAAACTGGCAGACATTCATAACGGGATGCAAAGATAATATGGGGATAATTGTATGTCGCTTCAGCAACTTCACGAACGGCACAGTAAGTTTAAAAGTTGGGTGTCAAGTATGACTGATGCACCTCGCTCCGGCCGGCGTCACACTGCGACTATAACTAACATTATCGCTGCAGTAGAACGACTGATATGGGAAAACCGGCGGATAACAATCAACGAGATGGCTGCAATAGTGTTCTTTGGTCATGGCTTGGTATACCACATCATTCATGATATGCTAAAGTACAGCAAAGTCTCCTCTAGGTGGGTACCAAGAGAACTTGCCCCCAAAATCAAAGAACTTCGTGTGGATGCTTGTGAAACGCTATTGCAACGTTATGAAGTTGATGAGATGACTTTTTATGATGTATCGTCATTGGTAACGAATGCTGGGTCCAATATTACCAGCTAGGGACTAAGCAAGCAAACAAGGAGTGGTGACATTCATCATCGCCGAAACCAAAAACATTCTGCACAACTCTGTCTGCTGGCAAAGTGATGCCCACGCTATTCTGGAACTGTAAAGGTTCAATCCTCGAACATTACATGACCAAGGAATTTACTGTGAACAGTAAATCGTATTGTGATCTGCTTCAGACCCATTTGAAACCCACAATCAAGTCAAAATGTCGCGGGTTGCTCCGTTCTGGTGTGGTGTTCCAGCAGGATAATGCTCAGCGGCATGTAGCTCGTGTGATGGTAGAAAAACTAACAGATCTGCATTTCGAGTGTCTTCCACATCCTCCATTTTCCAGACCTTGCACCGAGTAATTACCTTGCGTTTGGACCTCTTAAAGAGGCACTTGGTGGCACGATGTTTCGCACGGATGATGAGATGAAAGTGGAGGTGCATTCTTGGCTTCACAGTCAACCAAAAGATTTTTTTCTTGCGAAATCCAGATTCTGCTAAATTGCCAGTGCACTTGTATTGAACGTAATGGGGACTATTTTAAAAAGTGATGAAGTGTTTTTGTATGTATGTGTGTGTATATTTTGTCAATAAAAAAATAATTAAGATTACTTTTTGACTCGCCCTCGAAGTTTCGAAATTTTGGAAATGGTGACTGCCTGTTTTGATGGCTATAGACCACAAGGACGGAAGTTGTTCGGTCTATACCTCTCAAACACATTACCATAAAGACGTTCTTTCTCCCTTCCCATGCGGATGTCGTACCACACCGACTTGATTAGTTCCGTAAATCACAAGTCCTGAGATGTGAGATCTGATATTATCATAAACCAGAACTCAGTCGTCCGTTCCCCAATTTGCCAATGAATAATGTGATTTCAATGATAGTTTCCATTATTTAATAACAATAACAAAAAGAAAAATATTGTTTGTTTATTTTTAGTCATTACCGTGTGTAAGTTGAACTATTGATGAATTTTAGGCCACCTGACATCGCAATTAAAAATAAGATTTATAAACAATTAAAATAAGAGTACTTTCGAAATGATCTACATTTCTTTTTCAAGTCACTTGGCAAAGAAATGTAGACCATTTCGAAAGTACTCGTATTTTAATTGTATCTAAACTTTATTCTTGTGATGTATGGTGGCTTAAAATTCTTACAAAAATATATTTATGACTTTAATATATATAATTCCACCTTAGAAACACATTCACAGTTTGTTCAGAAGGAATGTCTTCGACGCATTACACGAACTCATAAAGATTCCTACAAAAAAAAATCTTCTATGGATCTTCTTCCATCTCTATTTCTTTTTGAAATCATAAGCGGGAAGACCCGTTTTAGAAAAACTTTAAATTCTAACTATTAAAAATAAGTAATCACAGGAAAGAATAACTAAACTGAATGGGAGCAATTTAAAACTGTAACCAATAAAATGAAGAATAAAATTTTCTATGAGTAAGCTATTAATAAAATAAGGATAAAAATAATAAAAACCAAAATTTAGTCAAGTGTGGATGTTATATTCCTGAAACATGCCATATTTCTGTTGTTGCTCCAATTTTGGCATATTTAGCTTAATAATGCTTCATCAAAACAAAGTTTTTATTATTATTATTATTATTATCATAAGCATTATTTTATATATTATTTCATTTTTATTATTTGTTAAAACATTTGCAAGTGATGTGAATAAAACCAGTAAGTATATTCCAAAGACCCATACAATGGTCCTTCAGCTGGAGGAATTTTGGGTGAAACCAGTAATGATAGATTAAATTGATTAATAGCAGTGGATTACGAGCAATTAAGTTTAAATTTCATTTTGAAGTTAAAACTGTTAAAAAATATAAAATATTTCTGCATAATTATTGTTTAAACGTATAATGAAAAGCATTAGAATTTCCTATAGAATGGATTACGATGATCATTAAACCTACAACAACAACAAACTGAAAAAGAAACCATGATTTCCTTTTCCGGAAAGGGTTGACGATGAAAATAAACCAATGAACTTTTCAACAACAAAAATTAAAAAAAAAAAAAAAAATCAGCCCGAAACTTCTTGGTATTTTTGTTTATTTTATGATGATAGAATATTAATGGTAGAATATTACACCATTCCGCCACTCGATATATTAATGAAGGAAAGATTGATCTTACCTTCATATCCATTTAAACATCCTAAAACTGTCAAAACGAAAATAAATAATTTCAGCTGCTTCATTTTTCTCCAAGTTACCAGAATGAAAATTTTATAATAATTCTGAAAGAAATAAAAGATTTATACCACATGAATTCATATTACCAAGTAGCTATAATTAAACAGGTGGTGTTTGGGCCAAAAATGGTCTAATTTGGTATATAAATTATTCAAACAATGGGCTTACGATTTTGCAGAATTTTTTTTTTTTTAGTTCCGAATGGCGCTACCAGGGGAAAACTGACGCTCTACAGTGAGGTAATCAGACATAAGAAAACAAAAGCATAAGTTGACAATAGGTTTAAACGGTTCAATATGTTGTCTTTGCACGTTGTCCAAAATTTGCATTCTGTGGATGGTAGACTGGAGACTACAGCAAATCTCCAGAGATTCATCGCACGTTTAGTAGCGTTCGGTCCTTCAATATTGGACAAACTATCAACGTGTCCTTGGTAAACCAATGCTTTCAACTAACCCCACAACCATGGCGTGATATCAGGCGAACGTGAGACCACATCGTCGGGAATGCTCGACTAATTATGTGGTCGTCGGTGTTATGCTGACGTAGGACATGCTGCAATGTCAATCCAATGTGAGGGGTGCTCCATCCTGTATCAACACTGTCGTTTCAAGACATCCATGCTTTTGAAGTTTTGGAAAAACGAAATATCGGAGCATCAGAACATGTCACAGGTAATGTTGGTTTCACTTCTTCGAAAAAGTACGGACCAATTATCAAGGAGACGTCAAAACCACACCATACTCTGGCCTTTCAGTGTATGCAATGTCATCTTCTCAATAGCATAAAGGTTCTCAGTAGCCCAAAGTTGTGTATATTGACAGTGCCGCTGAAATAAAAATGCGCCTCATCACTCCATACAATGTTCGAAGGCCCTCCGTCGTCAACTTTCATCCGAGCTAAGAATAGGTTAGAGAAATGCAGGCGCGTTTCCCGATCCCCTTGACAATGTTCTTAGACTTGGCTAATCCTGTAAAGGTAAAACTTCAGCACTTTGCGCATGCATTTCCATGCATTTGAATACGGAATCTCCACTTGCCTGGAAACTTCCCGAGTACTGCTAGATCCATTTGAGTTATGGACGTTGCAACAGTTTCAAATTCGTCATTTGATACCGGTTTACGTCCGCGTCCTGGTTGCACTTGTAAAGATCCGATATTTTTAAAACAAGACATCATGTTTTGCAAATTGGTAATAGTTATAGTACATTTTCGTAAGCCCTTCGTTGTTCGGAATAACCGTATGCAATGGAAACATTACTGTTATTTTAGTAATAAAACTTTGCGAGCAATGCTCGATCATTTCAACGCAGCATTGCATATAGTAACGTTCACAACACTGGCAAAACGTTATTCATAGTAGCAGGTCGAACTGACCGATTCCACTCATGTTGAGGCTTGGCTTATATCCGCAGTACCTGTTAACGTTCTTTTGTCTGTCATATGGCGACTGTCAGTGTACAGCGCTAGTTATTTTCCCTGGTGGCGACATTCGGAACTAAAAACTTTTCTGCGAAATCCTACTTCCATGGTCGGCATATATACATCAACTTTGACCATTTTTCGCCAAATAGTTTTTTGCCAATCGCACACCTCCTGTTTAATTATGGCCACCCAGTATTTAAAATATAAATACCATTTTATTTCTATGTTTAAAATTCCATTGCAATTCTAAATTTAGACATTATCTATCCCTATTGTCTATTGTAATAAATTCATTATTTCCCTCTTAATTTCAGTTTTTTTCAAGCATCATTTTATAGAAAATGAAGATGATTTTCAAATTAGAATAAGCTTCTGTTTATTTCTCTGCAAATCCTTCCAAAATTGATTGATTCCAAACGAATTTCAATAATTTACTCAAACAAACAGTCATTTTTTTTTTGTCGAATCCCATAGATATTTCTATATATATTTTTTTCATAGTTGTTTGTAATTTTCCTCTTTCAGCTTTCTTGAGGATTTTATGTAAAGACAAATTCTACTGTCAAGTATGTGAATGCTACTTCGAAAGAAATGATTTCTTTAAATTATTGGCAATTCACTTCCGTCGAAATGTATAGTTCTCTTGAATTTAATTTACAGTTGAAGCTATAACTGTTGTATAGACGACGTATTTCAAAACTGTGCACATTTGCATAATGAATCAAAAGAAGGATTTGTTAATTGTTATTCTTATTTCAAATATTAAAATTATATGAAACCAATAGCCTGAAAAGAGAAATTGAAGTTAAAACAATAATGAAGTTCCATCAGTATTATTATCTATTGAAACAACAGCACTGCTTCAAATTCGCTGCTACCTTCAGCAGAATCAGTACAATCTGTGTGTGTTTGGGGAGGAGACTACGAGTATTTCAGGGAAACTGAAGGATCTAAATAATGATCTGTGCTTTGAGGTATTCCTTACTTTCTTAAATAAAGATGTTATAGCGTCATTTGAATCCCAATGATCGTCTTGAACAGAAGATATTTTGTTTTGTTCGTTGGCGAAAGATTGTCTTTGTTTTCAAAAAAATCAAATAAATCTTTATAACTACACTGATATCAATTATCATCTAGAAATTGTAACATCGCGAAAACTTGATGTAATTTTTTTTGCCGATACTGAGTGGCAAAAGATGATTCTAAATATTATAAGTAGAGATAATAATTTTCTTCAGTAATAATGGAAATGAGCTGTTCTAAGAAAGAAATGCAAGTTATTACTAAAAGATGAAATTAAACAACTAAAACAACAACATTCATTATAAAAAAAAACCCTAAAGATTAACATAGCATTAAAAGAAGTTATTCTCTTAATGTTATTGAGTTGAAAGTTTTAACTATATCAATAAAACTTAAATTAAATTAATTCTTTTCACAACAATAATAAAGTAAATCTAGGAATATTTTTATTAAGATTTACACGGAAAGTTTTTAAATTTATTAAAATAATGTTTTTTTTTTTTTTTGTTAGGAATCATTGTCTCTTCAAAGAATGATTGCAATATCAAAAAAGAAGTTTCACAAACAAAAATAAAAACCTATTTAAACGACAAGTAATAGTTAGAAATTGAAATTCGCAGTTTCATACATTTACTACAGTAATTTAAATTAAATTGATTTTTTTTTCGAAATCAACTCTTTAAATGATTGGACTTATTTAATCGTTGGAATAAAAGTATAAGCTAAATGAATTATTCCTAAAACTGATCGATGGAATTTCCAATAGACAATACTAAGCAAAAGACAAAGTTCCATTTTGGTATTTTCACAAAAAAATCAGCTGAGATCATTTTTTCTTAAATGTACGTAGTAGATATTTTTCATTGATTTTCATTTAAATTAAAAACTCGTCAGAAAGTAGGGCGTTCCACACAGACAAATTAAACGATAATTACCATAAATTATGATTACGATATAAGGAAAAAAAATCAAGATTATTAAAAAATATTTTAAACCTATTTTCGAGTTGTTCATTCCTTAAGTCCACTGTCTTGTTTTTCTATTAGCATCTAATGAAATACTGTCTAAGTAGGATCTGATAAATTACTGCTTACTTTCATGTTGCGGAATGGATCTATTTCTTAATAGTTTCGAAAATTATTGCCTTAATTTTCTAAATATTTCAGCTCATGAAATAGCTACATCGCCATTTTGACGATAAAACAATGAGAAAATATTAGAATTATTTTTGCAATTGAATAAAATTTAGTAAACTATCTTTAAATATGAGGAACTTAATCCTGAATCGGAAAACTTTAAACGAAAAAAATTTGAAGCCTCTGTTTTGCAGAAAAATCCATCCAATTTAAACATTCTTACTTAATATTTTACATTTGAAGAATAATAATATTAATATATTTCTAAAACATGCAATTTTATCCGATTCTATGATATGGTACTCACGTCGAATATTAACTTTAAAATCAAAATGATAGAAATTTGAAATTTATTACCTTAATATAGGATATTTGGATAAGATAAAGCTTCCAAATAGTTTTCGAAACCTTGCCTTTTAATGAGCATTCATGTGAATTACAATAATGAGTCTGCTCCTATTTATTAGCATGGATTTATTATTTACTCATTATTGCGGAACAATAAAGAATAATCCCGGATGAAATGGGGCTGTTTCCATTATTTCTCATGATGTCTTGACGTTTTTATTTTTATTATGTTACTGATTCTTCCTCTATGTATTCTAATCCCAGGATTTCATCTTCATTCATTAAACGTAGAACTTCAGAGCTACAGAAGAATATTTGAAACAAGAGATAGATAACAGATGGAGCTATATTTTAAAATTTTTAAAAAAAAGATGGAATTTGAAAATTTTGAATAATTCAAGTTGTTTAAGTAGTTTTGTAGAAAGAAATGCTGTCAAAACTAAAACGAATATCGGATATTTTCAACCAAACTGTTATAAAGCCAAAACGCTATTGTCTATGTATTCGTCAGCACAGGACATCAGTTGTTTCATATTAATAGTAAAAATGAGTTAACTATTAAAAGGTCGTATTAATGTCTTTTATGTGTTTATCAACAACAAATAATACACGCTGGCAGCGGAAAATTAGCGGAAATTAATGCAGTTACATTAGAAATTGTTCCTCACAGTAAGTAAATGTATTTTTACTTACACAGAATTGTTTATCTTCTGAAAAAAAAAATAAGTCTTAACAGTTATCCAACTTGTGATGGCTTCTTATCACCATAACTAACAAGAACCCGAACCCTTTAACTTTTCTAAGGATTTTGAAGGGGCTGATTGGAAAAACGCTTTGAAAGGTACCGGATTGCAACTAAACTGCATAAAGAAACATCAGAAGAGCAAGTCAATATGCTTATTTACATCATGGGTCAACAGGCAGACAAACTTTTGGATATATTATATTTATCAGAGGCTGAGTTAAAGGAATAAGATACGGTAATGAATGCTTTTGATGGACAATTCAAAGTAAAACGAAACATTACATATGAACGTGCTGTTTTTAATCAATGGTCATCAAAAGGACAGTGAATCAATTGAGGAATTCGTTGCTGATCTTTATATTTTAGCTGAACATTGTGGATTCGGAGTTGTAAAAGAGGAACTAATTTGTGATCGTGTTGTAGTATAAAACAAAGACAAGGAGTTATCTAAACGACGCGACGTCAATTGATCAACAATTTCACACTCGACGTTGCCGTTACGAAAGCTAAGCAGTCAGCACAAGTCCAGACTCAACAACCGGTTATCAAGGGAGGAGTTAGCTAGGCGAAGGTAGACAAAATCAGGTCAAAACCAAAACGACCTTCATGCCGGTATAGTTTGAAATCCATTTCAACGGATGAACAAGATCATGAAGGGAAATCAACAAATAATCATAATTGCTGGAATTGTGGTAGACCGAAACATTCGAGAGCAGAGTGCCCTGCAGCAAAAATTGAATACCGATCATGTAGACGAATCGGTAATTTTGCGAAGTTTTGTAGTTCGTCCAATAAACAAAGCGGAGTTCGTGAAGTCAAGTCCCGAAGGTATTCTGGAGACTTAATATATCCTTTTATTGGCAGTATCGAAGCAATTAAACGTGATCAAAGGTGGGCAGTCAAGGCGAACATTAAGCAAGTTAAACTAACATTTTTTGTGGACACAAAAGCGGATGTATCAGTCATCCCGGAAAAGATGTTCTACAATTATTTCAGCGAATTCAGATTTATATATTATTTCATTTTTATTATTTGTTAAGACATTTGCAAGTGATGTGAATAAAACCAGTAAGTATATTCCAAAGACCCATACAATGGTCCTTCAGCTGGAGGAATTTAGGGTGAAACCAGTAATGATGGATTAAATCGGATTGGTATGCAGGTTTGGTCACCGTTCCGAAACCGAACGGAGATATACGTATGTGTGTGGACTATGTGAAATTAAATCTATTTATAAAGCGATAAATTCATCCGATGCCAGTTATAGAGAACATTTTAGGCAGACTGGGTAAAGCGGAGTTTTCAGTAAGCTCGACGCAAACAGTAGGTTTTGGCACTTTGAGTTAGACGGGGATTCTCAACTGGTCACAACGTTTATCACACCATTTGGACGTTTATCCCACCATAAATACAAACGCTTATCGTTTAGAATATCAGCAGCACCGGAGTTTTTCCAAAAACGAATCTCACAGATCTTGGAGGGTCTTGAGAGTGCTCAAGTCAACAGTGACGATATTTTGATATACGGGAATTCAGTGGCAGAACACGATAAATATTTGTTTGCCGTATTAAAACGATTAGCCAATGCAGGAGTCCCGTTAAAACTAGACAACTGCAATTTCTGTTCAAGCGCGTCAAATATCTGTGTCACATTATCGACGATAGCGGTATTCACATTGACGACGACAGAATTGAAGCAATTAAAGCGATGAATTCGCCAGAAAACTCGTAGAAAGATAGGAGTTTGACGGGTAACACCAATTATTTATTACGATTCATATCACATTGAGTGACTAAAGCTAAATCATTGAACGATTTGCTGAGTCAAAGTTCCCATTTCATCTCGGATATTGAACAAGACCGGGAGTTTAAGGCGATTAAAGCATAATTGATTAGGAGTCGGGCACTTGCATGGTTTGAGCCGATCAAAGAAACTACTATTTCATCAGATGCGAGTTCGTATATTATCAGAGCTGAACTAAAGCAGGGAGATAAACATGGTGGTTATAAAACTGTAGCATACACATCGAAGACACTGACCAAAGCTCAACAAAACTGGGCGCAGATCGAAAAAGAAGAGTATGCAATTGTGTGGGCATGTTAACGTTTTAGGGATTTCAGTTAGAGGTTTAACTTGAAACTGACCATAAACCACTCGTTGCCATATTTATGTCAAAGCCGTTAGACGAGTTACCACCGAAACTACAGCGGATGCCTCTTCGATTGATTCGTTATCAATATAGGGTTAAGCATGTTCCCGGGAAAGAGTTGGGAATCGCCGATATTTTCTCTTGTAGACCATTAAACGTTACGGGAAAAGATGAGGATCTCGAAGAATATATTGGGGCTTATGTAAAAGCTATCATCACCAAATGTCAGCCACCGATGCTAGATTACGTGAAATTATCGAAGCTCAACGGAATGATCCTGTTTGTTTCCAACTGATCCACTTTAGTAAACATGGTTGGCCAGTTCAGAAAGCATTGAACGCAGATCTAGCTGACTATTGGCAACACCGAAGCGATATTTCAGTATCGGAAGGACTTGTAATGAATCCGTCACGGATCGTCATTTCTAAAGTGCAAAGAAAGGACATTCTAGACAAGATTCACGAAGGACACCAGGGAATTGTTAAATGTCGCGCTAGAGCGAGAAAAACGGTATGGTGTCCGGGTTTGTCAAAAGAAGTCGATGCACTAATCAAGCGATGCATAACATGTATTCAAGAGGCAGCTAATCTCCATAAACCATTAATGCCGTCTAAATTTTCGGATAGGCCATGGCAAAAGGTTGCAATGGACTTATTTTACCTCAATGGGAATAATTACCTATTGCTTATCGATTATTATTCGTGTTATTCTGAGTTTGCACTTTTATCTAGCTTTAAGGAAAGTGAAATCATTGTCCATTTAAAGTCAATGTTTGCAAGACACGGTACTCCTGAGTTATCTATAGTGACAATTGCACGAATTTTAGTCCTGTACTGATATCAACGTTCATAGCATTCGCCAAGGACTGGAATTTTGAGCATGTCACATCGAGTCCTAGATATCCGCACAGCAATGGTTTTGTTGAAGCGGCCGTTAAAATCATCAAGCGAAGTCTCAAGAAATCGAGCGTTCTCTATCGTACACTTCAAGCATATCGCTCTACACCTTTAACTAACGGGTTTGCACCGACGGAGTTACTTAAGGGCAGAAAGATCCGAACTTCTTTGCCTACTGCTAGCTCGAATTTGAAACCGAAAATCCCTGATCAGCAAGTTCTACGGGCTAAAGAGAAGGCAAGGATTAATCAGCAAAAGAAGGATTATGACCCACATCATGGCACTTGAGTTAAGAGAGCTTATGTCCGGTGAAGACGTCTGGATAGTGGACAAACTGATTGTTGGAACTGTGGTACGAAAGGATGCTGCTCCATGTTCATACAATGTTGAGACACCAAAGAGACAGTTGAGGCGTTATCGTTATCACCTGAGTCCAATAGCAATGGAACATATGGAGGGGCTTCAACAGGAAGCAGAAGTTGTCAACGACCAAGAACAGACGCAACAACAGACACAGGAATCATCTATGGAGGTTAGTAAGCACCCCGAGATTCCACCAGGATTGGTCGTTATCTGAAGCGGATGGGTTTACAAGCCTCCAGAGAGGTTAACTGAACAGTATTCCTAGCGAATTTAGTAAAACTTGAACTTTGAACATTTGTTTATGATCAAACCCATGTAATCGTATTTAACCTAAATAGGGAGATGTGTTGTAAGGCAAAAACGCTCTTGCCTATGTATTAGCCTGTAGAGGGCGTTACTTGTTTCTTAGTAATAGTAAAAATGAGTCATCCATTAAAAGGTCCTTTTAAAGTCTTTTTATTTGTTTATCAGTAACAAATAATACACAAACGATTCGAAACCATTCAGTTAAAATACTTCTGATGGAAACCTATTTTATTAATTCATTTTTTAAAAAATTCTTAAACAGCGCAGCAGGTGAACATGGACAAGGCAGAATTTGGAGCACCAAAATAATAGAATCGATTGTATTTTTAATTTTTTATTTCTCTGGTTAAAAATTGAATATTATATATATATAAGGGAAAAGTTAGTAAACCGTCAGTAAAAATACGAAAACGTATGAAATTAATCTGAACTAAAAACTAAATAATGAGAAATATTCGTTAATGATTTAATTGAGAAAATTTTCCAATTGACCATCGTCAATTCTATTTAATATCGAAAGCTATCAAAAGTTAAACCAAAACTGCAAAAATATAATTCAAAATATGTAATTTAGATGAAAATTATTTTAATTTACTATTGTTTTATTAATGATTGAAATACATGCTTTTAAAAGCTAATTTCACAGCCAAATCTAATGTTATTAAAATCGATTCTGAATATCCGGTATGCGCCAAAATATACAGTACTGAAACTCGCGCATCTCGAACACGTGGTTGCGTTTGTCGACGGGGTATAGCTCCAGCTGCACGTTTTCACAGTAGTGAAAAGGAAGTTGTGCTGTGCAGTTGTTGTTGGAAATGGGTCTCTCGATGGAGGAAAAAGTATTCATAGTTCAGCATTATTTCCGCTGATACCGAAGCGGTCGTGAAGGTGGACCGAGTTTGAAAAAGGTGGCAGAACAATTCCAAGAGGAGTTTAATAAGACGACACCCGAAACACTATTATGCTTTCTTTTGTAACGAAATTTTGCCGTTCTGGTAGTCAACGGAAGTGGAAGTCTGGTCGAGCCATTTCTTAAGGATTTAAGAAGGTTCGGTCGTGAAGGAACATTCAGATGAATAGACAGTGGTTTCAACAGGAATGGGCGACCTGCCATACCACTCGAGAATCTCTAGCCATGCTGCAGAAAAACTTTCCAGGACGAATCATTTCACATAGTACTGACTTCCCATACCCGTCTAATGCCCCCGATCTTACACCACCTTATGCCTACTTGTGGGGAATGTTAAAGGAGAGTGTGTTCAACTGTGAACATCCACCAAGAACTGTGCCTGCATTACGTGACCAAATCATCTCCATTTGCAGGAGTCTGCAGCAACCTTTGTTTCAGGATACGGTTGAGAATCTTCGTGAACGATATAAACACTGTCTACAGCGGTGCACACTTTGAACACTTGTATTACGCATACCGCGGTAAATCAACATGCGAATAGTGCCTGTATGTGTGTATGTAGTGTGTATGTTAATTTCTTTTGAGGAGAAATAAACTCACAGATGACAATAATGTAATTTTGTTCATCTTTTCATTTCAGTATTGTATATTTTGGCGCATACTGTATTATTTCATAGATAAATTTGTTTAACAGGGTTTTCAAAGTGTGCAGAGTTCTGCGAAATGTCTTGAGGTTTTAATCGTATAAGATATCCCACAGTCAACAATTGGTTTGTGTTGATTGTGATATGCTGAAAGCATTTGCCTTGACTTTCGTTGTTATGGTCGATGATGCATGGCCTTTGTGAAAACTGCGAAGTGATGAGACTAATTTCCATTTGGATGGATCTTTAAACGCATAACTTCCGTATTTGATCTGACAATAATCCACACCATCACCTAATTCCATTGCAATCAATAAAAGTAACAGTTTTGTGTGGCTTCACATCTTTCATTATTGGTCTTTACTTCTTTGAAGAAAACACAGCATCGGGGCCAGTGATATGTTCTGTGACTGCCTCCAGATATGCTTCGTAATGTTGAAATTTCATCACTTCAACAGAGCAATTGTGTTGACACCACAATCATCATGCAGGATAGTGCACCTGCACTATTTTAAGTTATTTAAATAACTTAATATGTGAATATTTTCGGCGAATATTACGGCGAATATTTTCGGACGACTGAGTAATTAGGAGATCATTTCTCACGGCATGGCAGCCCCGATCACGAGATCTGATTCTCCGGGGTTTTTTGCGTAAAGAACCTCGTTGATCAATGCAATGTTCCGACTTTAACTATGTTAAAAGACTGATGACACAATTCAATGGAAATCAGTTGCGTTCTGCTATCGTGTGTGTTGTGCAGCGAATGTAATTTGTAGAGAAAGGCAAATGAATGGCATATGAAGCCGTATCTGTGATGTTAGTGTTTCCACATGTGGATTGGAATTAAGGTATTGTACATTAGCTCTGTTTTTGCTGATATTTGATAGATAAGATAGGCAATATACAAATTACGGGAACAGCAGCGCTACAATTCACTCTTAGCAGGCAAAAATTATTTTTTTTTCTTCATAAACTGCATACTCAGGAAAGTATGTGTATGAAATTAGGTTGCGAATCGTCCACTAGTTTTTCCTGTAGAAACGTCTAAACACCTCTTTAATTTAGATCACCCTGTAAATATGTCCGTTTACACGTCCATTATGTCGTCACTATCACTTGGAGTCCAAATTCCGCCATCTGTTCAAGTGGGCTTGCTGATATAACAATTGCTCTGTAAATATCTACTGTATTTTATACATTGTAATTACTGATGTGTTTATGAAGAGTGATATATAATTTTAAAGCTAATTTCCTGTACGAGCTAGATAGCATAATTCGTTTCATCAATTTCTGTTCGGATCTCATGATGTAACTAAATCATAGGACAGTATCTAACTTCGCCAATAGGACCAAGTTAAAGTGTACTTTAAAATGATAATAACTGTGTATCTTCAAGATATTGCAGTAGGGTCATAGATTTCGTATTACGTACATATAATGTTTAAACTTTCGAAAATTGTTAAAAATAATATTGTAGCTTTACAAATTAATTTTGTTTCTTTGTTTGAACAATTTTAAAATCATTTTGATATTTCGAATGTATTTTTGTTTATTTTAAGATCTAAAAATATTTTTTAATAAATAAAGCATCGCCACTTCAATAAAAAAATTGATAAATATAATATTCATTGTTGCATTTCATGGATAAAGACTCGAAATATCTTTGTAAAATATTTGAGTTTCCAAGAATACTTATTTCTAAAACATTTTATACACAAGTGGCAAACTTATGAAACTTCGCCAGTTGATACATCTCCAGCATTTTTAAATTTCTCAACTTATGACAACGCCAACTTATTTGAAATAATAGTTTTTAGTTGCTACTAGTCGGCTACCCGTCGCTTCGCTTCGGAAGCCCCCGCATATGTAACGACAAACAACTTTTTATTTATTAAAAAAAAACACACACACACACACACACACACACACACAAATTACATCAAGTAAACTAAAACTAAAATTTTTTTAGTTTTTTTTTTTAAATTTAATTTCTGATGTTAATATTCTGTCAATCCACGACTGCTTTTAGAACCAGCGTGTGAATCATATATCTATGATATATTTTTATTTTTTATGGAGATTAGAATATAGGCCTCGTGGTCTAATGTCTAAGACGTCTAACTTCGGAGCAGATGATTGCATGTTCGATTACCGTAGTGAATTTGTAGAAATTATTTCTATTTTCACAAATTATAACAGTTGCACCAGACAGACAGAGAAATGAAAGCTTTTAGTAATATAGATATACTTTTCAGTGGTTTTTGAGTTACAAAGACCATTGGTTTTTAAGTTATAAATAGTGATTTGTCAGTATTCTATCTTATAAAAATAGTGCTTCTTTCTTTCTTGAAAATCTTTTCTTAATTACAACCATTACCCGTGTGCAAATCGATTGATATAGATATTTGACGAAGAGATATGTTGAGATGGATGTTTGTTAATATAGATGATGAATGAAGATCGTAGCTTGTATATGAAATTCTTGGAGACGAATTGATTCTGACTATTCTTTCGAGTGAAGATAACGAAATTCTGATGACTTGTGACTCAAAGGCAGAAAGTTGTGCGTGAGTGAAGACAGCGTTCTCCTAATAGATGGCAATTTTATTTAGAGTCTGTCCTTGAGCTTTATTGATAAACATCGTGAAGAAGGCCTGATCGGAAATTGCTTTCTTGTGAAAGGGAATAGAAGTAGATTATCGTTTTGTTTCATAGACATCCTATGGATGAAAACAAAATCTCCTTTGTGAGTTCGTGTTATAATTTCGGCTTCTATGAGATCATTATCGAATGAACGGCATTTAAGTTGAGTTCCGTTGCAGTGTCCAAACTTGGGATTGATTTTTTGCAACAACATTATTGGAGATCCAATCTTCAATGATAAACGATGTTGAGGAACACCGCTGAGATTCAATGAGTTCAGCTATTCAGGTAGATAGACATGTTCGTGTTGTGGATTATCAGAAGTATCAATTTTATTCTCACTTAAATACTCTCTAGTCTCACCTTGTATTCTTTGACTTATCACTCGATTGATGTTATCGACAATCTCGTTCTTTGGTAAGTTCTTAGCTTTGACGTGATTCCAGGTATTTGAGTTAAAATAGTGTTTTTCAGAAATCTATCTCATAAAAAGGGTGCTTCTTTCTTTCTTGACTCTGTTTTCTTTACACCAATACCTGCCATGTACACGCGCTTATTTTCCAATATCACATAGAATTTGGTTAAGGAAGAATACTTAAAATATCGCAACATTTCGGCAATTATAGTTCAAATTGTCAGTTTCGACAATTACAAATAAACTGACGGATGGGAAATAAATAAACAATCTTGAGATTCAAAAAAAAAAAAAGGTTGAATATTCCTTATTGATGGGGGAAGGGGAAGGAGAGATAAGTCAAAAAGCAATATGAAGAGTGTTATAGTCCCCATAGCCTAATGAATAAGACGTCTGACTTCGGATGTAAGTTGCAGGTTCGATTCCTGTCGCGGATGTTTCATTGTAAACATTATTTCTATTTTCCATTCTCACAGAAAATTGCTACAGACAGAGAAATAAAAGATTTTAGTAATATAGATTGATACTTTTCAGTGGTTTCTGAGTTACAATAGTGTTTTTTCAGTATTCTAGCTAATAGAAGTACTGCTTCTTTCATTTTTGCCTCTCATTTTTATTGTAATTGTTACTTTTCAGTGACGTTTGAGTTACAAATATTGATGGGGTTTTGAGCTGTAAATAGTGATTTTTTTTCGGTATTCCACCTCAAAAAAACAGTGCTTCTTTCTTTCTTGACTCTGTTTTCTTTACTCCAACATCTGCCGTGTACACGCACTTATTTTTCAATATCACATAGAATTTGGTTAAGTAAGAATATTTAAAATATTGCAACGTTTCGGCAATTATAGTTCTAATTGTCAGTTTCGAATTACAAATAAACTGACGGATGGGAAATAAATAAACAATCTTGAGATTCAAAAAAAAGGTTGAATACATTCCTTATTGAAGAGGGAAAGGAAAGGAGATATAAGTCAAAAATCAATATAAAGAGAGTTGTAGTTCCTATGGCCTAATGGAAAAGACATCGTCGGGTCAGGAGGTTTCAGGTTCGAATCCTGTCACGGATTTTTCATTGTAAAAATTATTTCTATTTTCCATTCTCACAGAAAATTGCGCCGGACAGACACACAGAGAAATAAAAGATTTTAGTAATACAGATTGCACGGTAACATTTCAATAGATTTTTTTTTTTTTTAGCAAATTTAAACATTACAGTCCTACTAGGTATACTCATCTACCTGTGGTGTAAATGCTCAGAGTAGTTATGTATGGTTGTTACTTAATAAAGAGTACATAATTCAGTGTTCAAAAAATATTGCTTAAGAAATAACAAGAGCAACATAAAGAAGATATTAAATAAACAAGAAATAAAGAAATAAAGTTCCTTTAGCTTTTTCTTTTATATGTTCCAAATTATTATTTCGTTAATTATTTTTTTTATTTAGAATTTTTTTTTTTTTATTTTTTCGACATTTTTTACATTACACATTTCAGGATCTAACTGACTGGACAGTTTGATGAAAATCCTGTTATTGTTTCTATGACCGTAATTTGTTTTCGGATTTTCATACCCTAATATATTTTGTAGCTTCCTTCGAGGTTTTGTTATATTAGCTTTATTTTTAATTATTTACAATATAAACGTTTTTTATAAGTTAGGTAATTTTAGGTTTGGTAATAGAATTTTGTGTTTGACTTTTTTGACGTTTCTGTTGTTCGTTTAGAGCATTTTACTTTGCAAAAATTAAATTAAGTATTTTCTTTAAAATCCTTTCAATGTTTTTCATTTTTGTTTTGGTGTTGCGTATCCAACAGTATATTCCGTAAGTTTATAGAGAGTCAACGAAGGCCTTGTAAATAATAATTTTTTGTTTGAGTGGAAATAAGTTTTTAATGTGGTGAAACATACAAGTAAAAGTACGAAGGTACCGTTTGCACAAAAATCATTAGAAACAGATTTAATAAGAAAATAAAAAATAATAAGTGTATATTTTCTGTTTTTATATATTCATTTTACTTATATATATTTTCTTATTATATCTGTTTCTAATGTTTTTGTGCAAACGGTCGCTTCGTATTTATTACAGTTGCATGTTAATACATTCATTACGTAGTAAAAGTGTTTAATTTCTTTGTAATATGAATATAATGATTAGTCCATGTGAAGTTATTGTTATGTGAATATCTAAATATTTACATACATTTCTTAGATGTTCTTGGCTCCTTGCAAGAGCAGTTTATTGAAAAATAGTTTTGTCTGTAACAAGAGTGTTGATGCAATTTGATTTGTGGAAGTTCTGATAAACTTTTGTTTTTTGTTTAAATCAACATTAGTTTCGTTTTATCATTGTTTATGGGCATTTTATTATCATGTGATCATTTTGTTATTTTAATAAAGTCTTCTTGTAGTCTATTTTGTGCTATTAATAAATCTTTGTGTAATCTATATTACTAAAATCTTTTATTTCTCTGCCTGTCTGTCCGGCGCAATTTTCTTTGAGAATGGAAATAGAAAGAATTTTTACAATGAATCGTTCGCGACACGAATCGAGCCTGCAACCTTCTGATCCGAATTCTGACGTTTTATCCATTAGGCCATAGGGACAACAAATTTCCTTATATTGTTTTTTCACATATGTGTCCTTTCCCTTCCCCCATCAATAAGGAATATATTCCATCTTTTTTTTTTGAATCTCAAGATTGTTTACTTATTTTTTATCCATCTGTTTATTTGTAATTCCGAAAGGACAATTAGAACTATAATTGCCGAAACGTTGCAATATTTTAAATATTTTTACTTAACTAAATTCTATGATATTGAGAAACAAGTGCGTGTACAAGAGATATGTTGGAATAAAGAAACGAGAGTTAAGAAAAAAAAAAGCACTATTTCTATTAGATAGAATACGGAAAAGTCACTATTTGTAATTTAAAAACCATCACTGTTTATAATTCAAACACTACTGAAAAGTATCAATTGTAATAAAACAAAGAAAGTAAAGAATGAAAACAGCACTATTTCTATTAGATATATTACTGAAAAATCACTATTTGTCATTCAAAAACCATCACTGTTTATAATTCAAACACCACTGAAAAGTATCAATTGGAATAAAAAAAAGAAAGTCATAATGTAGATTTGGTTATCTTCACTCGAAAGAAAAGTCACAATCACTTCATCACCATGAATATCGTATACAAGCTATGATCTTCATTTATCATCTATATCAACAAATTATCCATTTCAAATATCTCTTCTTCAAATATATATATATATATGAATCAATCTGTACCGGGCAATGGTCTAGCCAATATTACAAGATCGATCCCGTAAGCATAGGCCGTTCATGTTTCTACTTCTATAAAGAGAGATTGTAAATATAGGATAAATAGAAGAGGTCCAAAATTGGAACCTTGTGGAATGTCAGATTTAATGTTGTGGAACTTACTTTGGTTTTGTGCTTAATGAAACTATAAATCATAATCTTAATGAAAGTCTATGTAGTGAATTTCTGAAATTGAATCAGTTGTTTTTTTCTCCATGATTTCCTTTCTTTTATAAAGATTTTTTTTTTGTCAAATGATGAAAAGTAAACTTATTAAAGTGTAATGACGTTTTTTGTTATGATCTATGACTAGTAGGTGTCGCTGATGTGGCAATTGATATGTTGCCCAGATACCATGGTAGACTTGTAAATAACTGATCTGGTGTGTTTGCTGCATTCGGAGAGATGGTTGATTGAAGATAGCATCTCATAGTTAGGCTGTCAGTTGACGGAGATGATATCGCGAAGGACATTGCAGGGCTAAAGTTGGGGTTTAAATTAAGGACGTTTGGCATAGGAGTTTTTTTACCGAGATTTCAGCCGGAGTGCTGATCATTTGGTATATGGATGTCAGGAACCTTCGTGGATGCCAGCAATTTACGCGTCAGTGCAGAATTCCAAATGAGTGTAGCAAAGCCAACAGTCGTGGTACCAGGGGATCGAACGCGATGATTCGAAATTGAACTTCAATCTTCTGTGGTGAATTTCTACAAGTTGTACTACATTTATACCGTATTTGAACACGTATCCAGGGTTAAAGATAAACGGCGAATGGATCGTCAATTAAGACGAAGTAGAACTTTTGGACAATATACAGTCGGACCTCGATATAAAGTCACCCCTTGGGACCTCGCGAAAGTGACTGTATGAGCGGGTTGACCTTATAAGCAATTCATACGCATTTGTCAATAAATAAGCACTAGTCGTCGCTTCGCTGCGGAAGCCTCGCTTTTGTAACGGAAAACAATTTTTTATTTATTATAATACACACACACACACACACACACACACACACAAATTACATCAAGGAAACTAAAACTAAATTTTTTTAATTTTTTTTAAAATTAATTTTTGATGTCTATTTTAGAACCAGCGCAGCGTGTAATTCATATATCTACGATGTATTTTTATTTTTTATAGAGATTAGAATGTTGGCCTCGTGGACTAATAGCTAAGGCGTCTAACTTCTGAGCAGTATTCTATCTAATAGAAATAATGCATCTTTCTTTCTTGACTCTCTTTTTTTTATTCCTATTGATACTTTTCAGTGGTTTTCGAGTTAGAAATAGTAATGGTTTTTAAGTTACAAATAGTGATTTTTCAGTATTCTACCTAATAGAAATAGTGGTTTTTTCTTTCTTGACTCTCTTTTTTTATTCCAATTGATACTTTTCAGTGTTTTTGAGTTACAAATAGTGATTTTTCAGTATTCTATCTAATCAAACCCTGCTTCTTTATTTCTTGACTTTTTTTTTTATTCCAAATGATACTTTTCAGTGGTTTCTCAGTATTCTATCTAATACAAATACTGCTTCTTTCTTTTTTGAGTCGCTTTTTTATTCTATTTGTCACTTTTCAGTGGCTTTTGTGTTCCAAATATTGATGGTTTCTGAGTTACAAATAGTGATTTTTCAGTATTCTATCTAATAGAAGTACTGCTTCTTTCTTTTTTGACTCTCATTTTAATTGTAATTGTCACTTTTCAGTGACGTTTGAGTTACAAATATTGATGGGGTTTTGAGTTGCAAATAGTGATTTTTTTGGTATTCCACCTAAAAATAAGAGTGCTTCTATCTTTCTTGATTCTGTTTTCTTTACTCCAACATCTGCCGTGTACACGCACATATTTTTCAATATCACTTAGAATTTGTTTAAGTAAGAATATTTAAAATATTGCAACGTTTTGGCAATTATAGTTCTAATTGTCAGTTTCGAATTACAAATAAACTGAATGATGGGAAATTAATAAACAATCTTGAGATTCAAAAAAAAGACTGAATACATTCCTAATTGATGGGGGAAAGGAAAGGAGATATAAGTCAAAAAATAATATGAAGAGAGTTGTAGTCCCTATGGCCTAATGGATAAGACATCTGACTTCAGATCAGAAGGTTGTAGGTTCGATTCGTGCCACGGATGTTTCATTATAAAAATTCTTTCTATTTTCCATTCTCACAGAAAATTGCGCCGGACAGACAGACAGACAGAAAGACAGACAGAGAAATAAAAGATTTTAGTAATATAGATTATATAAAAACAGTATAATTCTTTGTGAAATTTAATATGTACAAAAATATCAGTTTATTAGGTTATAATTTTTTTAATTTAGTTGAACCAATTAAAATTAATGGAATCAGAAAGAATTTTTTTTTTTTAATTCGGAATAAAGTTGTATACAAATACTACTAGTATGCTCAAGCAAAGTACTGATGTACAACTGTAGACTGAAAAGAAAAACCGTGCTAAGTGCCAAAATCTAAGTTCTGAGAAAAACAGCAAAAACATTTGTGAAAACTAATACTGGCTACAGTGAAAGTCTAACAATTGTCTAAAGTTTGAAGTACTTGAGACTGAATATCATGCAGCCGGGTTTTTACCGCACTGGCCTAGACACATAGACCATATTTTAGCAATAAAATGGAAATCGATTGTTGTGGCACTTAGCCCGGTTTTTATTTTCAGTCTACAACTGACCTTACTGAAAATAATCCATAACACAGGACTGTCGCGATTTTGGCTTCATCTTTTGAACAATGTTTTCTAAGTTTTGTAATTTCTGAAAATTTAATGCTTTGAGTGCTTCTGCTTGTGTAACCTCTTCACTTTTAGTATCACTGTCGTTATCCTCACTTTCTAATGCATTGGAATCTAAAACTTGTGAAACAATTTTGGAAATCGAAGCTTGAGAAGTGGTAACAATTTCATCATTAATTCTCATATATTCATTTTCCCATTCTTTAGCACAGCAGCGATTTCTGAGATCTTATATTGAAACAGGTAAAGGAATATTGTCTTCATCATCTTATTTTCCTTTTTTTTTAGAATTTGAGGGGATGAAGTGCTTTGTGAAAAAGCTGTCCCCTCCGTCAGTATGAGAAATGACGCCGACAAAAGATCGTACCCACGCAAAAATTATTGGAATTGAATCAGTGTGGCACTGAAATCACAGACAAAAGTGACCTTATATGCGATTACGGTATTTACGACCTGACCATATATCCGATAATCCATATCAAAGAATTCCTATTCAGTGAGCCGGGACATTAGAAAAGTGATCTTATATGCAGGGTGACCTTATATGCGGGTGACCTTTTATCGTGGTCCGACTGTGTATACTGTTATTGATATTTAAGTAAAATGTGTCGTAATGTGTAAAATATGACAGCAGATTGAGAGTGAAGATGCTAAAATTATTTTTTATTCTCGGTGTTTAAAGTCTTATATATCAATATAGAACTGGATTTGTTTTTAGCAAATGCGAACAATTGTCTAGCTTCATATATATTAAATGAATAGAGATTAACAGTTCTGTGTAATTAGGTATCCGATATTTGCACAAATTATTTGTAAGAAGTTAAGTAATTTAGGGCTTATATGAAATAACGGTTCCAATAGGTTGAAATTATAGTTAGTCGACCGTTATTCATAATAGTATGAAGTACTTACGCAATTTATCTTTCGTATTTATTGGCAAGATAATGAAAGGTTGTTTATTTAGATTACTGAAGTTACAACTATTATTTCACTGTATGTTTTGTTCAAACTTCTGGAATATGGATATTCCTAGTTAGTTATTTTTGGACATATACAGCCTGAGTATTTTATGCTATGAAATGAAGATTGTTACATAAAGTTTTCTATGCTATTACATCGTTGAGCGACATTTTAATTAATCCAGGCATTATTCTAACTTTACACATAAACTGTTGCGCCATAATAATACAGTCGTTATTCATTGACTTCAAAAAAACTATTGATTGCGTAATTCACAATATATTAGTAAAGAGGTTGCAGAATCTCGGAATAAGGGGTAAAATCAATATATTTCCAGAAAATTATTTAAAAAACAGGAAATTCAGAATGAAATTAAAGTTATTTAGAAGGTTGATAGTGCTTGAATTTTTTTGATAGGCATTTTGTTCTTTTTTTTAAATGTTACTTATTGAATAGTTAAAAATTACTTTTGATAGATAGGATTCTAATATCTTTCACATGTATGATAGAATTGAAATAGATCTATAATTTTCTGTATTATCTGCTTTACCTTTCTTGTAAACGGAAATGACTTTGGCTATTTTCCATGCGGATGGATAAATACTTGAATTGTACATGATTTTACACAGCTCACCTATTACTTCTGCAAAAATCTCCAAATGGTCCTTGAAATCTTTTGTCTTAATTTCATCTATTCCCACGGAATTTTTCCTTTTCTTATTGTAAATTAGGCTAATTACTTCGTTTCTATTTGGTGTAATGAATGCCATGGATTGAAGTTGACTGTGCCTATTTTTTCTGAGCTCTTTCAAATCGCATTTAGAATTATCGTTGATATTTTTCAATCTAAACGTTTTACTTAGTTTATCATTTGCTGTTTTGATACCATGCATTTGTATAATTTGTGTGTTACCTTTTTATTTTATTATTTTTTTAAATTTCTGAATTGATGATAACAATAGCAATGCAAAAATTTGTAGTATTATTTAATGTTTTATGATACTGTTTGTGTTTGGTTTTGCTTATCATATTTTTTTACCCAATTTCTTTTCTTTTTGTACTGTTCTTTTTATTTTGTGTTGATTTTTTTTTTGGTATTTTTTTAATAATTCATCTTTTTTTTAAATGTTTATATAAATGCAACGTCTGTCATCCACTGTTGCTTATATGAGTTCTGTTTATCATTGTTACTACTACTTTCTGTATCATTTACGGCTTTTTTAATTTTTATTGCTTTATATGTTTACTAGCAAAACGACCCGTTCTTCGCTCGGGTTCCAAAAACCAAATGTCCTAATGTCGATGATAAAGAAATTGCAATTGCGAGATCACTTGGAACTTTTCCGGATATTACAAAAACAACACAAAACAACAACAACTGAAGAGATCTGATTGAATAAGTCTTTTACGTGTACTGTTGATTCTATGAGCCCATAAATTGAAACCGGTACACCTGATTAATATTAATCAGGTTTACCGGCTTCCATTTATGGGATCACATGAAAAGATCTGATCTCATTACAAATCTATATCTAACCCTAAATTTCCGTTGCTATTATTGCCAACAATATTTTAGTTCCAAGTGTTGCACAACACCATTTGTATAGTTCCCATTGTCGCCACCGGGTGCATATGTAGAGCTACTGTGCAGTACAATAGTTTTAGCTCCTATTGTTGCATAACAATATTTGTGTAGATCTCATTGTCCCGTTAACAAATCCTAAACCCTAAGTATAGTAACGGAAGCAAACTTTAAGCTTTATAACTTAAAGCAACGCTTTTTATCTTATCCCGGGGCAATTTCAAAAAATTCGGCCTTATTCCTTGTCTACATCATGAAGGAAACTTCTGTGCAAAATTTCAGCTTTCTAGGTCGAAGGGTTTGGGCTGGGCGTTGATGAGTCAGTGAATGAATGAATGAGTGAGTGAGTCATGTCTTGTCTTTTTATATAGTTAGTTAATCTGGTTTTTTTGGTAATGGTAATTAGTTTACTTATGATTTTGTTTGGGTCGGTTTCTTAGATATCTTTTGTGTTAGTTATAAGTTTAAAGTATTTTCTTTAAAGAAGGTTTCATCTATTTTTGTCTCTTTTCTTGTTGTTTTTATGCTTTGAATTAACGGGCTGCTCATTCATGGCGTGATATTCTATTCTGAGTGGATAGTTGATAGATATATCAATTGAAATTATATTTCCAGTTAATGTGGCGTTGTATAGTTTTGCAAAACAATGTTCTATAGAAAGGGTAGAAATATTTTTTGCAGTATTTACATTTCTAGTTATTTAAATATAATTTTTAAGGCCAAATGAAAAAATAGATTTCCAAGTATTGTAGCGTAAGTGAATTATTATCTTACCTTAGAATATCAATATTCATATCTCCGACAACTAAGAGACCTTTACTCAAATTTGATCTACTCGTAAGTTTTTTTGGGGTGTTATTTAGTTGATCAACAAATTGTGGTGTATTAGGGAGGTTTGTAACTGATCAAATTGTGAGATATTTTTTAATATAGCTGTGTGGTTTTTATTTAGGTGATTTTTTATTGTGCATGTTATATTTTCGAAAATAATTGGTTTGATATTTAAAGTCTGAATGTTGTTGTTGTGTTTTATGAAATATATTATTATACAACCTCCTCTTCAATTTGTGTAAAATATAATAATTGGAAGAGTATAGTTAGAAATTTCTTCTCTTATGTCTACGTCTACTAGAATTATTGCTTCGAAACTATTTACACTGTTGATGTGAATCATAAAATAATTGAAATTGATTTGCGCCTTCTGGTATTTATGAATAAGCTCTTGTTGAACTTCATTTGAGAAGTACGAGTTTCATTATCAAATTGTCATTCGTTTAAATTTTCTTAGTTGAAAGAACTCCCCTGGTAGTGTGATCTTGCATTTGTTATTAGTTTTGAAATAAAAAAAATACAGGATAATGAGCTTACAACTTGTTTAAGGTCTTCCTCTTTATCAATTTTGATTATTCTTGAGTTTTCATCTTTCTTTAAGAAAAATATGATTTTTGGTTCATGCAAATCTGTATTTTTTTCTTTTGATAACATTTTAACTTTCCAAAAGAGTTCTTTCTTTTTTATTGATAAATTATCATTTAAATAGATTTTACTATCATCTTGATAGTTAAAGATATCGTCATTGTTCCTGAATTTTTTTTTGATGCTATCAACCCATAATGTTTTGGTTTTGTAAATTAGTAAAATTTAACGCTTATGGGCCTAACTTTGGATTGATACCTGTGAACAGCAACGAAGTTGTCCCTTCCTGTGGATAGTGGCTCTTATGTTTCATTTGGGGTTCGTTGAGTCCAATCACCTCTAAATTATTTTTCTTTGACGTATTTTCCAGATGTTCAATTTGTGTTTTAAATTGGGTGATGTTTTCCGAATTGCTTTGATTTGCTTTTTCTAAAGTTTTCTCATTTATCTTTTTGAGATCCTTTTGATTCGTTTGTAATTTATCAATAAAGTCCTCATATTGATATTGATTTATAAAGGTCATACTATCTTTTAATTCGGATAATTCTGTTTTGAATTCCCTCATTTGTTGTTTGAAGCCCCCAATTTCTTCTTTTATAGCCCTCAGTTCTGAGAGGATGGTCAGGGTCAAGGTCACAGATGTCTCTTCGGGATGATACTCCTTATTGGCCAAGTAGGTTGTTATTTCAGATTGAATTTCTTCACTAGAGATTGAAACGTTTTTGTTTTCTAATTTTGTTGTTTTTGTTGTTGTAATTCTGGTACTATGTTACATTTCCATAACTTTCTTTTTGATGGGCTAGCTTTTTGCTGTGTCGTCACTGCCCTCCGCACATCTTAAATTCCGTTCACCGTCGCACGATGCACATTTACATTCTTCATACTTTAAGAGTTTCTTACATTTAAGCCAATGAATTTTTTGTTTTTTGTACTCTCTCATTTCTTTGTTTCTTTGTTGGTATGTAGACGCACTTCAAAGATGAATTGGCAATGGAAATCATGGATTTTTTGTCGAGCATGAAACTGCATCTGCAGTAGCTACACGCAAGACGTCTATGCTTGTGAAAAAACATGTGAAAAAACAAAAGAAATTAACATCTCAAAAAGTAAAACTTTCCTAAATCACCGAACTTGAGGTGATTTTTTAAATGATAGAAAATGAAAAATCCGGTATTAGTTTCATTTATTTGATTGTTGAATGGACTGTGATTGAATTAACTGTTTGGTAGGCTACCTAAACTCTTTCAATTCATATTAGGTTTGGTTAAGTGAGATATCTACTTACATAAAGCTGAAGAAATACAAAAAACAAAAACCTTGGACATTTTGAAATCTATTCATGATGCATATGGATGCCACCAAAAGAAGTTCATAATTTTGTAATTTTCCTAGAAACACTAAGAAACGCCGGTTTGGCTTGCAGCGATGGGAATAGGATGTTAAGATGTTTTCGAATTATTTGACTAGAAAACAACCATTATTCGTCTTAACTGGTTTGACATTTGGTATAATTACCATTATTTTGATAGTATTACAATTATTCATTTATTATCTAAAACCTCTACAGTAAGTATTTTGAAATAAAACGTTAACTTTGTAGCACACGTTATGTTTTACATCAACTAAATAATTACACAAATGAATCTAAAAGATTATTAGGAAAGGATTTCTCATACTGAATAATCGAAATAAATCCAATAAACAACAGAATTTACAATGTAAATAAATAAATGAAACAAAATCACATTTCTTCAAGTTCATGCATCTGCCTTCCAATGATCTAATGAAGAAACTTAACGATTCTGTATGTTTATGTTGTGAATGTGGGTGGCATCGAAGTCAAGCACTGCGACCGGAAGCCTATTGTATTAACCCAGAGAAGTAACGATTGGAAGAAAGACTGAGAAAGTTTGTTGGGAGAAGTGCAGGGGAAACCCGGAAAAACCTGCCCAGCGCCAATCGTACACCATCATGAAACCCAAATGATAACCGAACCCTGATACTCAGAGGTGAGAGGCCAATATCATAGCGACAACACCATCCGCGCACCCTGAACGATTCTGTAAAGACTTGCATAGAACAATTACGGAAACAAAGAATATTAAAGCATTATAATATAATATTCTTTTGCAATAGTATGGAAAAGATGATAATATCAAAAGAATATCTGAAAATACGCATTAGGTAAACAAACAGAAAGAGGTGAATTTCTTTGATATTTTACAATTAACCACAATCTTTTCATGATTAAATTTTCAAAAAAAAAACGGACAGCGAGGAGACCCAATGCCAGAAAAGAGAATGAATTAGATTTTATTAAAAACAAACAGTTATCAGAAATGATATAACAGGCAATCATCTGCTGAGGCAAAAAATAAAGATTACAGAAAAAATGGAATGATTAAATCTCAAAATGTAAGAATGCCTCTATTTTTAGAATACATAAATGGTAAAAGATAACTATTCAAAAAAGAAATAGAAAATAAATTAAGCAGTAAGTTAGAATGCACAACATAGAGACAATGCAGAGGATTTCAAAGAAATTATAACTGACGCAGTTATTTATGCTAAAAAATAAAGATTCTTAAAAATAAATAAGAGAAACTACCAGAATAAACCCTTGATATGCTAAAAAGAAGAAAACAACTAAAACAGAAAGCCAGAAATATGAATACAATAGAATATGGGGTGGTCTGAAAAACTATCATTAAGAGAATGAGAAATAAAATAACAATACAGATATGATCAAAACAACAATTAAAAATAAAGCTAATAGAAATATACAGAATAGAAAACATACATTAGGCACCAAGAAATGATTGTAGTAGCAGAAAACGATGGAAAACAACGAGAAATAGCGAAAGTATAATCATATGAATACAAGATTTCAAGGAGTTACACTGAACTTTATACAAGGATAAATCCAAACAAGACGAATCATCTTAATCAAATTAAAGGAGTTTACACAGAAACTTAATATTACTAGAATGGAAATGAAAGAAATATTAAAATATTACAAAGACAGTATGATAATTCTAACTGATAAGATTAATAAACAAACAAAGGTTACAAAACTTAACATAATAAGAAGTGTGACTGAGGGATTTCTCAACTCCAGGTGATTTGTTCAATATGTCGGCTCGTTTCGTTGAGCGCAAATACTGAGAAAGAATCATTTCTTTCCTGTCTCTCTTTCTCTCTCTCTCTTCACAAATATTCATCTCCGACGATATAACTATAAAAAACCATTTTCTTTAACGTAGACTTTTGTTGGCTTTTGTTTCGTTTCGTTCTCAGTCTATGATTATGATTTAGGGTGCGTCTACAAAATATAACCACGGTCGTGCTTACTATCCTGCGAGTAACCACGCTGTCTACGAAATCAACTGGTTTACTCCAGCCAATCAGCAACCGCGTCTACAAACACCAACCAGATTTGCGGTTGCAGTAACCGAGGGTGAGGAGGTGGGTTATTCCTTTTCGTAGCAGCCGACGCTCGTATTCGTAGCAGCTTGCGTTCTTCTTCCCACAGGAGACGATGGACTAAACACAATTCCAATGTGGCGAATGCCAAGAAATCTTTTTGACACGCGATGAATTTCACTCTATTAAATTTAATTTTTTTTAACTACGTTCGGTTTCTTAAAAGAATAGTGAATATATTCCTACTTCTCAATTTCAATGGCAGTATGATTCCTTCATTAATGACAATTAACTAAAAGTAAAACGACTATACTTTTATGCAAGACAGCCAAGTAAAAAAAAGTTTTTTTTTTGGGTTCGCCACGTATATGTATTAAACAAAGAAGTGAAATAAAATATTTTTTAATTTAATTGACGAGTAAAAAGTAATTCTGTATAATAAAATAGAAATATAATGTAAAATGCATCCATTGTGTCGTCGGCTGGGAATGTTGTCAGCTAATACGAACGAGTTACAATTTCTCTTGCATAATTCTCAATTCTTGCTTTCTTTCTACCTACCTTACTATACATTGATAACAGAATGAACTATTCATGTGACGAGGATGAGGAATCAGAACTTGATTCACTTTCTAACAATGAATAAAGTTCTGATTCAATTTCTAACAACAAACCAATAATCTTGTCAGCCATCTTTAAGCACAACTTATAATTAGGCCGTCTATAAAAGGAAGGGTTGGGGAATAACCAGGCTCTTATGTCAGAGTAACCAGTCACGTGACAACCGTAACCATAGTAGTAGTAACCACAACCATAGTTATATTGTATAGATGCACTCTATACCAACTGTTCAGCCAATACTTATAGAATTAGGTATTGATCAAAACTTCCTTATATTTTTAATGGAAAGCTGATGCAGAATTCAAGAACCACCCTTTTTAATTAAAAATCATGAAACCTGCCATGTAATCAAATATCGTGATAAACCACAGTGTTATGGTTGAGGAGGTGCATATTTTGAATCACAGTCCCAACCTGGCGGCCATCTTGAAGTCCGCTATCTCGAATGGAAGACAAAATTTTCAAAAGCCAACAGGGTCATGTGACATATCATTTAAAATAAGGAAAATACCTCGATTATCTCGAAAAGTATACTTTCGGTCAAAAAGCATTATATTTAATTTTATTTTTTGCATCATATTTAATGAGGAATCCCGTGGTGTGAAGGAAATACGGGAGATCTGCGAAGCCCTATCTATTCATAATGATAAGGTGAAAGGTTTGGCGACAAGTTGATTTAATCTCACTTATATCAAATAGCCTACTTGTCCAGCATACAATGTGTAAATAAAATTGGAATCGGTTTCATTTTATTCGTTAGTGCAAAACAACGAAATATAATGACACTTTGCTACTGATATTGTTACTAGACACTATTCTAACAGCTTTGTCACACTTTGAAATCTTAGTGCAGGTGATTCTTGGTAATAAGACTACTTTAAATCCAGACTGCAGCATAATGGAATCATGATAAAAGACTGATGTCAATGGAATTATCTGATTCACAGATGGATCTAAACAAGGTGAGAGAACAGGAGCTGGAATTCGAGGAATCAAACCAAAGAAAGAGATTAGTCTAAACCTAGGAATCTATTCAACAGTATTCCAAGCAGATTTATATATATATATATATATATATATCATTTTACAATGTGAATATGAAAAATAAAACGTAACTAGACAGGTCTTAAAGGATTGAACTTTTCTAATTTTAACTCTAAACTAGTATGAGAATGTACCCAAACCCTAATAGTCTCGCAGAACTTAACTCGTTAAAATTAGTATGGGTACCAGAACATTTTCCACAAATTAGCAAGGTTCTCAAACAGCATAACATCATGGTTACTTCGGCTAGTCGATGCACCACCAAAAACATGATAAAAAAACGAACAGGTGAACTAGTACGTAAGGAAAAGATAAGAGGCGTCGTGTATTCCATACAGTGTGCTGCGTGCCAGTTGACTTACATTGGTGAGACCCAAAGAGCGTTTTGCGACCGCATGGCGGACCATCCGCGGGCCTTACATAACAAGAATCTTACTAATAATATAGTACAGCATAAGAATGTAAAAAAGGTATAGGGGCCACTAATAACCAGATCGCAATTATAAAAAAAAAATCAACATTCTCTTTGACTTACCTTGTTATCCTAATTGAACCTTGTGTCTTTTTAATTCAGTTCTACATGAAGATCGCAATAACCCCTACCACTCAATGTTTACAAACATTATCAAGTGTATTTATTTCAGTGCATCTGATCACAACGAGTGTTAAGCCGACGATTGCCACTAGGTGTGATAGTGTACTCGTTATTTTAATCAGCCGATTAGCATCTCACCGATAATTGGTCTAACGAGCCAAGCATCTCATTGGTTAACTTCTGGTTGTCTACCTTTAAAAAAGACACTGCGTTGCTGAGCGAACTCATTCACTGAAGATCCTCCGTTAAAATCGGAAAGAAACTAGTTTGATTTTAATTTTAAATATTTTTTAATTTTATATAATTGTTAGATTTTAGACTTAAGTGTGTTTTTTTAATAAACTTTATAAAAAACTTACTGCTTATACTTCAAATTTCGTTGCAATGATTTCATTTAATTCATTTAATCAACAGTAATTTTGAATTAATAAAGAATATTAAAATAAATTTAACTTACATTGAAAAGCAATGTGAAGCAGATTTTCATATATTGAGTTTCCATGTTTGATCAGTTTCTACTGTTTATATAAAATTAACTGACAAGTTTATCCATAGGTTTCAAAAGTAGAATGTATGTGTAATTTCTTGAATTTCAATTATTCACAAGACTTTATACAACATGATATGCTTTCAATCTATTATTAATTATCCAATCCTATTTATTTCAAGTATGCTAGCCGCAATTTTCCATGGAATCTGCTATTTATTTAAATTGAATGTCCCAAAGAGGACGGTATTTATTTTGTATTCCAAATTCCTGGTTCTTTTAGTTTAAAGTAGTTAGACTAACTATTCAAACTATCACTTACAAAATATTTAATTAAAAGATTACTGTTGATTACATCAACAATGGGGTCTGTATCATGTTCCAAATATGAAACATAATCCAGACCGCATTGTTGATGTAATCTAGAAATGTAAAGATGAGACAGAACGCTTTATTTTAGAATTATTAGGTGAGAGCAAAAATTCTATCCGTTTTTATTACCCATAAAGAAGAGCAAATAAACACAAAATGAACGATACCTATTATTACGCATAATCGCCATTGCTATCTAGGACCTCTTGCTATCTTTCTGGTAGGAGATAAATCCCATGGCGGTAAAATTCCGGCGGTTTCGAGTCAAAAAGTCTTAGATGGCAGTTTTCACAGTATCAAGATCATCAAAGATTTTCTGACTGAAGGAATTGTTCAAAGTACGAAATAGGTGATAGTTGGTGTCAAGTCAGGAGAATAGGGAGGTTGGAGTAAAACCTCCCAACCAAAGCCCAGTAACTTTTGGCGAGTGATGACAACATCATTTGGCCTGACGTTATCGTGATGAAGGATAACACCGCGACGATTGATGAGACCTGGCCGCTTTGCTACCAAATTTGAATGCAGCCTGTCTAACTGTAGACAGTAGAAGGCAGCATTGATGGTTTGGTTGAGTGGCAGGACCTCCCAGTGAATTATTCCCTGCACATCCCACCACACACTCAATAACACCTTCTTGGGATGAAGTTCAGCTTTCGAAGTCGATGCAGGCGGATCAGAAGGGCGACACAAAGTCCTTCCACCCTTTACGTTACGGTACATAACCCACTTCTCATCTCCTGTCACAATTCGTGTGAAAAATGGGTCATTTTTGTACCGGGAAAGCAAGGAAACACAGGTGGCAATTCGGTCATTCCGTTGCTTAGCTGTCAGGTTATGTGGAACCCAACGATCCAACTTTCTCGTAAAACCCAACTTAACCAGCCGTCTCTCGACCGTTGTCTGGAGTACGTTGAAGGTCTCCGCTAATTCTTGCACGGTTGGGTTCGGGCTGTTCCTTATGGCTTCGTCAATATCATCCTCTCCAACGTGTGATGGCCGTCCATTCCTAGCCTGATTTTGGCAGCTTCTGTCTCCATTTACGAAACCATCAACGACATGTGCTTTCGTCTATTGCATCCTCCCCATAAACTTGACAAACATTGCGACATGCTGCGGCTGCCGTACTCTTTTTATCGAACTCGTATAACAAACAATGTCTTATATGCTCCTTCTCGCGTTCTATGTTACACCCTCTGATATTTTTTTGAAAATGATAAGCTTTGTGAGACACTGATGCATTTATATGTGAGGCATCCACACGTTTGATTGGCAGACGATTTGCGTTATTTCAATGTCATGTGTGAGGGCAATTCCATTGCAAATTTTCATATCCAAAAACGGGTAGAACTTTTGCACTCACCCAATATTTAGAAACTATTCACATATGTTAAACATAATAGGGTATGATCTTCTCTTTGTTGGAAATAATACTCATAATCATAGTAGTGGTCGTACTTGATAATGTGTAATATTAGTAAACTCGTAATAATAATAATTTTATTTTTATGGATACAGTCTTAAAGTCCTATTATTTATCACCCACAAGGAGATCCTGTCAACAGGTGGTTGAGTTATGTTCTGCAAAATTTTTCTAATTACATAAATTAACATCATAAAAAAAAGACGTAGCCTTGAGGGCCTCAACAGCGACCTTAGAGGAGACATAGCCAGGCTCACACAATACTGTGCAGGAAACAACAAAGAAACTTATGTCCCAGATTAGAAAGATTTTCAAGCATATACACACTCGCCATTACATAAATACTGGTCGTCTCTGTGGTCAAGCCCCATCCCCCACAATGACAAAGCACCATGGATAACAGAGGAACAACAACTCACTGAACATTTACCCTTAATGCCCTTCCTTGATATTACTCTCGCAGATATACAGACAGCACACAACTGGAAGGCTCCTGGTGCAGACGGTGTCCAGAACTTCTAGATCAAGAGGTTCATATCCCTGCATAGGAAGCTATCTCTTACACTCACCGACATAATCCAACACCCACAACATATGCCTCTCTTCGTCGCCCAGGGTGTTACATACCTATTGAAAAAGAACACTGACACAGCTCACTCTGCAAACTATCGCCCAATCACTTGCCTCCCTACATTTTAGAAACTTCTCACCTCCTGCCTTCCAGACAAAATCTCCACGCACATTGAGACAGACAACATCCTTTCCGAACAACAGAAGGGCTGTCGCAGGAATTCCCAGGGTAGTAAGGCGAAAGTCCTTATTGATTCTGTAATTCTCTGGCAGGCATGCGCGAAGAATAGGAACTTACACATTGCGTACATCGAGTACAAGAAGGCATTTGATTCGGTCCCTCATTCCTGGCTTCTACACACTTTTCATCTCTACAAAATACACTCCAAGATCACGACATTTTGGAATGTTATGATGAAGAGTTGGAACACAACATTACACCTATGCACCTCCAACACCTCAATCACTACAGTCCCCATTCCCGTAATTACACAGGCCTCCAAATAAATTTTATTTTTTTGGTGCCTCGGCTATTTGAACTGATTTTAATTATATTTGGGGCGCTGAATCTAAAAATTAAGTCAGTTTTTCTCTATCAGCTATACTTTTTTAGATGCAGCAAACCCTAGGAGTAATTGTTTCAACTATTCATATATATAAGGTATTGATAATGTACATTTAAATAAATTCATAAATAAACTATTTAAGTGCTGTTTCCTTTTTGTTTCTGCAATCGTATATCTTCCTTTATCAGCTTATTGTATAGTTTCTTTTTATGAGCCAAATTCAAAAAGTAAAGTAAAATCTCTGTTAAGTACGGTATGACAAAACTGTAAGTCATTTAAATTCAATTGCTACTTAGAGCAACTCCTAAAATGCCCTTATTTTTATCATCTGTGCTGTTTTCTGTCGGTATCTGAGCTTTTAGCTTCCAGATTAAATGACAAGAACTGGAAATGGAATAAAAATTACTTTCTACCGTACAAGGGAGAAGGATCTGTTGCCCTTTTTAAAACAAAAAGAAAATCTTGATTTCTGTCAAGATACTAGAGGACTCCTGGAAAAAAAAATGGGTCTCCCTGAAGATAATCCTAATGATTGGCAACTGTTTATTGATAGCTCTAAGCGGAGTTTCAAATCCGTCTTGTTGGTAGAGAGAAAATCATCTTTCCGCCACTGCATATCAAGCTAGGCCTAATGAAGCAGTTTGTAAAAGCTCTTGATAAGAATGGATCGTGCTTTGCTTACATAGGAACAAAATTGCCTCAGATAAGTGTAGAAAAACTAAAAGCTGGAATTTTTGATGGCCCACAAATACGAGAGCTTATAAAAGATCCGGCTTTTGTGGAGTCCATAAATGAGGCTGAGCAGAAAGCACGGATGCCAGAAATTTCCTGGGCAACCGCAAAGCTGAAAACTATGCTGAACTAGTAAACGAGATGCTCAGCAACTTCAGAAACCTTGGCTGTAATATGAGCATAAAAGTTCACTATCTACACAGCCACTTGGATCATTTTTCTGAAAATTTAGGCGATACAAGTGCAGAACAAGGGGAAAGTTTTCACCAAGAAATAAAAACTATGGAGGACCGCTACCAAGGAAGATGGGACACCCATATGATGGCAGATTACTGCTGGAACCTCAAAAGAGACAGTTCAAACAAAGTACATTCAAGAATGTCACGCAAAAGAAGCTTCCGAAGTGTTAATGAACTTTTCTTTGATCAGTGATTTTTCTTTTCTTCAAAACTAACCGTAAGTTAGTAAAGTGCTACTGTAATTTTTTCTACGATTTTCATTGCTTTAAAGTGTTGTAGAAGATATATAAAGACTTTAGATTTCTATGGGTTTTATTAGAAAAACAATAGACACATACAAACACACATCCGCATGTCATAGTATCATAAGTCACGACATTTTTATATCTCAGAAACTAGAGCTGCTAAGGAAAAACTAATGACATATTTGGGTTTAGCACCTCAATTATACTTAAAATCAACTACAAATACTCCCGCACCAAAACCACTCTTGGCTATGATAATAAGAGGTATTTTGCAGGGAGACTTTGAGTCCTCGTAAAAAATTAGCCGTATATTTATTAATTAGTGTTTCGTGAGTATTAATTCTTTTAGAACTTTAAACATATGACACGAAAAAAAACCCTGCCTGATGGAAAAAATCTGGGAACATATTTCAAATCAGCATGGAAAAGATAGTTAGATTCCGTTTATTTTGTTCTTGTAAAAGAATTTTTTTTTTTTTGTAGACCAGTGTAATTTGTAATTATTTTAAGAAATATTTCAAAATAATAAAAGACTTCAAACTGAAACACTTCAATCCAACATAATAAAATATTTAATTCCTTTTACATTGAAAGTGATTGTTGTTATATTGCTTCGTTCCCTTATTAACTTGATTTGCTATCTTAGAGCAACTTTTAATTGCTATTGAAATATGTCATTATCCTTACCTAGAATTATAGAATCACATATCAGCAGTAGAAAGGCATAAAACAGAGACTAAGTTTTTAAGATGTTCCATTCCGATATGATTTTTTATATCTGTGTCACTGTGAAGATTTGGAAATTGAGTTAAAAAGGTCATTGCTTTCTCCAAGAAAGAAATGAAAGATTTGTTTACGAAATAAGAGGAGCGAGATTCATATCTCCATCCAAGCAAGGAAAATTGCACTTTAAAGAAGAGGACATTATTAAATTCTCCTATAGATTCCTGTAAATCATCACATAATATTCTACTGACTTGTATCCAGATGAAGACAACATTGAATTTGATAATCTTGTTCCAACCGACGATCCTGTTGATGGAACATAAATATAAAAACAATTTTTAACTGATTTTGAAATTAACACTTTAATTGAGAATAATTTTCAATTATATGCAGTATCCTAGAAAAGTAATAAATTTTGTTCTCTGTATATTCTGGACATTCTGGACTGCGCAGTTTTCTGTGAGAATGAAAAATAGAACGAATTTTTTTCAATGAAACATCCGCTACAGAAATCGAACCTGCAACCTTCTGATCTGAAGTCAGACATCTTACCCATTAGGCCATGGAAACTACAGCTCTTTTCATATTGTTTTTTTAACTTATCTGTCAAGGCTGAAAAGTAACAATCTATATTACTAAAATCTTTTATTTCTCTGTGTGTCTGTCCGGCGCAGTTTTCTGTGAGAATGAAAAATAGAAAGAATTTATAGAAACATCCGCGACAGAAATCGAACCTGCAACCTTCTGATCCGAAGTCAGACATCTTACCCATTAGGCCATGGGAACGACAACTCTTCTCATATTGCGTTTTGACTTATCTGTGAAAAATGAACGACTTTGACTGAAAAGTAACAATCTATATTACTAAAATCTTTTATTTCTCTGTATGTCTGTGTGTGTGTCTGTCTGTCCGGCGTAGTTTTCTGTGAGAATGAAAAATAGAAAGAAGTTTTTTCAATGAAACATTCGCGAAAGGAATCGAACCTGCAACCTTCTGATCCGAAGTCAGACATCTTATCCATTAGGCCATGGGAACGACAACTCTTCCCATATTGCTTTTTGGCTTGCCTGTCAAAACTGAACTGACTTTGACTGAAAAGTAACAATCTATATTACTAAAATCTTTTATTTCTCTGTCTGTGTGTGTGTCTGTCTGTTCGGCGCAGTTTTCTGTGAGAATGAAAAATAGAAAGATGTTTTTTCAATGAAACATCCGCGACAGGAATCGAACCTGCAACCTTCTGATCCGAAGTCAGACATCTTACCATGGGAACTACAGCTCTCTTCATATTCTTTTTTTTTTTGACTTATCTGTCAAGGCTGAACTGACTTTGACTGAAAAGTAACAATCTATATTACTAAAATCTTTTATTTCTCTGTGTGTCTGTCTGTCCGGCGCAGTATTCTGTGAGAATGAAAAATAGAAAGAATTTTATAATGAAATATCCGCGAGAGGAATCGAACCTGCAACCTTCTGATCCGAAGTCAGACATTTTATCTATTAGGCCATGGAAACTACTGCTCTTTTTATATTGTTTTTTTGACTTATCTGTCAAAGCTGAACTGACTTTGACTGTAAAGCAGTGTTTCTCAACCATTTAGTACTTGCGACCCAATTTTCAATCACAACTCTCATCGCGCCCCCCGAAAAAAAAAAACATCCAAACCTATCTGTTCAACCAAAAAAAAAAAAACCCCAAAACCAATTTTTTAAACAAAAAAAAAAAAAAAACCCCAAACCCACCTGCAAACTTATCTTTTTAACAGATCTTCGATATGCTCGCGCCCCCCCTTTAGTTTTATCGCGCCCCTCTAGGGGGGCGCGCCCCACAGGTTGAGAAACGCTGCCATAAAGGCTTGGCTTTCTTAGAGTGAAGGGGCGGGGCTGAAAAGAGAGCAGGCAAAATTGAGAATAAAGATGCTTTTCGCCAGTTTTGAGGGTGACGAGTTATCCGGAGTAGAATTAAATTTGGTGATGAGTAAAACAGGGTTATTTTACATTATTGTCTATGAGACTTTGTCGGGACCAAAGGAAAACGACGACTTAAGCAGAGTGACGACTTATCCGGGTGACGACTTAACGAGGTTTTACTGTAACTACATTGAATAAGGTCTCACTTGTCAATAATAATTTAATTTGATTTTAATTTTTAAAAATAAACTAACCAAAAAAATCAATTTAGAAATTTGTATAAATAGAAAGAAATTTGTATTATCATTTTCAAAAATGTTAAATTGATATTAACAAATTTGTATTAGATTAAATTTATATCATGTTTAGACTAATATTATAATCTAAATTTCAAATAAATGCTGCATCTACACAGGTTTTGAAAACAATAGTAAGTCTGGGAAAATAATAATAATAATAATAATAATAATAATAATATTTTTTATTATTATTTTCATTAAATGGATAATACAATGCTGTCTCGTTAGGAACAGAGAATCCCTATCAACGAGTTCTGGCAATTAAGTAAGAATAAATTTATATTTATTTCATAAAATGATAGTAATCACAAATAATATCATTATCCAACTACAATTTCTACAACAGTTATAATGTAGTCATCAATATTATTCCTTACAATCAATTATTATTTTACAGTGATTCATGAGATTTATATAAATTGATTTTACATCAGTATAGCAACATATAGTTTACAATAACAATCATAATTTTTATAGAGAAGTATAATTTGAAAGGATTGAAATGTTAATGACAATAGTGATGATCTTAAATGTTTTCAATAATCCATTTTTTTAACTTCCGTTTTACAATTGAAATATTTTCATAATCATCAAATATATTGATATTTATGTTATTTAGAAACCTTTCTATGTTGTAATTTATATTTCTTAAACCATAATTGTTGTTTATGTATGGATAAGTTAATTTAATATTACTTTCTTTCCTTAAATTGTAGTTTTGTGTATTATTATTTTTATCTTCCATACTTCATAGTAATTTTGGAGATTATGTTATACAGGAATTTTTGTTTTGGAAACAGTAATCCATATTTAATTAAGAAATTATTTATTTATTTATTTATTTATTTATTTATTCATTTATTAAATGTATACGATTCAGTCCCGTTAGGAATTAAAATTCCTATCAACAGGTGCTGTTATTTTATTATAATACATAAGAATTATATTGAAAATTACATATAAATAAGTTTTACAAATTTTACAAAATCAACTTATCATCCTCAAACATACTGAAATAAATATATTAGCAAAAACATATTAACACAAACATAAAATTAACAAATTATTAATCAATATTATCCAATATCAAATTTTTTACCTTATTTTTTACAATTGAAATTCTTTTAGAATCTTTAAATATATTCCAATTCATATCATTAAAGGTTTTCTCAATTATATAATTTGAATTTCTTATACCATATTCATTATAGATATAAGGATAATCAAGTTCTATTCTATTTTTATTTCTCAAAGTATAATTTTCTTTTACACTTTCATCTTTTAATGTAATTACACTATAAAAGTTATTTATTATTATATTATATATAAATTTTTGTTCAGGATATAATATATTTTAATATTTGTTTCCTTTTATTAATATTATTCCATATGTTTTTAGGAAATATCAACTTTAAAACTTTGGTTTGTAAATTTTTAAATTTTCCAAATATATATTTCCTACATTTGCCCACATATTAACTCCATAATTTAGTAAAGAATCAAAAATTGCAAAATAAATTAAAAATTTTATCTTCAGAGGAAGAATATTTTTTATATAATAAAATATATATATGGTTACATTTAATTTTTTATATAAAATAATTATATAGTTATCCCATGTAAAAAAATCATTTATAATTATACCTAAAGATTTAAAATTATTTATAATATCAACTTCAGTACAAGAAATACATTTAGTACTATTTCCAAGCAAACAAGCATGCGAATGTATTATGAATTTAATTTTTTTATCTACTATTTTCTTTTTGGGTTTTATTAATATTCCTTTTGTTTTTTCATTATTAAGAACAAGTTTATTATCATGAAGCCATTTTGGCAAAAATATTAAAATTATCCTGTAAACTTTTATTCACAATCTCCAAATTTAAACCTGATGTATATGTTATTATATCATAAGCATATACATATATATAATAATCTTTTAAAAAATAAAAAAGATCATTTAAAAAGATTATAAATAAAATTGGCCCTAAATTGGATCCTTGTGGCACTCCAATATTAATTGTTTTCCTTTTACTTAATATTTTATTTATTTGCACAAAAATCTTTCTATTGTCTAAATAATTTTCTATAATATTTATTGTTTTATCTCTTATTCCATATTTTTTCAATTTAGTCAAAAGCAATTTATAATCTATCAGATCAAAAGCTTTACTCAAGTCAATAGTTATTAATATTACAAAATGATTTTTATTTAAATTTTTATTAATATGCCCACAAAATTTTTCTAATAATTTATTAGTATAAATAAATCACAAAAAACCTCTTCTTCCTTAATTACATCCTTTTACTCTCAATATTTCGAATCCTTTAGCAGGACCCTTCTTCTCAGAGATTACAAAAAATGTCGAGATAACTCACATTATCTCTAAACATTTAAAACAGAATTCCAATCGTGAACAAACATGGTACAAACTTACGTGAACAACATTCTTACTTTCTTGCACAACAATCTTACTTTCTTTTAACAACAAAGTAATAACCTCATCTAAAATTACGTGAACAACAATCTTACTTTCTTTTAACAACAAAGTAATAACCTCATCTAAAATTACGTGAACAACAATCTTACTTTCTTTTAACAATAATCATGAAACAAACCCAAACTTGAAAACAATCCCAAACGTGAAACAATCCTAAAAGTTAGAACTTTATTATATGCATTTAGGAGCAATTTATTTCGATACAACCTTATTTCAAATCCAATTTTTGTTTCAAAATTTTGTTATTCTTTACAATTTTTTCAAAAAAACTGAATGAAATTTGACTCATTTTTAGTGCTTTAATTTTGTTGATACAATCTGTCAGATTAATAAAACCTGATTCCAATAAAAACCTTTCTACCTCATTTTGGGATACATATATAATATCGATAATAGGATCCGGATTATGTGCTAAATTTATTGAATGAAATGCCCAATCTGACAGCTCTGGATGATTGTCCCTACATGCATTAGTATGCTCTGTTAACCGTTCCTTAAATGCCCTTCCAGAACTTCCAATATATAATCCCCCACAGTCTCTACATTTCAAAGTATATATCACCCCCATTTTGTGCAATTTATTTATTTTTTCTTGTCTTCTTTTTTTGAACAATAAGTTTCCCTTATAAAAAACAATTCTAATTTTATTTTCTTCTAACACGTTTTTAACATACTTATCAATCTCAAATCCAATTGGAAACCTAATTAACTTGTAATCTTTGACTTTATTACTGTTTAAAGTCTCTGTCCTCTTGATTTTTCTTGTACGAAAAAATCTATCAATACATGCTTTAACAAAGCCTTTGGGGTAGCCATTCATTTCTAACTGTTCTTTCAGATTATTAATTTTCTCTTTCCACTTACTTTTTTCCTCAGTATAGGTAGTTATCCTTTTTAAACTATTTAAAACTATCTCTCTCTTGGTTGACATTCTATGATTTGATTCAAAATTTAGCATATGTTTACTTTGGTAAGGCTTTTTGTAATATTCATAACTTATAGTACTTTATTAGTACTTTCATTTAGTTAATAAGCATATTGATTTTCATTAATTACATTAAATATTTTTAAAAATTCTTGTAATTTTTTAAGAAAAATTTTTTCTTATAAATCCACAACATACTCACATAAATAAATGCGATAGAACATACATTTATTCAAAGAAATTTTCGAAGAGATATAACACGTCTCTTCTTCTTCAGCTTAAAATGAAATTGTAACGAAATAAAAAAAAGAATTTAAATAATTAAGGAAGACTAGATAATCTTCTCTGTCCATTATTACTAGATGATTACTCTTATCTGATTTTGAAATGTAAATATTTTTGTCTTTACCTATGTTTCTTAAAATTTCAATCTCTTCTTTATTTATATTGGTAACAGGATTATTACATTCCCTTTTAAATTTATCAATTTCTTCAAAGAATTTTTGTTTTTCTTGATTTCCTAAATATTCAGATATTATATTTAATTTGGCCAATGTTTTTAAGTCAAGACTCTCTTCTTTATCATCTAGTAATAAGAGTAATCATCTAGTAATAATGGACAGAGAAGATTATCTATCTAAATTGGATGAATTAGTAAGTGACAAGGAACATTATGTTGAATTGGATGAGGATCCTACATACAAATTGTACAAAAAAGTCAAGGACATAGTTAAAAATTTAAGTGACAATGGTTCTATAGATTTCAAACTAAAACAAGAGATTATGCAAGACTCATGCAGAACTCCGACGCTTGAAGGCAGAATAAAGACCCACAAAGACAATAATCCTATGCGTCCAGTAATAAACGCATATGGATGCCCAGTGCAAAACTTGGCTAGGTTTGTCAATGGTGTTATAAAAAATTTCAAGCTTCCTAAAGAAGAAATTATAATAAAAAACACAAATGATTTGGTCCAAAAAATTCAACATTTATATAACAACAAGAGGAAGTTCCATCTATTCTCTCTTGACATTGAAAATATGTATACTAATATACCAGTTGAGGATACTTTAATGATTCTTGAAGATTTGACATTTAAAAACGGAGAAATCTTGTTAAAATATAAGTTAAACAATTCTGAATTAATGGAATTAGTAGAAATAATTACTATGAACACATATTTCAAACATAGAAATAAAATTTTCCAACAAGTGAAAGGATTCCCAATGGGTTCTCCTTTGTCAGGGTTATTATGTAATATAGATATGAATAACTTTGAATGCAAATTTTTGAAAGAATGTAAATATAATTTAGAATACTTTAGATATGCAGATGATATATTGGTGGTTTGGTACGGTACTATTAGACAGTTTGATAATTTTTTTAAGGATATAAACAAAAGAAACAAAAAGATTAATTTTAAAATGGAGAAAGAATTGAACAACAAATTAAATTTCTTGGATTTATGCCTAATAAATAAAGGAAATAAATTGGTGTTAAAACATTATCAAAAAGAATATAAAAGTAATCATTTACTTAATTTTGATTCTGGGCATGATATAGGAGTGAAAAGAAACATTATTGATAACTACTTACAAAGAATTGACAGATCTACAAGTACAGAAGATGATTTTTTGAGGGAAATTGAAAACATGAAAGTTGTTTTAAGAAATAATGGCTATAATGATAATTTCATAGATAAAGCTATACAAAATTACAATAAATTTAAAATTAAGGAATTAAATGTACAAAACGAAAGGAGATTTTTTATACCATATATGAATAAAAATAGTTTACAAATTAAGAAAATTTGTAAAAATTTTAATATTAAAATTGGATTTGTTTATCAAAATAAAATTAAAAATATTGTATGTAATAAATTAAATATGTATGACAAAAAACATGAAATGGGAATTGTATACAAGATAGAATGTCTGAACTGCAGGAAATTCTATCTTGGAGAAAGTAAAAGGACATTAAAGGAACGGGTAATGGAACACGATGGCTACATAAATAATAAATCAATTACCAAATCTGAGGTGGCAGAACATTGTATTCAGCAAACTCATTGTATGAATAATGAGATTAAAATCTTATGCGTGGAAAAAGAACATAAGACAAGAAAAATCATAGAAAGCATGTATATTAGGAACACAAAAAGTAGTAATTTAAATAGAAATGATGGGATACAAGTGAATGAAAGGATAACAAGAATGGCTAAGGAAATAGTCAATAAAAATTGTGAAAGTTGTAAAAACAAAGTAAAATTAGATGTATTTAATGGTTAATGACTAATACTACTCTTAAATTATTGTAATTGTTTTAATAGCAATTGTTTTTTAACAATCGATGTAATATTATATTCACGTAGTCTTCCTTAATTATTTAAATTCTTTTTTTATTTCGTTACAATTTCATTTTAAGCTGAAGAAGAAGAGACGTGTTATATCTCTTCGAAAATTTCTTTGAATAAATGTATGTTCTATCGCATTTATTTATGTGAGTATGTTTTGGATTTGTAATAATAGTTCCAGAAGAGAAGAAATTCGGAAGAAATATGGAATAAGTACTTAAAAAATTTTTCTATTATTTTATTCATAGTTGATGATATAACAATGGGTCTATAAAGTTTACAATCATTGCAAGCATTATTTTTGAATATTGGAACAATTTTTGATATTTTTAAATTACTTGGATATATTTCTTTATTTAAAATTAATTGTATCATTAATGCTATCAATTTAGCAAAAATTTCCTTTTTCTCTTTAATATCAGAAATAGATATTTCATCATGTCCAATTGATTTTTTTATTTTTCATCCAATTTATTATATTTATTATTTCTTCATCATTTGGTATATCAATTACAATTGCATTTTTTAAATTTGAAATATTTATATCATGTAATAAATTCTCTTTACAATTTATATTAAAATTATTACTTATTTTATAATTACAAAATTTTTCTGCAAGTGTTTTAAATTTATTTTTATCTTCTATTTCCTGTGCAAACCAATTTATTTCATTTTCTTTTTTAATTTTATGTTTATTACTTTTTTTTCTTTCTAATAAAGCATTTATTTTTTCCCAACAATTTTTTGGGTTATTTACATCATTTTTAAATTTGTTATAATAATAATTATTTTTTGCTTGTATTATTTTTGATGTTAGTATTTCTTAAATTCTTACAATGATTATAATATTTACTTTTATTAATACTTTGTTTGAAGTATTTTTAGACTTTCCAGATTAATTTCATTTGTATTTGCCCATATGTTTACTCCATAATTTAAAAGAGAATCGAAGAAAGCATAATAGATAAGAATTTTAGTTTTCAGTGGTAATATATTTTTTATGTAGTGAGAAATATAGATTGTTGAGTTTAGTTTTTTATGTAGAATATTAATTTGGGTATTCCATGTAAATAAATAATAATGATAATAATAATAATAATAGAGAGACCTACAGGTACCTGGGCTTCCAGCAAGCGCGCGTCATTGACAACGCAAACATCAGAAACGCACTCAAGAAAATATACTGTGCTCGCGTTCACAACATCTTCAAAACAAAACTCAATGCCAGAAATAAAACTAAAGCCATTAACACTTTTGCCGTCCCCACACTAATATATTCGTTCGGCATAATTTCATGTACAAACACTGAACTCGAACCACTACAACGCACAACACGCACTACATTCACGAAACACAGCATGTACCACCCCAAGTCCGCTACGGAAAGGATGACTCTTCCCCGCAAGGAGGGAGGCCGAGGACTCATCAATCTCTTCACCCTATACGAAAAACAAGTACACACACTTAGGGAACACTTCCACCAAAGAGCGCAACACTCCTCACTCCACTCAACCATTGTCAAGGCTGACACACACTTCACACCCCTGGACCTCGCAAACCCTTCTCTAACACTCACCACTCCCGACACCCACACACAGCAGCTGCGTGAATCTTGGGCTCGTAAGGAACTCCATGGCAGACATCGCCACGAACTCAGCCAACCTCATGTCGACATGGAAGCGTCGAACAGATGGCTGATGAGTCGTGAGCTGTTTGGGGAGATTGGAGGGTTCATGATCGCGGTATAGGACCAAGTCATTCCCACACTCAACTACAAGAAACACATTCTACACGACGCAAACACACACGATAACAGATGCAGGAAATGCCACACTACACATGAGACGATCGACCACATAATATCTGGCTGTCCCCTTCTGTCCCAAACAGACTACCTCCACCGACACAATCAGGTAGCATCGATCGTTCATCAACAGCTAGCATACAAACACTCACTTATTAAGAACACGGTCCCATACTACAAGTACACACCACAAAGCGTACTAGAGTCACCCTCACATAAGCTGTACTGGGACCGTCCCATTCACACAGACAAAACTATACATCACAACAGACCTGACATTACACTTGTTGATAAGGTCAACAAACAGACCTATCTCATTGATATTGCAGTTCCCATCAGCAAGAACATGCAGAAAACTCACGCTGACAAGATAAGTAAATACACAGACCTAGCACACGAGCTCCAGAAGCAGTGGAGGCAGGACCGAGTACGTGTTGTACCCATCATCCTGTCCGCTACTGGTCTGGTGCCTCACACATTGCATCACAGCCTCAGCACACTAGGACTTCATAAAAACACTTATGAACTCCAGAAGGCTGTGGTACTCAACACAACACGCATAGTTCGGAAATTTATGGACACAAGCACACATCCCTAACTATTCTTCCAAAAAAAATTTTTTTTTTAATACACTTGGCAATATGTGCTTTGGTCCTTGACCCGCCATATTGTCTTAGCTGGGGAATCCCATGGTTTGAAACTTTTTCGATATAATAATAATAATAATAATAATAATAATACCTCCTCGCGGTGGGGGCGGGAACTACACTAGCTTTAGGGTAGGCTAAAGGGTCCAACCATCCATGATGAGAACTCGTTCTAATATAGATCATGCTGCATCGGGTATGGCGCAGGATAAAGTCACCCGCGTTCGGAGGTTAGGCAGAGGCCTCCGTTCGAAAAATATACTACAGTCTCCCGCAGGTGGTGGTGGAGAAAGTGGCACCCCATCCTGTAGTATGGCTACCACAATGCCCGGGCAACACCATCCAGCCTGAACAGTCGGAAGTGTTTCGTCTGTGTCAGAGCAGGCGACCACCAAGACTGGGAAACCATGCCAGCGCATCCGATGGTCACCACAGATGAACCAGGATCTTATGCGCGACTTCTACACTGTTACACAGTTAGGAACTCAACTCACAGGATACAGACAGGCACTACACCATGCATTCATCACACGTTATCCATCGTTAGGGCTTAGCAAACAGCGGGTAGCGGATCAGCGACGTTCTATAGTAGTAAACAATCTTATTCCTCCATGCATACTTACACAAATTAGGGAAGAGGTCGCTGAATCCAACCACAGGACACCACACCCCACCCCACCAGAAGACATTACCTTTATGGCAAACACGGAAGCCTCAGAAGCCTCTACCCCTCAGTCCACGTTCCCCAACAATACAACTAATGACATACAACAAGCAGCGCATGATAATTTCTACACGGCACTAGCACAATATACAGGCACAGACCCCACACTCAGACCTCCACTCCACAAAGTACACACATCAAAACAACTCGCCACAGTCATATACCATCTCAACACACAACAACTTGAGATGGTAACTATCCCACAACAACTTGACAATATCCAAACATTAGAAGACATACATACAACACACTACTGCGCCACACAGGGAACCATTCGGGCACTTGGAAGCAAACAACACCACATACCTACCACTGCACGGTCACAAGAATACATCCCCCTTGGAGAGGTCGCCTTGAAGGCCGCATCAGCGACCTTAGAGGAGACATAGCTAGGCTCACACAATACTGTGCAGGAAACAAAACAAAGAAACTTATGTCCCAGGTCAGGAAGATATTCAAGCACATAGACTCGCCCTTCACACTCAAACCATCATAACCAGTGTCACAAACGTCGTCGCTTCCGCTAACCCTTTCTCTCCCCTCCTTCCGCCCACATCTCGCTTCGTGCTTACTTATTCTTCTACATATTTCCATCACTTTTACATTTCTGCTTTCCTATCAACTCCTTGTGCTGCAAGGGTTCTCCTTCCCTTATTCCCCGCCAACACGGCGCCTTTATATCTATTAAACTGTGTTTTCCCGACTTTAGGAGTGACCACTAAGTGTTTTTTATGGCCGGCACACAAAGGCAACCAGCCCGTGAAAACTGTTTGTTCCCTATGTTTAAAGCCAATTCCCTCTCCCCCTGTTATGCATTGCATCCGAGCTCTGCTCTCAATAGGGGGAAAACAAAAGGAAAGGCCAACTGGGACTATGTAAGGGATGCCACCCCTTCTTGACCAGAGGCGACGGAGGCGACCAACACCTCTCTCCTTGGGAGGAAAAACAACTCAACAACGACAGTCAGCGAATGAGATTGTCAGGGAGCAGGTTCGGAAAAACCCCTGCTCGATCTCCCTCGCTTCTCGGAGCCACACCGCCCTCCTGATCTGCTAGTCCCCGATCAGAGGTCGGAATTATCCCCGAGCTGAGCACCGGGATACTTGGTGCCATCCTGAATTCCCGCTACGTCTCCTTAGACTGGAAATCGAGCAGATCGTCCTGAGCAGCCGCTCGCATCTGGACCTGCAGTTTTCCAAAGTCGGCTGACGACCACGAGTCGACGACGGACGTGAACGTCCCCCCCCCCCCGCTGGAAACCGCAGATGAGTTCCAGCGTCTCCAGCCCTGCCTGTTTTCTGCTTTGTCCGGCACAGTGAGTCTTCCCGTTCCCATTATTTGTATTCTCCAATCCTTCCCTTCCCCATACCCGCAATAAAGCCTTTTTATCTCACTCTACGAATCCAATCCGTCGTTCATCTTCGAGAAGGCGCGGGCCATCGGCGAGCTACCTTCACTAGGCTAGCGTTCCACGGCACCTCCCTTTATTTTCCCCGTCCAATCTCCTCATTTACCTTTTCCCCTTTTGTCCCGTGACCGTGGCTTGCTTGGGATAGCACTCGCTGGCGTGCGCCTAAAACAACACGTGACACCAGGTTCAGGAATATCTCGACACACTAAAACAAAAACTCAGTGCACTTGCAAAAAGATTACAAAGATACAAACAGTGCACTCTACGCAAACAACAGAACAATACTTTCCTATACAATGAGAAAAAATTCTACAGATCCCTTTCATCTCCCTCCACTGCACCCAACACAAACACACCCACCAGCGAGGCATTACATGAATACTGGTCGTCTCTGTGGTCCAACCCCATCCCCCACAATGACAAAGCCCCATGGATCACAGATGAAGAACAACTCGCTGAACACTTACCCTTCATGCCCTTCCATGATATTACTCTCGCAGACATACAGACAGCACTAAAACATGCACACAACTGGAAGGCGATAATACTCCTTATTGACTCTGTAATCCTGCGCCAGGCGCGCGCGAAGAATAGGAACTTACACATCGCGTACATCGACTACAAGAAGGATTTTGACTCAGTCCCCCATTCCTGGCTTTTGCACACTCTTCAACTCTACAAAGTACACCCCATGATCACGGCATTCTTGGATGTCACGATGAAGAGTTGGAACACAACATTACACCTACGCACCTCCAACACCTCCATCACTACAGTCTCCATTCCCAAAAGGAGAGGTATTTTCCAGGGAGATTCCTTGAGTCCTCTTTGGTTCTGCCTCGCCTTGAATCCATTAAGCCACATGCTACACAACACAAAACACGGTTATAGGCTTACCTCAGGCACTCGGACACCATACAAAATCACACACTTACGCTACATGGATGATATTAAACTCTGTGCCACAAACAATGCACAACTTACTAATTTACTACAAGTCACAACACAGTTCACCAAAGACATTGGGATGGAATTTGGAATCGACAAATGCCGCAAGCTACATATAACAAGCGGGAAGACTACGAATTTGGAGGGTTTTGAACTGGACCATGGGTTGGCCATCCAATCCATGGAAGAGGGAGAGACCTACAAGTACCTGGGCTTCCAGCAAGCGCGCGTCATTGACAACGCAAACATCAAAGACGCACTCAAGAAAACATACTGCGCTCGCGTCCACAACATCCTCAAAACACAACTCAATGCCAGAAATAAAATTAAAGCCATTAACACTTTTGCCGTCCCCACACTAACATATTCGTTCGACATAATTTCATGGACAAAAACTGAACTCGAAGCACTACAACGCACAACACGCACGACATTCACGAAACACAAACTGCACCATCCCAAGTCCGCTACGGAAAGGATGACTCTTCCCCGCAAGGAGGGAGGCCGAGGACTCATCAATCTCATCACCCTACACGAAAAACAAGTACACACACTTAGGGAACACTTCCACCAAAAAGCACAACACTCCTCACTCCACTCAACCATTGTCAAGGCTGACACACACTTCACACCCCTGGACCTTGCAAACCCTTCTCTAACAATCACCACTCCCGACACCCACACACAGCAGCTGCGTGAATCTTGGGCTCGTAAGGAACTCCATGGCAGACATCGCCACGAACTCAGCCAACCTCATGTCGACATGGAAGCGTCGAACAGATGGCTGACGAGGGGTGAGCTGTTTGGGGAGACCGAAGGGTTCATGATCGCGATACAGGACCAAGTCATCCCCACACTCAACTACAAGAAACACATTCTACACGACGCAAACACACACGATGATAGATGCAGGAAATGCCACACTACACATGAGACGATCGACCACATAATATCAGGCTGTCCCCTTCTGTCCCAAACAGACTATCTCCACCGACACAATCAGGTTGCCTCGATCGTTCATCAACTGCTAGCTCACAAACACTCACTTATTAAGAACACGGTCCCATACTACAAGTACACACCACAAAGCGTACTAGAGTCACCCTCACATAAGCTGTACTGGGACCGTCCCATTCACACAGACAAAACTATACATCACAACAGACCTGACATTACACTTGTTGATAAGGTCAACAAACAGACCTATTTCATTGATATTGCAGTTCCCATCAGCAAGAACATGCAGAAAACTCAC
>JAFIDM010000002.1:17723502-17743428 GCA_023159025.1 Thereuonema tuberculata
TTTTATTTTTCAAATCCTTCTCCTCTGTTGGCCTTGCTGTCTTTCAACTTAACAGATTTTTTGAATTCGAAGAGACCATCGCCGCTGCTCTCACACCCCCTTCACGCAATTAAGAAATTGTCCCCAAGGACACTTCTTCTTTTTTACCCTTTCCCTTCCACCCCCTCTCCTTCTCAGTGCAGCCACCATTCGCTCGGAATCAAACAACATGAGCAACTCATCCGAGAAACTAACAACAGAAGTCTTTCGTCATGCGCTCACCTTCATGTCATTGACTTTCAAAACATCTCCCGAAGAAGGCCCGAGGCACGGGGCCGAAATATCGAGATAATATCTCATCCCGGAGTAAGGAAATCCCTCAAAAAAAGGACCTATACAGTATCATGTCTCACTCCTCCTTCAGGACCAAACTATATGAAAAGATTTTTGAATACAATTCAATTTTTTTATTTTTTTTTTAAATTTATTTAATATTTTCCATTTTTATTAAGAAAGATTACAGATATACTTTGTTCCTTTTTTGAAATACTTTACAAAATGTGATCCGAAATAAACGCATTAAAAAAAAAAGTAATGCTAGCATTATATAAGATTAAAAAATTACAATTAATTAAATGAGGTTTGAAAATTCATTTTCTTATGAACAAAGAGAATTTTATGTCAATGTGAGTAAATTCTATATTTAAAAACAAATAATTTTCTTAAAATAAAATAAAGTTTAAAGTCGATAAAAATTTTAAAGAATTACAAGAATAAAAAACTCGGTGTGTTTTTCTGTAGAATTTTCCTAGATTCAATAGACTGTTTTGTAAAGAAGAAATCATCCCTTAGTTTATGATATTTTTAAATAATTCGTTATAAAAATAATATCTCCAAATCGATGCTGATTTAGAATATTTATAATTGAAATGTTAAATACTGTAAATATAGATTCAAATAATTTCGAAAACAAGTTAAATGTTCGTTTATAGTATTTTTGGTCTTAAAAGCCCTCTGTATACAAATCCCGGTCTCAAATACTATAGTATGTAAATGTATATGTAAATTTAGATATAAATCGTAATATAAGTAAATTGTGCTCCCAAACACCCCCATTCACCTTACTTTTTTCATTTCAATATGTAAATGTTGGTCTGAATCACCCACACGAATTATGTGTTTTTTACCCCTTAGTTTCTTGAAATTTCAATAGAAATGTTGGTATTGAAAAGGATTAATTTAATACATTATTTCTGTAGAATCTTAGGAATCTTAGTGAAAGAGATGATTTCTTAAAGAACCGCGAATAATATGTTTTTTCCTTATTTTCTTCTATTATCAATATAAATATCGTTATTGAAAAGACTTAACTTTATGCATTATTTCTGTAGAATTATGTTTTTCTTTTAGTTTCTTGAATTTCCAATAGAAATGTTGTTATTGAAAAGAAATAACTTAATGCGTTAATTTTGTAGAATCTTAGCGAAATGGAATGATTAGTTAAAGAAACGCGAATTGTGTGTTTTTTTCTCTTACTTTCTCAAATAAAGAATTTATATTTCTTTTTTTGGGGTATTTTTTCAGTTCTTTTTAATTTCAAACTAAATTTTGTTATAGATAAGATTTAAAATATTGACGATATTCTGTAGAATCTTTATGAAAACAGATAATTTGTTAAAAAAAAATGCGATTTCTTTTTGGGGTGGGAGGGAATTATTTTTTAAGTTTAAGTTCTTTATATTTTCAAGCTAAATTTCGTTATTGAGTAAGGAAACACAGAATAAATTTTTTTTCACAAGACTCACTGTTCCAACAATTTTAAAGCCAATAATAAATATTTCTCTTTTTCAGTTTACTATTATTATTTCATTAAAACAAAACGTAAATAGTATTCCATATCCTTTTTTTTTCTTTTATTAATGCAAAAAAAAAAGTTTTTATTCAGCTCTTTTACTAACATAAATGGGCCTCACATTGTACTGCTTTTTTCGAATATTCTTAAAGATGTCATCAAAAAAAGTAAAATATAAAATCATCATCCTATCTGAAAAATCATAACCAATCAAACTTACTTCTTGTGATAAGACTAATCTCTTGTGAAATGATTAATATATCATTCGCTTTGTGAAACTTATCCCTTATAAGATGTCAGACCCTTAAAAAAGTGTCCAGTCATTCTGTGTTAGTGTGGGATAAACCTTATCAATTTACTCCTAAAATTACTCTACAAAAATATCTTCTCAAATATGAGGGTCAATGAATCTTGATTCATTTATAAAGCACCCAACCATTTCAGTAAACATTCATTTTAGTGTTTGTAAGTTCGACTAAAATGGCCTCTCTGACCGTTGACTAGCGAACTGCATCGTCTTTCTAACCTTGTAAATGGTAACTTATTTTTTATCTTTTAAGTTTTCAAAATATAGTAATAGATTTCATTTATCTTGTTAGAGACACTTTATTGAATTGTAAATTTTAAAAAATTGATTATTATTTAATGTAGAGAAATAGTAGTCGATATTTTTTTTTTTTTTTTATTTCCACATAGGATGATAACAATGAGTTTAAAAATGTCGATATAATCGACTAGTAATATAGGTAAGTAGTTTAGAATTTCTCAAGAGTTCAATAAACGAAACAAAGTCTTCATAATATTCAAACAATGTCAGTACGCAACCATAGATATTCATAGCGCTGAGCCCATTAGTCATTCACTTCAACAATTAGTATTCACTAATAATTCTTGGAATCTTATCACATGCATAGTTCACTGCATTTCGAAGCACACTATCTGTAGCCCTGTTAACACTGTTGCAGTTAAATAATGAAGCACTGTAATAATCACTTAACAATGAATTAATCGCTAAGCTTCGACTGGAAGCATTAAGTATTTCAATTATGCAGATAATTGTATGATTAACTTCTTGACAAATATCTGCTTCAATAATAAATAAATAATTCACAATTAATTCCTTTTCCAATAACTACAAACTTGAGTTATTTCCTTAATGAAGCACACTGGATTCGAAGCACTAACAAAGTTAATTATTTCTCCTTCGTATTTTATCACTAAAGTTTTTTATAATATCGGCGTTCACTTAACTCGATATTATCTGCTTAACATTTATTTCTATTTTCACTTAGTATTCTTTTAATACTGGAGCACTCTTGAATTAACACTTTGCATTCACTTTAATTCACTCGAGTTAATTTCTGCTAAATTAATTCCGTTTAAGCAGTCACTGCTGTTCAATTCAATTCTTTAATTCGAAGTATCTCTAATTTCTTCCTTTGATATTAATTAATATAGAATTAATTAATATAGAAAGGTTCCCATTAATATAGAAAGACATAACTTACAGTACTTGATGTTGTGGAACATCGGTTTAGGCCAACACATTTCGAACCCATTCCTTCGAACTTGGCGCTCCAAGATCGCTACTTGGTCTGTTTGCTGCCATCTCATTGATTCGACTGTCTCTGCACTGCGTATAAACTCTCCATCAATCAGGGAGCAGCGCTCCTTGCAATCGTCATAATGACATCATGATTGAAACGTCATAGCTCATCACTGAATATATGAACGGTCTGCTTCTCATCGACTCGTTCTTAAAATCAAATAACTTCTCTTTGGATTTGTTTACTTTTTAATTTACATTGGAAGCACAAATCAAAATAACTCATCAAATAAAAACATCTTATATTATTATCTCTACAAAACTCCCCCTGCTTCTAATGTGGATTAAACTTTATTCTTCCGAAGGAGTCATTCCCAACAACTTAATAAACGTATTCATCTTCTGTGAACTTAGAGCTTTTGTTAATCCGTCTGCTGTGTTCTTGTTTGTTTCTGCATAATCAACATTAATTCTCTCTTTTCTATTGCTTCCCTTATTACTTGATACTTGATATCTATGTGTCGACTCTTGCTCTGGTTGATATAGCTTCTGGCCAATTTAATTGCTGCCTCGTTATCACAATATATGTTGCTTGGACTTACCATCTAATCTGTTTCTTGTACTTCTTATAAAATATTTCTTACAGACTTGAATTTCGATACACACATCGCTAATGACACGTATTCAGACTCTTGCATCGAATTAGCCACGATACGTTGTTTGTGTGTTACCCCAATGTATGGGTCCGTTACTCAGCATGATGACACATCCAGAAGTTGATTTTCTATCATCCTTGTCATCAGCCCATGTCGCATCACTGAAAGTTAATACTTGTTTGTTAGAGTTGGAATATCTCAGTGCCAACGACTTCGTTTGTTGTAAATATCTTAGAACTCTCTTTAGTTGGGAATAATCATGTTCTGTCGGATTTCCATTCTTCAGTGATAATAAGTTTATGGCATAATTAATGTCGGGACAACTGGAATTACATAAATAGTTCAGACTGCGTACTATGCTTCTGTAGTGTGTTTGGTCCTTTGGCTTTAAAGTTTTATTATCTTCTTTAATTATCTTCACATTTGCATCCAAAGAATACCTTTGCAATTTTCCATCTTAGTTGCTTCCAATAATTCCTTTATATAGCCTTCTTGTGATATTTCCATTCTGTTATTCTGTTGATCATAAGTTATCTTCATTCCTAAAAATTCTTTTATTTCACCTAATCTTTTAATTTTATATATTCCATCTAGTTCTACTAATGTTACTTCTATAGCATCTTTACTAGGGCTTATTATCAGAAAGTCATCAATATATACAATGAATATAACATTGGCTAATCCTTCATTCTTGATGTACAGACAAGGGTCAGATTCAATATTACGAAATCCTATCTGTTTAAGTTTCCTTCTTAATTCTAAGTACCACTGTCGACCTGCTTCTTTTAGGCCGTACAGTGCCTTGCTCAACAACACTCCATCATATTTAGATTTATGGTATGGCACACCATCGGGCATTAATAAATAAATTTCTTCGTTTAGTTTACCATATAAATATGCGGCCGTCACGTTGCATTGTTCAATTACCAGCCACGATCAGTGGCGATAGCTAGTAATGATCTGATGCTCATCATGCTGGGAGTAGGGGCGTATGTTTTCTCATAATCTAGATGTTTTCTTTGAGTGAAGCCGTTCACTACTAGTCGAGCTTTGTATGTATTAATGCTGCCATCTTGATGATACTTTATTCTAAATATCCATTTGGTGGATAAGGGTATTGCATAATTCGGAACACGTACCTTCTTCCACGTATCATCGGAGTGAATGTTTTGTAATTCTTCATCTATTGCCTTTTCCCAATGTTTACTTTCATCACATGTGACAGCTTTTTGATAATTTCTCGGTTCATTTATCCGAACATGGAATGCCTTTACACTTGCTTGCTTTGATCTCATCACTTTCCCAGATCGGAGTTTCATTTGTTCATCTTCTTTGATAGGATCCTTTGTACTGCAATCACTTTCACTTTCTTCAGGAATCTCTTTTTCTTCATTGTCTGATTCGTCAGAACTTACATCATCATCTTCTTCTAATCTCTTCTGACCCAATTGCAATTCTTTATAATCTTCTAGTTTAGTTTCTCTTACTTTCAATAGTTCAGCTCCTTCTAATTTTTCATTTATATATATATATTGTTGGTTTCTTTTATGCTTCTCCGGTAACCATATCTTGTATCCCTTCACCTTGGGTGAATAACCAACTAATATACCTTTATAAGCTCTTTCCTGGAACTTATGAGAACTGCGTACCTTAGGAGTTCTTATGTAGACTACACTTCCAAATTTACGAATGTGTTTTACGCTGGGGTTATACTTATTCCCATTCCATACTTTCAAAGGAATCCGATCACCCATGGTTTCATGCGGTACTCGATTAAGTAGGTAGTTAGCCGTTTCTCCGGCATAGATCCAATAGTTGACTGGTAACTTCGATGAGATAAGTAAAGTTCTTGCGCAGTCTAGTAGCGAGCGATTAAATCGTTCTGCGACTCCATTGCTTTGAGGTGAGTAGCTGGATGAAAGTTGATGCTTAATTCCTTTATCTCGCAAAAAACTTGCTAATTCATAGTTGATGTATTCTTTGCCTATATCAGAAAGGAAGCTCTTGACTGATTTATTCATTTGATTTTCTATGAATGTCACAAATGCTTTTGTCACCTGAGGCACTTCATCTTATGATTTAAGGAGATATATAAATGATCTTCGGGAAAAATCATCAATAAATGATAATAGTTAGATATATTTAAGAGTCCACACACGTCCGTGTGCACAACTGACATTATTTCAGATGTTCTTACTTGGTTTAACTTATAATGGCTTTAATCTGTTAATATACCTAACTTACATGAATCACATATTGATTTCAAGTCTAACGATGCAGTGTCAATTCCACGGAGTAGCTTCTTGACCATAATTAGTTTCAATTTCTTGAAAGAAGGGTGACCAAGTCTTTCATGCCAGAGGGTAGTTCTGTCCGACCTCGTCATTACAAATGAACTTTGATGTGTTTTGCTAGCACTCACATTAGCATGGTATAAACTTCCACAAAGAGTTCCTTTTACAACCCAAAATCCTCTCGAATCAGTAACAGTATAGTTTTCACCTTTCAAAAGTTGTGTAAACCCTTTCTGGGCTAATTGAGTTGATGAAATTAAGTTTAAGCCTAAATCTGGGCACATAATATACATTATGTAATGTTAGTTCATTACTTTTATATCTTGATACTTTGCAGATCAATTTGACAATGCCTGTTCCAATCGCTTGTATTGGCTTTATCGAGGCACCATGTATATCCACTGGGCTGGATAGTTCATTGTATTCACTGAAATGTTCTCTTTTACAACATATGTGGTTAGTAGTAGCACTATCAAAATGCCAAGTATCATTTCCACTATTAGCTAGCAAACAATTATTATCATTCATAATAGATACACCACTGTATTTACCATAATTAGTATTTGTAGATTTTCTCCTATCTTGTCTTTTATAGAAATCATAATCCGCACTCCTTTCTTTTCTTTCTTTAGAAAAGTTCCTTTCTTTAAACCTGTAATTTCGAGCAATATGTCCCGGCTTGTTTACAGTTGTAACACTTCCGTTTATCCTCCTTTTGATGATGAGCTCGTGAAATTCTAGTTGGATATGTATTAATTTCTACATTATTCTTTTCAGGTAAACGTTCATTTTTCCTTCTAGCAAGTTCATGAAATATTCTATCAATTATTATATCAAATTTGAACTCAGGTGTTCCTTCTGTCAGGAGTAGCCCTTGGGCAGTAGAATTTAATTCAGCTGGCAAACCTGATAGCACCATCCAACAAATTTCATTGTCCGGGATATCACCAACTATTTGATTAAGTTCTTTAATTAATAATTTGAATTTCATTATATCTTTTTCCAGAGTATCACAGTCATTAAACTCAGACATTACATATAATTTTCTTTTCAAACGTGTAACCTTCAGACCATCTAATTTATTGAACTTTGCATCTAATTCTTTAAATAGTGCATTAGGGTCAATCTCTTTCTTATTAATAATTTGTAGCGATCATCTAGAAGCGATACAATTGTTCTATAAGCTTCCTCAGCTCTATCGTTTAGTTTACGCCTTTCAGACTTGTCTTCAAGACCCTGAATTTCAGACTGTGTCATATTAGTGGCTCTCCATAGTAATGTTCTTCTCCAACACGCCATGATGCAAAGTTATATCCGTTGAATATAGTAGCAATATATTTCCCATTGCTTTGACTTGCCATGTTGAATACACAGGACTTGCCGTGTTGAATACACAGCAATGATAAACTTCCTACTCTTTGCACTACTTGTATCTTCACTGACGTCAACCTCTTGAGGTATAATCGTCGTAAATCAAGTTTATATACTCAATATTGCCGTCCATGGGCGCAGTGGAAGCATACTGGGCCCATAACCACTGTAGTGAAATAGTAGTCGATTTTTTTTTTTTTTATTTGCACATAGGATGATAATAATGAGTATAAAAATGTCGATATAATTGACTAGTAATACAGGTAAGTAGTTTAGAATTTCTCAAGAGTTCAATAAACGAAACAAAGTCTTCATAATATTCAAACAATGTCAGTACGCTACCATTCGTAGCGCTGAGCCCATTAGTCATTCACTTCAACAATTAGTATTCACTAATAATTCTTGGAATCTTATCACATGCATAGTTCACTGCATTTCGAAGCACACTATCTGTAGCACTATTAACACTGTTGCACTTTGGTCTGTCTCCTGTCATCTCACTGATTCGACTGTCTCTGCACTGCGTATAAACTCTCCATCAATCAGGGAGCAGCGCTCCTGGCAATCGTCATAATGACATCATGATTGAAACGTCATAGCTCATCGCTGAATATATGAACGGTATGCTTCTCATCGACCCGTTCTTAAAATCAAATAACTTCTCTTTGGATTTGTTTACTTTTTAATTTACATTGGAAGCACAAATCAAAATAACTCATCAAATAATAATATCTTATATTATTATCTCTACATTTAACAATGAACATGAAATACCATTACTATCTGTATTGTTATGTATTAATATAATATAGCTAAATAATTTTATCATATTCTGAACTGATAATAATTTGTAGTTAAATATAAATTTCATCAGACTCCATATATAATACTTCTTCATCTTTTTATTCGCAATATTTCGCAAAAACTGAGATCGTTTTGCTTTCTCAAGCCTATCTTATTTTTGAATATTTCTACAATAAGTCTACATTTAATAGCAAAGATCAGTAATGATACAGTTATGTTTCCATTGTTACAATTTTAACAACAATGATACAGTGAGTTATGATTCAATTAATTTCTTTCTATTATTACTGATAACAATTTAATTTCTTTCTATTATTACTGATAACAATTTAGATTTAATTTAGCAATGATACATTATTGAAATCTGTACTCTTTTCCCTTAATCATATCTTGAAAATAGGACAGGGTATTATGATTTACTATATAACACCTGTCCTTATTAATATATATAAAAGTTTGAATAGTACAGGCTTCTATAATGTATCTTGTGTGTTTGTCTGTTATACGAAACAATATGCTAACAATCGGGTCAGGACAATGCTTTTCTGTGATACAGTGCCCTGCCCAGTCGGAAACAAGTGGATGGTTATTTCTGTAGGCGGCGGTATGCTCCTCAACTCGTTCCATCAACATTCTTCCTGTGTTTCCGAAATATACTTTTCCGCATGAGCGGCATTTTAATTTGTACACCGTCCCCATGATTCTTCCTTCCTTTGTCTCTGTGATTATACCCTCCACTGTTTCTTTGTAAATATTATGTTGTATTATCGAATTTATGCTGTTTCCTTTCTTGTAGAGTATTTGAATTTCGTTCTTTTTACATATTTCTTGTAAACTTTTGTTAATTCTAATATTATTAGGGAGTTTCAGAAACTTTGTGGTTTTTCTTTCTTCTTTCTCTTTTATTTTGTCTTTTCCCTTACTAAAATCTTTGAAGATGTTGTCAATGAAATAATGAGGATATTCATTAATTTTTAATGTTCTTCGAAAATTATTCATTTTTTCTGTCCTTTTATCTTCATCTATAGTATTCATGGTTATACGGTCCAAGGTGTTTTTAATCACTGCTCTCTTTATTCTAATGTTGTGTGCAGATTTGTAATTGATGAATTGTTTGCTTTTAAAAGGTTTTTCATAATGTTCGTATGTTATTCCAGTTTTGTTATTCATGAGTGTTAAATCTAGATAGTTAATTTTCTTTTCCAGTTTTTCTTGTTTGGTGAATTTGATGTAGTTGTTGGCTGAATTTATCTTATTAAAGAAGTTTTGGAATTGTCTTGCTGTCCCTCTCCATATAATTAGTATGTCGTCGACATATCTGTAATAATTGAATCTGTTCTTGGTCCAAGTTCGTATATGTTTCTTTTCAAAATCTTCCATAAATATATTGCATAGTAGTCCAGATATTGGGCTGCCCATTGGGAAGCCCTCTATTTGTTGGTAAAATCTTTGATTAAACTCAAAATAACAATTATCACATATGATGTTTAAATTATCTATAATGCTTTTGATTTCTAATCCTTCAAACTTGTTTTCTTCCAATTTCTTCTCTAATATTGAAATAGTTTCTTTTACAGGTATTGATGTGTACATAGCAGTTATGTCCAAAGTATACATTCTAATTTTGCTTTTTGTGCCTTCTTTATTCAAGTTTTCAATCTTTTCAATTAATTGTTTAGAATTTTTGATAACATATTCGTTGTTGTCAATGATTTTGATTCTGTTGTATGTCCATCTTGCCAGATTTTGTGTAGGTGAACCAAAGGAGTTGATCACTGGTCTTAGAGGTACTGTCTTCTTATGTATCTTAGGTCTTGGTTCAAATTTGGGAAATGTTGTCATATCAGCAGTAATCTTGTTATATTGAAAATATAAAAAATTTATATATATTAAATATATATATATATATAAATATATATAAATATAAATATATATATATATAAATATATATAAATATATATTTAAAAATATTGCGAATAAAAAGATGAAGAAGTATTATATATGGAGTCTGATGAAATTTATATTTAATTTTAAGAAGAATGAAGAAGTATATTGAATTTGTAGTTAATGAAAGTTTTCATGTCTTTGACAATCTTATATTTTGAAACTTTATTTTAAACCATCTTACTCTCTGTTTCATTATAAAATTATATTAAAACTAAATAAATAAACAAACGCAAATTTTCGGAAATAATTTTCCATCGTTTCTTTTCCTATTTTTTTTTTGTAATATTTCTATATGCTTTGAAAATGAGAATTTTCAGAAATATAAAAATTATATTTATTATTAAAGTCTACTATTTAAAACCCGTCTGATGTTTATTATTACTATCTGAATTGTCATGTTTTAATATAATACAGCTAAATAGTTTTATCATGATCTAAATTGATAAATGGTAGCTAAATAATGCCGTTGACATTCTTATATTTTGAAACTTTCTAATTTTTGTTTTTGTAATATTTCTGTATAATTTGAAAAATATAAGCATTTTTTTTCCACAACATAGAAATTACTATTTATTATTAAAATCTACAATTACGGAAACCTTTATTATTATGATTTTTTCTTTTCACATGTAAAATATAAATTAATGGTTATATTTTATTTTTCCAACAGAAATTACCTCTACATTCAGCAATAAAACGAATGAAGAATACAGTTGCCATTCGTGAAAATATTATACTTAAGTTTTGAAGATTTAGCAAATGGACACCAATTCCGATTGCAGATATATTTTTACTCAAAACAGCTGCGATCATTTGAAGAGCTGGGGAATGGAATTGTCATTGATCTACTATCCGTCGTACAACTTCAAGAGAGAAGCATACACATCATTGATGCTTATCATCAAGCAGATCGACAGTGTCGCAAAAACGAACTGCCTGAATTCACCGTCTATCAATTTGAGGCTGGGTTTTTCGTTCAAATAGTACAATTAGGAATGTATGAGACATCACTACAGATCTCGGATGGAAGTCCCATCATACATACGAAGAGGCAAACTTGGCGAAATCTGTTGATGGCTTTTAAGAAACATCCATTCAATAAAATCATTAGAGAAAGGGGACATCTTTCTCGACTGTCCAGCCCAGTTTCATCAGCTACGAACACCTTGGAATAGGATGAAGTCATCTATCTCAGTAAAGACGATGAATTTGATGAACACTCTCAAAAAAAACGTAAACGACAAGAAGAAATTCTAATAGAAGATACTGCCACTGCGGAGATGGAATAATGTTTAATGCAGCCTGATTTACAATGTAAGCATATATATATTTGTAATATTAGTTATATAATCCCTTTTTTTTTGATAATAGTAGAAAATAAACAAAAAGAAAGAGAAACATGTATCTGTTTCTTTCCAAACAAACAAAAAATAAATATATAAAATAACGAAAGAAAAAATAACAACAATAATTTCTTAAAAGAAGAAAAAAATCGTTTTCTTAAAAACATTATATCATCTTAAAGTCAAAAGAGGTAACACATCCCTCAAATAATCCGAAAATTACTTAAAAGAAAAGATGTAATCATTAAAAATTTTCCATCACCAATCTATTCAGTTTAATGAAATATAAATTATATTTCCAAACATTCTCATTCCAAAAATGCATTTCTTTAAATGAAAGGTGCAATAATTTAAATTTAAAAAAGATAAAAGAAAAATAAAACTTACCATTCCGAAGATGACTGCAATTTACTTATTCAATACCTAAAGAAAACTTAAAACTTAAATGTCGAAATAATTAATTCAGTTCCTTAAAACAAATATCAAGACAAAAAATCTTTCATTAATCATATAAAAAAGAAACATAATTATTAAAAAAAAAACTTCAAGATCAAAGAATAGCCAACATTTTCTCAAGTTAAAATATTAAAAGCAACACAATTTACCTTTTTTTTCTTTGAATAAAAAGAGTTCAGTAAAAAGAATTAAAATAAACAAAAAGTACTTTCAGAAAGACAGGTTCAAACCTTAAGGAGATTGAATATCTTCATCTTTTTTGCAGTAGACACATGACTAAGGAATGCAAATTTTTTTGATTTTATTTATCAAAAACATGTAATATCAACTGTAAGTAAAAATTAATTTTTTATTTCTTTATTTCGTTTTATTATGATTTTTTGTTCAACAAAATAAAAAAAAAAGTTTTCTTTTACATTATTACTTTCTTTCTATAAAATTATTCAGATTTAGAATTAATATTATTCGTTCTGATTTCACATTTTTTCTTTTTTGTTTTCCAAAAAATAAATCTGTATGGAGAATACAATTTAATAAGTTTTTTTTTTTTACTTTTTATCATTTCGAAACACACTAACAACATTTTTTTGCATTCTTTTTTATAAAACTCGAAGCCGTATTTGGAGCTGTATATAATCACTTTATATTAATAAAGAGAAAAAAATAGAATCTAATATCAGTGTGAGTCAATTCCAAACCTAAAATCATTATTTTCTCAAAATACCCTAAATTAATGTTAAAAGAAGTAATATGTTTCCGCACTTCCGTAAAGAACTATTAAAAAATAATGTAAGAGAGAAGCCAACATTTCTCAAGTTAAAATATTTATAGTCAAAAGAAGCAACACATTTCACCTGGTGAGGGACATAAGTAATATTTATACCTTTAAACGAATTTGAAAAATATGTCTTAATTTAAGTTTCTGGTTTTTGAATAATATCTTCGAATAATAATGTTGAAACCAACAAAATAATGCTGTACTAATATCCAAATGAACTGCAATGTTATGATCTAGTTGATAGTTTTTTAGTTAGATGACCTTTAATTATGCTAATGAACTTCTTGAATCTCCTAGAATAAACCTATTTTTCATATGCATATACATTATTTTATTAAACTTACAATGTTTAAAGTTTCTAATTTCAATTTAATTCCATTTTTTTTTATTATGAAGAATATTCTTCGACACATGTATAAAGTAAGTACAGTAGAGTCGCGATAATCCGAGGTAATTGGGGCTGATGGTACCTCGGATTACAAAAACTCGGATTACACGGAAAAAAGAAAAAAAAACTGGAATTTTTAACTAAAACGAGTCAAATTTAATTTATAATAGATATTAAAGTTATAGATATATTAACAATGTTATCTGGTTACATGAAAAGACTCTTTATAAGCATTTACAACTTAAAAAAACTGTCAAGGTCTTCTGCTTCACAGTAGAGCAACGCTTTTAGCAGTGATGTCACGCCATCGTCTAAGTAGTAAAATGGAAAACTATCACACTGACCCCTCAAATGACTTCTTGGAATCGTCGCCCTGTTTGACCTTGGACTAGCCTCACCTCGGATCACACGAAAGCTCGGATTACCGTGACTCTACTGTATTCAGTTTCGTTATATTACAATTTGGATCCATACTAAGAAGTATTTCAACAGGATTAAAAACTATTAACAACTCAAACTGTAACGTTCATATTATTATTTACTTGGTAAACGATTTTTTTTAAGTATCTTAACAATACTTGTATTTACACGACTGACTAATGTATGTTGTTACGCAGATTGATCACATTTGCCCGTTAGAAATAGAAATCAGTGTATAATAATTATTAATGTTATATATATATATAAGTTTTTAATAATAAAATAAATAAATAGAATAAAAGCTGCTGGTCTCGAAATGACTTGTTGCCTTGGCGGAATATAGTAAGATCAGTACAAAATATCTTAATATCTTAATATTATGAATTGTTATCAGACATAAGGAAGTGTGCAAATATTGTAAGATGATTGACCGATTGGAACTGATTACAAGATCTGACCAGGAATTCAGACAGTGAGTCAATAAAAGCGTAGAATAAGTATTTCCTGCATTAAATGATATAAGTTTTTCCTTTCTTTGAATTCTTATTATTTGTGTTTCAAATATTCATAATGTCTTTTTGTTTTTTGAAAATTGAAATACGCTCAATTAATTATCAAATAATTAAGAAATGTAAGGTTTTAAGTGTGCTGAACGAAGTAATATTCCAAAATTGAAGGCTGCACAACTGCCTAAATTTCACTTAATATGATTACAAAAAAAATTAACTAAAAATTACCGACCATGGCTTCTATTTCATAAGAGAAATCATTTTCAAGTGAATTGAAAGAAGAAAACATGTGAGGATATACAAAAATGGATAGGTCGGCCTGGAGGAACCCCCATAATGGAATGGAAAATTGCATCTTCTGCATTGGTCAACTGCGGGATGATGGTTATCTGAACTTCCGATAAAAGCAATACCATGTGACTGGAGTCATCTTCTGAAATATTGTACAACTACGGGACTTGTTGATGTTAATGTGAACTTCGTAAACAACTCCATGTGGGATAGTACAAAAGATCTTTCAGGTCGACGTGCTCAGCAGTCGTGCTACCCACTTTCAATTAATGTAATCTAATCTAATCTTTAAATAAAAGGTGAGAACTTTTTACCGAAAGACTTTACAAGAACAATAAAATTATAAATAATTAAAATTGCAAATATTGAAACATAAAATGAAAAGAATTTTTTTAAGAAGTTACATTCATATTCCTTTATAGTTTTCTGGAAATCAAAAGTCGGACATTGCAAAAAAAGATAAACAGTCTAGGATTATATGCATCTTAGAGATTAAAATAAAAAATGTCTTTTGTACACTTGACATCAAATGGGGGGATTATCGAAGTCTAAGTTCGTAGCAATGACCAACAGATCATCTTTGGGGCAGATAGTGGGCCATTCAGCCAATTAGGGGTCTACAAATAAAACGATGGCATATTTATGGGGGTTAGCTGATTCGGCCTCATTGTCTGAATGGGCCATGATTTACATAGAGGATTCTGTGCTTTCAATATGGAACATTGGACAAGTACATGTCACAATCTACCACCGTTACATCGATGACATCATTTTCTGTGTTGATTCTCAATACGTTCTTTGGATTAAAGACATTTTTGAATAAATACATTCCAACGTCAACTTCGATATTGAAGAACAAAAGCAGGCTGCATTTCTTTTCTCGATATCCTCATCACTTGGAACGCTACTTCATTAGATACAGCCGTTTACAGAAAAGGAATATTATCAGGTATTACTGTAATTTCTGATTCCTATATAACTCTTTCTTTTAAAGTAAATGTAATTTCAATGCTAGTACATAGAGCTTTCTGTATATCCAGTATTCTGCACTATTTTGAATTAGAACTAGAGAAATATGTCGATTACTTCTGTATACAAAAATGTGTTTTCGATCTGGTACAATATAAGACATTTTAAAAGAGCCACACGCAATTGTTATGTTAATGATTTACTTAAACCTTTCCCAATCCTTCCCAATCCTTTTTGTGATTCGATTTCGATTCGGATGTTTTCCCAGCTGTAAATAAACTTTGCCGACAATAAAATATTATTGTAAGTGTTCCAATTAGACTTTCCATAGCTTCACTGTTTAGGACCATAGACATTAACAACATTTATGTACCCAAAGGCGTTGTGTATGCCGTACATTGTAAGGATGGCCTATGTTTTTTCTCGGGTAGACCCGTAGGGCCCTCCTGAGCGTATAGTGAACGCAGGAGAGCTCTAACTAAAGGATGATTACTTGACTTTTCGACATTCTATTGATCATCGCCACAAATGTCTATAATCCCTCTATTTTTGCTGATTGTCATTCACATTGCAAAAGAGTGTACAAAAATATTTTTTATCTTAATCTCTGAAGATAAATATAATGATTTGTTTATCGGTCTTTGCAATGACCGAATAAGGATTACCAAGAAAAGAAAAGAAATATAAAAGGAATATTAATGGAATTTCTTAAAAGATAAACAAAAAAATTTCCTTTCATTTATGTAATGCTTTAATTTTTAGAATTTTAATTATTTACAATTTTGTTGTACTCACGTTTATTGTATTTCAATGGTTTCATTTTCTAAGTTTTTTAGAGCTGTAAATATTTCGCAATTTATTATTTAATGTTTACATTAAACACCTGGAATTCATTCATCATTCACCCACGTGGAGTTGTTTACATACAAATTTCACATAATATCTTCAGGCTCCGCAGTTCGACAATAATGCAGAAGACGACTCCAGTCATTGATCATTCACGCGATATTGTTTATATTAGAATTTCAGAACACTATCACCAGGGTCCGGCAGTTCAATATAGCAGAAGATGCAAACTCCCTTTCCATTACGGCGTTTCCTCCAGGGCAATCTATCCATTTTAATTGGTTCATATGTATATACAATGTGATTAAAAATGGTTTGAACGATTTAAAACATTTCCTGTAAAATCGCTATTGCAGATACGATGCAACGAAAGTTACAGTTGGATAGAGCACAGGTTCTAGTTTGTTTTGTATATTTCAGAACTCTAAAAATATGACCTATATTAGGCATACGGCAACTGGAAACCCAATTACATAGTCCTGGCTAACGCGACAGCAGTGAATCATTGGCTGTTGCGCCGTAATACAAACGATTGTCTGTGACGCTAGCCAGGTGGTGTTATTGAAAAAATGCTGTTCAAAGGTGCGGAAAAGCCGTACTTGTTCTCGAATATCTTGGAACCAGTTCGGTGACGGTGGTGCAGCGTGGATTTTGCACCAAATTTTAGAATGACTCACCTGACAAGAATTCCGTAAATTCGTAACTGATACGAGCAATGTAAGCGAAGTGGGGGCATTTGTAAGAGCAAGTCGAGTGGCCGACCCACAGTCCCTGAGGAGATCGTGCCTGGACACGTACAGTCGTAGCTCTAACAAATCAACACGCAGAGGAAGTGGAGAACTGGGCATCCCACAGCCAACTGTGTGGCATATGATGCGGAAATGCCTACCCATGCGTGAAGTTAAGAACTTTGCGACCACCATCATTTTCAATTATGATGCCACCTTTTATGTCAGCGGAAGAGTGAATCGGGTAACGGTAAACCCCCACGCTTACATAGAGCAAGTGCGGGATTTCCCGAAAGTGAATGTTTTCTGTGTCGGTCAACACACTTTACGGCCCATTCTTCTCGAACACTGTGACAGGCGCCAACTACCTTGACAAGTTAACGGAATGGTTGTTACCACAGTTGGAAAACGACACGGATGACTTCATTCTGCAGTAAGATATGAAACCACCCAATTTCCACCCAGTCGTACCCGAACACCTGAACGAACGATTGCCACAACGGTGGATCGACCGTGCAGGTGCAAGTGATCAACAGCTGTTAACGTGGAGTCCGCGTTCTCCAAATCTTACTCCCTGTGATTCTTTCTTATGGGGATACCACCATTACCACGGGTTCTCAACGACGTGAAAATGCCCATTTCCACTGCAATTACTACAATAGACGGAGCAATGCTACGTCGCGTTTGGGAAGACTTTAAGTATCGTTTGGACATTGTCGTCTTAACAATGGTGGCCATATCGAACATTTCTAAGGTATGCATCCAAAAATAAAATTCAACATGTGCTCTATCCAACTGTACCATTAGTCGCATCATAACATATCTGGGACTGACAATATTACGTTGTAAGCATCGGGTTCAGTCAAAATGTAGAAGGTTTCAATACATCTCCTGATAAATTCCTGTTTGGATCTTGCCAATATATGTACTTTTACAAAGTCAATTCCGTGTGAAAAGGAACTCGCATGCCTGTAGGTAGGGTATACATTGTTACGGCCACGGTACGCCCTCCGCATGCCCTTAATATGCCAGGCAAAGGTTTTAAGTTCAATTTACCAACGAGAGTAGACTGGCCCAATTCCGTCGCAAAAATGGAGGCGGCCATTTCCACCCATTTAAAAAGGGAGGAAGCCACTATTCAGCGTTGACAAATTGGCAATGCAATTAAAGGAGTTTCGAGGAAATCCACTATCCCCGTTATTTATCCTTTGGAAATCATTGAATTTCGCAAGCTAAAGAATAATAACAACATTACTATTATTTGTTCGGATAAAGGTAATAGGCCGATCATTTTGAACAGAGACGATTATAAAGGCATGGTCTATTATTTCCTACATAACACCGAGGGTGTGCGATACGTTACAGCTAATGATAAACATGTTTTAAATGCCAACAGAAGAGTAATTAGGAAATTAAATAATGAAGGCTAATCTAATGACTTCGCCATATCTCTTAAGTGTTCTACTTTAAACATTCCTGCTTTTATTGGGTTGCCGAAGTTACATAAACCGGTTAACAATAATGGGCTTTATCCAATCAGGCCTATTATCAATTGTGCTTCTTCGGCCATCGAGTATTTGTCAAAATACATTTATCAAAAAAAAAACGCTAAATGTTCACTCAAGGTATAGCGTTTTGAACTCATCCCATGTTCGAGAGAGTATAAAAAACCTCGAATCGCACGATGGCTATGAGCTGTTCTCCATGGATGCGGTCGCCCTCTTCACCTCAATTTCTAAAGACTTGGTTGCCTTAGTTATACAACATATATCTCACAAAACCCACGAACACTTTATGCAGAAAGACCAATTCTTAAAATTATTGCCCTTGATCTATGCACTTTAAGATTTACAATTTTTTGGTTTTCAGGACGAATACTTCAGGCAGAGCAAAGGCTTATTCATGGGATTGGCAGCGTTCGCCTTGACAGCTGACTGGACTATATCGTACATTGAGGACACTGCCTTAACTCTATTGGAAATAGGGCAGGTACAAATCTCACTATTTGCCAGGTACATTCACGATTTATCATGATGCACGCTGACGCCAGCATCATAGACGGAATTAAGGATGTCTTCAACCAGATTTCTGATGACATTCAGTTTGAAGTGGAGAGGGAAGTAAATGGTTCCTTACCGTATCTCGATATGTCAATAGAACCTTCTAACACAGGTTTCCACACATCCGTGTACAGAAAACCAACCTGGGCAGGCATAACCTTGAATTATAATTCGTTTGTACCGCTATCCTTTAAAATCAATATTATATCCATGCTTGTACATAGATGCTTTGTTTTATCCAGCTCTTACGAGTTGTTTAAGAGGGAAATTAACAAAATTCCGTGCATGCTTGTTAACAACGACTACCCTAGAACTTTTATTGATGAACACGTGAAAAAAGCTGCAAAGCGTCATTATAACAACGATGCAACGATATCCAAGTTGTCACCTAAGAGATTCGTTTCAGTTTCATACCACCCACATGTATACCCTCAACTACGCAAACTTTTTAAGCCCTTCAATATTAATGTCACAGCCTCTTCAAGATCCACATTGCAAGCTAACCTAAAAGCCACTTCCGTTTCACAAGGTGTGACTACAGCAGTAGTTTACGCCCTCCAGTGCATACAACGCAAGTGCCTTTATTTTGGGGAGACCGGACGTGACGTCACAGATCGATCGCAGAGCATTGGAGGGCGTACCGTGGCCGTAACAATGCATACCTTACCTACAGGCATGCGAGTTCCTTT
>JAFIDM010000002.1:17753428-17766227 GCA_023159025.1 Thereuonema tuberculata
CATTCTTTTGATTATTGGAATGGAATGATCTGAAGTAATGGAGAAATAAATTCAGACCGCAAGAAAATGATGAAAAAGCAGATCAACAAAGGAAAGGAAAGTTTTTAAACATCCATTCCAACGCGAGAATTCGAACCTTTTTGATTTGTTTTTATATATTAATATTTTTTTTATTTATTTATATCCTCCAAACGGGCCCTAGGGTCTACCCAGCCCTCTATAGAATGGGTACCGGGTTTCTTTCCCGGGAGTTAAAGGCGGGCGAGCGACGGGCCGACCCCTCGTCCTCAACTTTGTCCCGTAGGTTTCTGAACACTGGAGCCTACCCTCCAGCTGCATTGCGCGGTCCTCTGGGCCTGATCGCAACTTTAACTTTAACTAACTATTTATTTATAAATAATAAATTAAAAACTAATTCATTCAGTCATATGTACTTTATTGTTTCTCCATTTAAGGTTTAAACATTCCAACCTAACTTAATCTATATACATATCTGTGAAAAATGCAACACCATGAAGAAAACATGCCATGCTGGCATGGCCGTGCGATCTCGGCGGCGGTCTGCCGTTGTGGCCAGTGCGCCAGTACCTGGGTTCGAATCCCAGCAGTGGCTTGAATGTTTCAATTTCTTTCCTGTGTTGTAGGCCTCTTTTTCAATTTCTCTTCGGTCTGATGTCATTCCGTAATGGCGTCCTGGGGGCAGGCAACGAGAAACCACCCCCAGTATCTTTCCTCAGGTGTTTCTGGGAGATCCATGTGACCTCCGTAGAACTAGACCTGTCTCCGGACAGAAAACTATGGTGGGAACTATGGTGGTGGAAGAAAACATGCAAATGAAGTGAAACTTACAGGAAATGTAAAGCAGGGTATGATATGCAAATAATTAAAATTTGGGAATGATTGCTCATGTCTAGACTCAACAGCGCCCTCTGAATTGTCGAGTAAGACCGTATGAGTGAACACTATTGTGGATCCAGACGAAATAGCGTAGACGTGCCTCCTAGAATCAGTTTCCATTGTCGACGTCAAAGGGCGACTAATAAGCAATGGAATTTGAACGGGGCCTAGTGATCGGCTTATAGCTTGCGTAAAGGAGGATTTTCATAATTGGCCAGCGTCGTACTGCACGAACCATAGGAGTGATCGTTTGGGGAGCAATTGGATATCATAGGCGATCTCGGCTGGTTCGAATTGTTGGCACTCAACAGGAGCCGCTACAGCAGAGAAGTTGTGGAGGCTGAAGTCGTATCCTTTTGTGACCAGCACGCGGTAATTCTATTTGTTCTAATTTGAATTACTGTGAAAGACAATAAAAACCATTTACTCAGGGCAGGATAAGAACAACTCGTAAAGAAATAATTTTAAATAGAAGCCATAATGCAGGGATAGATAACAAAAAAAATTAACAATGGTTTATTTAACAATACAGAACATTTTACAAAAGTTTGAATTATGAATTAGAGAGGGAGATTTTGACGGCAGATGATTAACAAAGAAAGGAAATTTTAAATCGCAAATTTTACTGAATCCCATCAAGGAAATCTTAGGAAAAGGGGAAAAAATTACTTCCCTCTAAATAATGCATGGAATATTACTAATTTTTCTAGGCAACTTTAAACGGAGTACAATCGGAGATAACAATCAACGCTCGGTTCTTGGAGACGTTTTAAAAATTATAATTCAATTTGATGGTTCTTTAAAGGAGTCAGGGGCGTATATAAGGGGGGGGGGGCTGAGGGGGCCCGGGCCCCTCCCGAAATAATGAAGGTATGTCCTCCCAACGTTTTTTTTTTTTTTTGGTTGAGCAGATAGGTTTCTATGGGGTGTCTACTTAATTATATTAATCTTGGGCCACCCCCCCGAAAATATATTATGTATACGCCACTGAAAGGAGTAATATATAATAAAAAAATACATATCTACACGATGCTCTGCCTTTCTACTGCCTATAGTGCTTACTTTACTTCCACAAAGAAAAAACGTTTACCTCCATTAGTTTGCCTCTACACGAGGTGGCCAGCTCAACAAAGGATCCACGTGGAGTTCCACAACTCCACATTAGTCCCAAAAATGCTTTCCGTCAATATTTCACTTGCACCTTCTTCGCTGCCGATATCCAGAGAGAAAGAGAGCGACAACACCAAAAAAAAAACTTCCCCCTAAATAATCCTTCTAGAGTACTACTGGCTGACCTCCCTGATTGATTAACTGCACTTATGGTAACCAATGAAAAACAAAAAGAAAAACACTCAGGAGGGGAAAAAAGGAAGAAAGGATTAAATAACCCCCCCCCCCTCTCCCACCGATACCTGTCGAAATAATCCCTTACAGATTTCAAAACAAGATGGCAAGCAGAAAGAAAAAAACCCTGATTATTTTTTTCTTTGTTTACAATTAAATAAAAATATATAAAAATTCATACAAGTTCATACTTTAGCACACTCCAGGAGCCATAGTTCAACAGACAACGTCCGACCAGATGTTGCCAAAAATGTTCAGGCCGTCTTCGAAGCAAGGCACATGTACCTCTTCTTCCCTGGTCTGAATGTTCCCTCGATATGCCATCGATTGAACCTGTCCGGTCACTCGGCAACAAGCCCGTCATGAACTGTGGACTCTCATAGAAGCAGCCTGACAGGCGACACCCCAGGAACACATCCAAGCCCTGTTTGATTTGACGCCACGACGTATTGCAGCTCGTGGTGGCTTTACAACATAATGATTTTTTTGCAAATACAGTTGTTGCATTGCTCTGAAACTTTAATCGTTTCTTTGTATCACTATTAGTAATGTGTGTAATAACTTCCATTCTGATGATTTCTTCATGGTGTTGCAATTTTCACAAACATGAGTATATAATAATATATAATATATAATATTATATATAAAATTTTATTTTAATTAGATAGCCTGAGTATATATAGTATTCCTTTATCTTTAATTAGCTATGCTGGCCAATGAACTTTGGGAAATACTTTGCTTTGAGCCGTTTGCGGATTTGGTTATGCACTCTTGCATGTATACCTATATTGAAGAAGGTCAAACCTGCAGGTTCATATATAATCTGGGTTATTATATTCTACATAATATCTATCTGTATCAGAAAAATAATAGACCTTAGTAAAGGATACTAAACCTATAAGGCTATTTCACTGCAGCCTGTCACTGACTCACTTCGCCAATGTTGTCTGCGCAAGTCTTGAAAACAGTCTTAACTTTGTCTTCTAAAAATGCAGATATAACGTCGAAATTTTATCTATTGAAGATCTAATGCAGACTCCTCTCTGCTAATTGAAGTTTCACTTGGTTAAGTCAGTCGTTTGGCTTGTCGTATAAAGGAAAACTCTTTTGCTAATATTTCGTAACTACGTGTCAGAGACAACTTTAGTTTGAAGCATTTTCTCAACTGGTTTCCTTTTTCACTGTAAATAGTTAATAGACACCTGTATCTTCCTAAGTATGTATCTAGAACAAATGGGAAAATATTGAGTCGAGAGAGGATCCTACAGGTTATTGGTCAACATCACGTTGCACCTATAGATTCGTTTGGCATCGTGTTCAGTAAGTCATAAGCCAAATCTACATAAATAGTTTTTTTTCTTAACTAAATAATTCTTTTCCGTGTCACAGAATCCTACAGGTTATTGGTTAACATTTCAGAATCCCATTGCACCTATAGATTCATTTGGCTTCGTGGTGATATATTGAGGCGGTAAAATTTTGTCTGTCTTCATGGGCTAAGATGAAGATTTCATCAAACTTGATAATGAGGTTCGTATTTTCACAAAAATATTGTGCAACTGCTAACTTCATGGTTCACTTTTTTGATGTGATCGCCAATCCCAAATGTTCTACTTGCCACATGAGTATGAAATTTCTTAATACTTCGAGAGCTTTAGGTATTTTTATCTATTTGGTTTCTGAGATATTCTTGATCAATTCTTATCAATCTCGAAAATTGTCAAATCATCTTCATACAGCGCAGCGGTTGATTTTCTATCCGTTTTTCCGTGATGAAACATGAGCAAAGGAGTTTTCTAAATTAAGACCAGACTCAAAGACAGCCATACCCAAGAGGATTCATTGGATACTTGATTAAGGTTAAACTACTGTTACTCTGAAAAGAATAGTTTTTAAACCAGTACGAATACTTCTTAGTATTGATCCAAATTGTAAAACAAGAAAATTGAATACTTATTTTAAAAATTTTAAAACTTATTTTAAATATCGATAAATATTCTTTATAACAAAAAAAAAAATAGAATTAAAATAAAAATTCGAAACTTTAAACATTGTAAGTTTAATAAAATAATGTAATGAAACTGTTACGCATATGAAAAAGAATTGTTTTCTAGAAAATTCAAGGAGTTCATCAGAATAATTAAAGGTCGTCTAACTTAGAAACTAACGACTAATTAAGGTAGTTGCAACCATCATAGAATGCGACCAGATTACCCCAAAACTTGTAGAACATTTGGTAAACTCTTGTTACACGTTATTAGACTATTAATAACTTCATGCGGAATACTATATTCCGTTTTATCGCCGTCAGAGGAGGATTTACTACATACTAACATTTGATCGTTCTGTTGCCACCTCTTTGTAATAAACAAATGTCTTTTAGCAGTGACAATATAACTGTTTGTTTTATCTTTACATGTTGTCCGAACTTTCTATCATGCTTCTTTATAACATTTTCCTATTTTCATCTGATCAGCTTAAGAAAAATTAATTCCGTTCCTTCAAGATTTCATGTAATTTTTTTTTACTCATTTCAGTGCGATGGAAAACCTCATTGCTTGTATCGATCATCGAGCAGAAATATCGAATTAGTGTGTAGGTCCAAGCGAAAGCGAGGCAGGTAGCCTTGAGCAACACCAAATCGATAGCTTTCTGAAAATTATCAAAATTGCTATAAAGAAAAACTCTCCAAGCGATTGCGTGGTCAGTAATTCAACTTTGAAAACCTGCTACTTGCATTATTTTTATTTTCTTTTTTATTCTATTAATGCAGTTTTGACAACAATGGTCAGTCTTGCTAGTGATTAATTTTAAATGAAATATCTAAGAAATAGTTAGGCAATGTTGAGAGCATATTTAGTTATTTAAATTTATAGCTAAAAAGACATTTTAAAATCTATTTTGATAATAAATTGCTGTTTTAAATTGATGTTATTTTGGATTTTTTTTTTTTTTGGTTTTCTTGAGATTAATTAAACGAAGGATAATCTTTTTATGTTCCATGACTGGATATTCCATTTCACAAGGACAGTAATGTTTCGCCTAATTACATGGAAAAGTTATCGAATTTTACTCATTTAATATCTTCATGTTAAATTGATAAAATCGCATACAACAGTTTCCTTAATGATTTCTCTCCACTATGCACCTCTTGTTAAAATTCACATAGTTTTAAATTCTACAGTAAGTTTTACCTAATTCCAACTGAAAATATCAGCACCTAAACAAATTTAACTTGACTGAAAGAAGTAGTTCTAATTTTATACTTTATTTCATATTAAATGTATGAACTTAGCCCAAGTATTTAATCTTCGGATTAGGAAATATGAGGTTTGTTCAGCATGAAAATGTTCTAAAAGTCTTAAGGGATAATCCTTTAGAAGTCCTTCAACGTAGTGAGACAGATCTCGGCCCGATCTTGAGAAAGTATTTGTTACGAAAAGAATCGTGGGAAACATTTAGAAATATTTGTTTTTGAAAAGGCGTGATTAACATAATTAGTTGCGACGCGAAAATATTGCGGGTAACATTCAGCAGTTTAATGTATAGTAATTAGCTCCAGAAACATGCCTTGATGCCTTGATGGACCCGTAGTTTCATCTAGGATTTCTCCACAGATGCAGGTCGCAGAGATGCTTCCAACAGTTCCTGTCCTGCGCCATCCTCCTCCAGGTTCTTCCCAACATCTTGACCAAGGGATCCTCAGCTCTCGTCGGTGGTCTTCCGCGTTTTCTCTTTTTTCTAAGTATCCAGTTGGTGATCCTGTAAGTCCATCTTTCATCCTTCAATCTCGCCACATGTGCAGCCCATCTCCTCTTGTTGTTATATAACTGCTCGACAACATCCCTCAAGCCAGTTCTTTCACGCAAATCCAAATTCCAGAAACATAAGTACTTTGATTTTTACTAAAAAGTTCCTTTTATGCTCTTTTTGCGAATTTTTCTTTTATATATGCAGGGTGGCCCAAATGTAGGCTTACAGTTAAAGTATCATGTATGCGTAGGAAATTGATTTCAAAAATAAGCATGTTTTAAGCATTTAACATCAACTCTCAAATTGTCCTTCTTCAACATTGCAATATTCTTCAAACATTTTCAGAACATTGCCAAGTAGTTTTCCCCATTTACAGTTTCATTAAAAAAAAGCCAGCCCAACAACATCTTCGCTTGATAATGCACCCCAAACTGTAATGCCAGGTTGGTTTATTTCGTTTCTATGGTCAAATGGGGATTTTCATCATCCCAGTACACAATGTTATGCCTGTTCACATGGCCAGATAATTTTAAGCAAGTTTCATCAGACCAGTTGATCTTATCCAAAGAGTCTGATTGTTCTCCAGCAAATTGCTGATGCATCATTTCCCAAAATTGAAACCGGCGATCTGAGTCGTTCTCCAAAAGACCATGTACTAGTCGTAGTCGGTAAGGTTTTACTTATGGATAGTTCTGCAGACCCACGACAAGTGGATTTCTTTAGACTATTCACAAATATCATAGCCGCTTACATCTCATTTTCCTTAGTAATAGAAGTCTTGGGAATTGTTTGGCGTGACGGTGGAGATGTGTGAAAAGCTTTTTGCCATGCTGTACGTATTTTCTCGGCATTTTCAGGCTTCCAGTACTGCTTCAATATCCATCTTCTTTGTTCTTCATTTCGATTGTTTTCCATCACCTCATGAATAAAAAAAAAATATAAATAAAAAGGTTTGCTTTAGGAAAAATTTTCTAGAAGTTAACTGAAAACCTACTTTTGGGCCACCCTGTATATTGCATTTTGGTTATTTTGTTTAATGTATTTGTTGATGGTGAGGAAATCTGTTACAAGATATGTTTCAGCTTCAGAACTTCTATAAATAACAATTAAGCTGTAAGTAGTAGCTCTTTGTAGCTTTGGGTAGTGGTGACATTGTTGGACAGTTCAGTGAATCATCTATTTCAAATTATTTTTAAGTATTTTAGGATCTATTCAATATACAGGGTGATTACAAATGATTTGAACGATTTCAAAAATTTCCTGTAACATAGCTATTGCGGTTATGATGCAACTTACTGTACAGTTGGATAGAGCTCAAGTTTTTTTTTTGTATATCTCAAAACTGTGAACTATGACCTATATTATTCACACAGCAACTGGAAATCCAAAGTACGAGGTCCTGGCTAACGCGACAATAGTGAATCATTGGCTGTTGCGTCATATTACAAATGATTGCCTCTGCCGCTCACCAGATGTTTATTTTTGACAACTGGCCGTTCAAAGGTGAGGAAAAGGCATACTGTGTTTTAGAATACCACGCAACCATGTCGGTGAGGGTAGTGCAGCATGGTTTTCGCACAAAATTTCAGAATGACCCACCTGCCAAGAAGTTCATTTGTAAATGGTACAGTCAATTTAAGCGACCTGGTTGATTGATATTCTAAAACAAAGGAATGCGTTTTCCTCACCTGTGAACGCCCAGTTGTCAACAATACCACTTGGCGAGCGGCAGAGACAATCGTTTGCTGTCGCTGCTGTCCGCTGTTAGCCGCTACTGTCCACTGCTATCCACTGCTGTCGCATTAGCCAGAACCGCGTACTTCGGGTTTCCAGTTGCCGTGTGATTGATGTAGGTCATAGTTCACAGTTCTGAGATGTCCAAAAAAACTTGAACATGTGCTATATTCAACTGTACATTCGTTGTGTCATAACTGCATGAACGACGATGCTGCTGCGTTCCAAGTGCAAGCTTCCAAATGGCATCGTTTTATATGGAGTTCAAATGCCTCTGTTGTCGGAGGGAGATTCTTAGAGGAATTTTCTTAGATAACCACATTTTGTATCGAACATCTGACATGTTGTGAACTTCCTTCTTGTAGCCGTAGCAATATGCAATGAAGCTTGTGCACTCTGCTATACATTGTTGCATTGAAGATTCTACACAGCCTAAATGCGTAACCTCAATACCAGATCTCAGAACTTGTATAGCTTTAGACTTACCAATTCCAAAAAAATTTGAAGTGGTATCACAGTCAGTGAGACAATGTACTGCTAACAATGAGTTTGCTTGGGTTCCTAGGTTATGAACTGTTGCTGCTATATCTGAGAGCTTCACCTTGTCAACAGACTCCATCCACATAACGCATTTATGATTTAGCTTTCTGTAAAAGTGTACACGCAGAACAAAAACGTCGATGTCATCAGATAAAATCCTGATATTGTTCGTTGCACACCTTGACAGACAAATAGCCTACTGTACAATTATAACGTCTGCTTCTTCATGGCGAGTTTCCAAATCTGGGCGAGGAGTTACAACGCCAGGAGTTTGTAATTCAGTTGCGATTGTATCAGTACCCGTAATGACCAACTTGTGTAGAAGAAACTCACTATATTGTAATAGTTGCTTCCAAATGATGGTTATTAGTAGTATTTTATTGCATTATTGGATCAATATACTGTTGCGACTTGGAAGAGGTGTGTCTGCTCTTAGTTGCATGGAAGTAATGTTAACTCCTCTTTTCGATCGCATTGCACTCTTTGGACTGTACTCGAAGTACCTATCAAATACAAGGAATGTGTCCTGTTCTGCAACATGCTTCATGATCACCGCAATTACATTATCAATGTAAGTTTGTATTGCACCAACCTTTTGCCAATGAATATGTCACAAAAGAGCACTAGCATCTATAATCAATGCATTTACAAATTTCCCCCTCGACGAGACCTGCACTCGTAATTGACTCATTAGTTGTGATTTTTGTGAGGAGAGATTCATGTCCCCTTGAAACTTGAATAAAGTTTTTTTTAATAGGTCACCATTTTTTTTTATCCAATGTTCTGCACTCTCTGAAAGTATTCCACCGTTCTGGGTGTTTAGGGTCAGGTGGCAGACATTCCTGCCCACAAAAGAAACAGTGCACAAGAAACTGAAAGCGCTCATAGGATCGTCTGGTACGCTTTGGTGCACTACACGTTTAATATGGTCCTTGGATGTATAACTGTTTACACAAACCTTGTGAAATTGCAAATTCTTCAAACTCCCGTCTTGTAAACCATCTTCAATTTGTGTATGGATGGTGTCATCACGCTCTCTACTGCTCTCAGCAATTTTCTTTAGTTGATCTACTCCACCAGTCACTAGTGAATCAGTACGATTCCAGTTAAAAAAGCAGTGCTTGGAATCTTCAGACATGTTTCACCTGCAAAAAAAATTAAAGACATAAATAAATTAAAACATACTATACATTTATTAAACTATAAAATTTAATTTTGGTCAGCCGACTCCCTTTCATTAGCAATAACATGGGTGAGTTCTGTTTTTTTGACCCCGTGACTTTTGACCTTCGATATTTAAACTTGCCCAAGGGTGCCATTCTGGCACCACACAAACATATTATGGTTCAGTATATAAAATAATACTAGAATCAATCATAACATTTTAGTTGTACCCTATTTCAAGGGTACAACTATTTCGGCAACTGGACTAGTTTTTTCTAAATTAGAACCAGACCCCAAGACAGCCATACCAAAGAGGATTCATTGGACACTTGATTAAGGTTAAAATACTGGTACTATCAAAAGAAAGTTTTTAAACCTGTTGAAATACTTCTTAGTATGGATCCAAATTGTAATACAACGAAACTGAATACTTACTTTATACATGTGTCGAAGAATATTCTTCATAGTAAAAAGAATGGAATTAAAATAAAATTCCAAACTTTAAACATTCTAAGTTTAATTAAATAATGTAATGACACTTATGCATTGAAAAATAATTTTATTCTAGGAGATTCAAGAAGTTTATTAGAATAATTAAAGGTCGTCTAACTAAAAAACTAATAACCAGATCATAACATTGCAGTTCATTTGGATATTAGTACAGCATTATTTTGTTAGTTTCAACATTATTATTCGAAAATATTATTCAAAAACCAGAAAACTTAAATTAAAACATATTTTTCAAATTCGTTTAAAGGTATAAATTTCACTTATGTCCCTCACTGACTAATATAATACATTCTAATCATTAAAATGAGTATTTTGTTGGGTTGTTGCGTATGCATTTTCAGTATAAATATGTAAATATGTAAATATATAAACATGAGAAGATAAGTATAAAATATATGATGAATTTAAAATGTACACACTACAATATATGACGAAATAGCTTTTTCTATTATCTATCACCAAGGATATGAACTCAAGGAATCGTCCGATCACGAGACCATTCATAACTTTAACGGCTTTCATGTCCTCTACGCAAAGACATCTAACTTACTCTACAGATTATATATTATCAATGCAGGACAACCTGTAAGAGATGACTGCAGAGCTGGGATTTCAATCTCTGAGTACTACCACTGACGACTTAATATGAGCAACACCATCTGGAGTGATATCGAGATCAGAATCCTCAGCAGGTTCAATTGGATTCGTGCTATGTTCAGCGATGAGTCCTGCGCGTGTCTCAGTGCAAAAAATCAGTGTACTCCGGGGGCATGGTCTTGCTCTAATCGGACTGAAGAGGTCGAGTGGGACACCGGACATAAACACCTGTAATTAAAATCCAGGAAGCCATCGTCACCGTTTTTTTTTTGTTCTTCATTTCGATTGTTTGCCATCACCTAGGGAATAAATAAATTTATAAAGTAAAAGGTTTGCTTTACAAAAAATTTTCTAAAACTTAACTGAAAACCTACTTTTTGGCCACCCTGCATATTGCATTTTGCTTATTTTGTTCTTTATATGTGTTGATTGTTAGGAAATCTGTTACACGAAATGTTTCAGATTCAGAACTTATATAAACAATAATTAAGCTATAAGTAGTAGTTCTTTATAGCTATATTTTCAGCTAGAAGCTTCGAAAACAATCTATCGGTTCAAAACCATATACTGTGATCATTGAATCACGGTCAGTTTGGGAGACTAGGAAAAACAATCCTCCTGCTAAAGAACTCGTCTGGTACACGGGTTCTGTTATTAATCCAAAAGCTGGATTCGGGATATTTTTTAAGAAGCTTCGAACCACTATTAAAGGTAGCCTGGAAAGTCATTGTACTATTTTATTCCGGCGGAGATTATAGCTATTTTTGAATGTGAATATCTTGGGCTTTTAAAGGGCTACAAGAATACAAACATTTCCATTTTTTCGGATAGTCAAGCTGTTCTTAAAGGGCTAGACGCCGATGTCATATTATCAAAATTGATATGGTAATGCCACCAGACACTGTGCTCTTGCTCAACTCAATGCGGAGATATTGGGATGGATTACAGGGCACAGGGAATTCGATGGGAATGAAAAAGCGGACCAACTGACAAAAGAGGGGGTCAATACTCCCTTTTTCGGTCCGGAACCAGCTTGTGGAACTAGCTTGTCATTAGCTAAAAAAACAATGCATAATTGAGCCAAAAAATAGCACCTACTTAGATGGAATCTCTTCCCTGGACAAACCTTCGGGGAAAAACTAGTGCAAGGACCGCTATCATCGCATAAAAGTTTTTAATTAGACTTGACAAAGCTAATCTACGATTAGCCAGAGCATTTATTACTGGACAAGGCCACTTCAGGAAACACCTCATAGTTGTAGGTCTACATCAAGAAGACATCAGCTACAGACTATGCAGGCAGTCACCAGAGACAGCCAGGCATTTAATCCTGGACTTTGAATTCTTAGACCTTAGGAGAAGAAGGATATTGAAGAAGAAGAATATCTGTGTGGTCAAATCGGCAATGTCATTAAGGGAACTTCTAGAAAGTCTAATATATCCAGTTTCTCCGTTGGAAATTCTTGAATTTCAAAAACTAAGGCGTATTGATAACATTACTATCATGTGCTCGGCAAAGGGAACAGACCTATCATTTTGAACAGTGACGATTATAAAGGCATGGTTCATTTTTTCTACACAATACTGAAGGTATTCCTTTTGCCACTGCTAATTGGAAGCAAGTTTAAAATGCCAATAGAAGAGTAATTCGGCAATTATTCAGAGAAGATGCATGGAAACATTCTACATCCTTACTGAACCCGATGCCTACAAGGCAGTATTGTCAATGCCAGCCATGACCTAGTATGGTTTTCCGAAAAAAAATACGAAAAACAAAGGACAGAAGGAAGGATTTTCTCAGAAAATGAATGGAGTTACGAGATAAATAAAAAAAAAATCTATATATATAAAAATGAATGTATCTTTCTTTCTTTCTTTCTTTCTTTCTTTCTTTCTTTCTTTCTTTCTTTCTTTGTCTGTCCTTTATACACTCCTAGGCCCTTTGACCTATCTGGACCAAACTTTGCAGAATTACTCTTTAGGACACTGCGGAACAGATAGGCTACCTTAGAACCCGGACCCACCCCCCAAAAGGGGTTGAAAAGGGGTAAAAGCCCTGAAAAACCCAATATCCACCTGGTGGAGAAAATAAGAACTACACAAATATTGTGGAAATTGAAAAATTCGCTCTCCTATGGGGGGGCAGGGACACCACACTTGGGTGGGAGGAAGCCAACACAAAGGCTGAAGTGTCCCACCCAGACCGACACCGGGACCTTATATTTAGGGCCCCTTCTCGGGCCCCCAAGTCAATTGCAAA
>JAFIDM010000002.1:17779999-17837596 GCA_023159025.1 Thereuonema tuberculata
TGGAGGGCGTACGTGGCCGTAACAATGCATACCTTACCTACAGGCATGCGAGTTCCATTTCACACGGAATTGACTTTATAAACTTACGTATTTTGGCAAGATCCAAACCGGAATTTATCAAGGAGGTGTATTGAAACCTTCTATATTTTGACTGAACCCGATGCTTACAACGTAATGTTGTCAGTCTCAGATATGACTGCGTTTCTTCTTCACAAATCCATTCAAAGTAAAGGACAGCAGAAGGAAGACGTTTACCAGAAGACGAGAGCAGTCGCAGTAAAATAATATTAATTTAATTCTATTCACTATCATTTTAGTTAATTGTTAATTCTTAATTATTCATTTTTTGTTTATCCACTCGAGTCATTCAAAGGAAGTTTCTTAATATAAAAACATATTTTAATAAAAAAAAAGATTTTTGTGAAAAAAAAGAAAAAAAAATTGTGAATTTTTTTAAAGTACGAGAAAGTGGAAAATAAGAAATTGTAAAAAATAAGTCATTCCAATTTCATGGTTCCATTGTTTTAAAAAGGATTAACTTTTATGTTCAATTATTAAGTGTTAAATAAAAAAATTTTTTAACGATTCTATTTCGTGCTTAGATTGGGTTCTCCTTTGACCTTTGCTTTTTATTTTAACTTCATAGTGTTTCCTTATTTTAATGTTGTTCTTAATTTCATAATTCACTAGAATATCTCGATGTTATTTAAAACTTTTATTACAATGTGATCTTTTTTAGTTTTTTAGTGGTTTCAGTTGAGGACAGCCGTGTTGGAGTTCACCGATAGAGGGATTCCTGATATGCTCTGATGACGTCACCCGCATGCGCATATTTTCTTTGTTCTATTGCAAAATTTCTGTATAAATTTACGTTAGTTCTTGTGTTCCTCACTTGAGAAGGCTGTCTCTCGCCAGTGAAACGTCGTGTAATTTTTTTTTATTTATGTGTATAAATTGCTTATTGCTTAAACAGGTGTATGGCTTTATTATTGATAAAAAAAAATATAGGAAAAGGAATTTTGTTCAAAAAATGTTAACATTCTTTCAGATAATTAATAATAATGTTCCAAAAATGAAGCCTTCACACCTGCTTAAATTTCACTTAAATTAATTACAAAAATTAGCAACAACTACACGATCATGGCTTAAGAGAAATCATTTTCAAGTGTTGAATTTGAAAGAAATATATACAGGATGATTAAAAATCTTCTGAACGATTTCAAAAATTTGCTGTAACATCGCTATTATAGTTATGATGCGACGAATGGTACAGTTGGATAGAGCACATGTTGAATTTTATTTTTGTATGCATACCTTAGAAATGTTCTATATGGCCACCATTGTTAAAACGACAAATGTCCAAACGATACTTAAAGTCTTCCCAAACGCAACGTAGCATTGCTCCGTCTATTGTTGTAATTGCAGTGGAAATGGGCATTTTCACGTCGTTGAGAACCCGTGGTAATGGTGATACCCCCATAATAAATAATCACAGGGAGTAAGATCTGGAGAACGCGGAGACCACGTCAACAGCTGTTGATCACTTGCACCTGCACGGCCGATCCACCGTTGTGGCAATCGTTCGTTCAGGTGGTCGGGTACGACTGGGTGGAAATTGGGTGGTTTCATATCTTACTGCAGAATGAAGTCATCCGTGTCGTTTTCCAACTGTGGTAACAACCATTCCATTAACTTGTCAAGGTAGTTGGCGCCTGTCACAGTGTTCTCTGCGAGAAGAATGGGCCGTACAGTGTGTTGACCGACACAGAAAACATTCACTTTCGGGAAATCCCGCACTTGCTCTATGTAAGCGTGGGAGTTTACCGTTACCCGATTCACTCTTCCGCTGACATGAAAGGTGGCATCGCTATTGAAAATGATGGTGGTCGCAAAGTTCTTAACTTCACATCACTGTAATATTGGCTGAAAGAATGCGTCGCGAAGACGGTGGTCGTTCGATTTGAAATGCTGCAGCCTCTGCAGGCGATACGGACGCATGTGTAGGCATTTTCGCAGCATATGCCACACAGTTGGCTGTGGGATGCCCAGTTCTGCACTTCCTCTGCGTGTTGATTTGTTAGAGCTACGACTGTACGTTTCCCGGCACGATCTCCTCAGGGACTGTGGGTTGGCCACTCGACTGTCCCTTACAAATGTCCCCACTTCGCTTACATTGCTCATATCAGTTACGAATGGAAGGAATTCTTGTCAGGAATTTGGTGCAAAATCCATGCTGCACCACCGTCACCGACCTGGTTCCATGATATTCGGAACACGGTACGGCTTTTCCGCACCTGTGAACACCATTTTTTCAATAACACCACCTGGCTAGCGTCACAGACAATCGTTTGTTATACGGCGCAACCGCCAATGATCCACCGCTGTCGATTTATGCTGGGCGAACACGTAGCAACAAGCGGCAATATTGCTGGACAATATTGTTCATTTTTATTGCTGACAACCGTTTCCAGCAATAAAAATGAACAATATTGTCCATTTCAAGAATATTCTTGTTGCTGGAAAAAAACCAACAATATTGTTTGTCGAGAAATATTGCTGGTTCGCGAGCGAATCAAATGAACGGATGAAAACACGTGACAATGCTGACGTAGAAGGAAGGCGGGACTTTGAAAATAGGAACATCACTCACTCACTCCGACCATTTTATTTGAGACAGAAGGTTTAAAATCAGCAAAATGGGTCGGCCCAAAAAAGATAATTCAAACAACAACATTTTGTCAATTGATAATGAAAGAATCTTAATTGATTTCTACCGCGGTAAGGCGTTTAATACTAGATCGATTCTGTACGTTCGTAGCAAGTTTAGGCTTAACAGCAAGTATGCTTACACTGGATAGCTCCCATGTTATTCGCAAATAAATTGTATAATTAATAAAACTGATGTCGTATAATTGCTAGGAATATTGTCCCCAGTGCACCTATGCTCTGCTCGTGTGGTGTGTTTATAAGGCGTTCTTACTGAGTGTGTAATGACTAGGGCATCCAAGTGAAACACGAAGCGCCGTAACCATGAATATTCAGGGCAATATTCGTTTAGGAAAAACTGTGTGTTCGCGCTTGATATAAACTGGCAATATCAATTAGCAATAAAAATGAACAATATTGTCCAGCAATATTGCTGCTTGTTGCTACGTGTTCACCCAGCATTAGCCAGGACAATGTAATTGGGTTTCCAGTTGCCGTATGCCTAATGTAGGTCATATTTTAGAGTTCTGAGATATACAAAACAAACTTGAACCTATGCTCTATCCAACTGTACCATTCGTTGCATCGTATCTGCCATAGCTATTTTACAGGAAATGTTTAGACCATTTTTAATCCCATTGTATATACATATGAACCAATTAAAATGGATAGATTGCCCTGGAGGAAACGCCGTAATGGAAAGGGAGTTTGCATCTTCTGCTATAGTGAACTGCTGGACCCTGGTGATAAGTGTTCTGAAATTGTAATATAAAAAATATCTCGTGAATGATCGATGACTGGAGTCTTCGGCATTATTGTCGAACTGCGGAGCCTGAAGATGTTATGTGAAATTTGCATGTAAACAACTCCACGTGGGTGAATGATGAATAAACTCCAGGTGTTGGATGTAAACTTTAAATAATAAATTGCGAAATATTTATAGCTATAAAAAACTTAAAAAATGAAACCAATGAAACACAATAAACGTGAGTAAAACAAAATTGTAAATAATTAAAATTCCAAAAATTAAAGCATTACATAAATGAAAGGAATTTTTTTTGTTTATCTTTTAAGAAATTCCATTAATATTCCTTTTTTATTTATTTTATTTTCTAGGTAATCCTTATTCGTTAATTGCAAAGACCGATAAACAAGTCATTATATTTCTCTTCAGAGATTAAGATTAAAAAATATCTTTGTCATTCACATTGCAAAAGAGTGTACAATCAGCAAAAATAGAGGGATTATAGACATTTGTGGCGATGATCAATAGAATGTCGAAAAGTCAAGTAGTCATTCTTTAGTAAGAGCTCTCCTGCGTTCACTATGCACTCAGGAGGGCCCTACGGGTCTCTCCAAAAAAAAAAACATAGGCTATCCTTACAATGTGTGGCATACACAACGCCTTTGGGTACATAAATGTTGTTAATGTCTATGGTCCTAAACAGTGAAGCTATGGAATGTCTAATTGGAACACTTGCAATAATATTTTATTGTCGACAAAGTTTATTTAAAGCTGGGAAAACATCCGAATGGAAATCGAAGCACACAAAGCATTGGGAAGGATTGGGAAAGGTTTAAGTAAATCATTAACATAACAATTGCGTGTGGCTCTTTTAAAATGTCTTATATTGTACCAGATCGAAAAGTCATTACTGTATACAGAAGTAATCGATATATTTCTCTAGTTCTAATTCAAAATAGTGCAGAATACTGGATATACAGAAAGCACCATGTACTAGCATTGAAATTGCATTCACTTTAAAAGAAAGAGTTATATAGGAATCAGAAATTACGGCAATATCTGATAATATTCCTTTTCTGTAAACTGCTGTATCTAATGAAGTAGCGTTCCAAGTGATGAGGACATCGAGAAAAGAAATGCAGCCTGCTTTTGTTCTTCAATATCGGAGTTGACGTTGGAATGTATTTATTCAAAAATGTCTTTAATCCCAAGAACGAATTGAGAATCAACACAGAAAATGATGTCGTCGATGTAACGGTGGTAGATTGTGAAATGTACTTGTCCACTGTTCCATATTGAAAGCACAGAATCCTCTATGTAAATCATGGCCCATTCAGACAATGAGGCCGAATCAGCTAACCCCCATAAATATGCCATCGTTTTATTTGTAGACCCCTAATTGGCTGAATGGCCCACTATCTGCCCCAATGATGATCTGTTGGTCATTGCCACGAACTTAGACTTCGATAATACCCCCATTTCATGTCAAGTGTACAAGGACATTTTTTATCTTAATCTCTGAGATGCATATAATGACTGTTTATCTGTTTTTGCAATGACCGACTTTGCATTTGCAGAAAACTATAAAGGAATATTAATGTAACTTCTTAAAAAAATCTTTTCATTTTATGTAATACTTCAATATTTGTAATTTTAATTATTTACAATTTTATTGTTCTTGTAAAGTTCTTGGGTAAAAAGTTCTCATCTTTTATTTATAGATTAGATTGATTAGATTAGATTAAATTAGATTAATTGAAAGTGGGTAGCATGACTGCCAAGCACGTCGACCTTAAAGATCTTTTGTACTAACCGACGGAAAGAAGGACAGACGGAGAGAAAGACTGAGAAAGGATGGTTTGAGAAATGCAGGGGAAATGGGAGAACCCCGGGAAAACCTGTCCAGCGCAGATGTCCACCATCAACGAAACCCACAGGAGAACCGAACCCGGGACTCCGAGGTGAGAGGCCGGTGTTTTATCTAGTCATTGGCTTCATTTTTTTAAGTTTTTTTTAAGTCATCGCTCACCCACCTGGAGTTGTTTACGAAGTTCACATTAACATTAACAAGTATAATAAAAGTTATTATTAAACTTTCTTTAACGCGTGGAGTGAACAATCTAGAAATACAATGGACACGCACAAACTATGCAAAGGATTCGCACCTCGAGCTGTCATCGTGAAGAGACTGGGACGGACCGTTTCGCACTTATTAGTGCTCATCAGCCAGCCAAACTCCACAGATAACATGCTCAGGAGGTGCGAAACTTTAGCTATCCCGGCTCTTGCTCCCAAGAGCGGGACCGCTCCCCAAAGAAATACAAAACAAAAATTAATAAAATGAGATGATGTGCCTTATTTTCCTGGTCCTGTTACTTAACAGTAATCCTAACATTCGTTAGTAGCACATTCCAATAATATGCGTCAAAGATCTATATTTGCCGTTTACTGATCAATACAACTCAATTTACGATATGTCTCCTTAAGAATTTTTTTTCCAGGATACGTTTTCTTAGATAAAACATGGGAGGCCACAGTAGAAATCAAGGATGTTCCCTCGCTCAGACTAAGAATTCCCTGTTTCTAACCGTTTCATATTTCATCCTTGTTTCTCTCTGATCCTCTCTTTCATTTCTTTCCTGACATAGGAAATTTAACATTTTTTCCATCATTTCTGTTATATTTTTGTGGTTCTTATGTATTTATGGCAGTAGTATTTTTGTTCGAAAGATCACTGACGTAATTTTGTTTTAAAATTTAATCTTTATTAATGAATACAACAGAGTAAATTTCTTCTTCTGTCATACACTAGTGTTTGTGAAAATTCTAACAACATGAAGGAACCATTAGAATGGAAGGAAATTTACTGCAACAATTACTAATAGTGATACAATCAAACGATTAACGTTTGAGAGCAATGCAGCAACAGAACTTGCAAAAAATCAATATGATGTAAAATCTTTATTAGCTGCTGTACGCCGTGGCATCTAATGAAACTGGCCTTGGATGTATTTCTGGGGTATCGCCCGTCAGGCTGCTTCTAACCGAGTCCCCAGTTCAATGATGGACTAGTTGCTGAGGGACCATATCCCACACATATTCAATAAGTGATATATCAGGCGAAGATGCAGGCCAGGCTTATCGAAGAAGGCCTGAACATTTCTGGCAAAATGTGATCGGCGTGTCTTGCTTGAATATGGCGCCAGCAGTGTGTGGAACGAAGGGTACGAAAGGTATATTGAGTGCACAATTCCTAGCAGCCGAGATCGCCTGTGATACCCATTTGATCCCGAAACCATTACGTCTATCGTTCGTGCAGCAAGACTCTTGGACACTGCATTCTGGAAAATGGTGCTCACCTGACAGCGTGTAATGCGTATACGGCCATCACTGGAATCCAAGTTGAAAACGGACTCGTCCTAGAATGCGACATGGTGCCAATCTCTCAGCGGGTGTGAGCACCATTGTAGCCTGAGACCAAGGGAATCCTCCGCGAAGGAATGCATGCACTCAGTTCAGAAATCTCAGACCTGTTGCTGTTTTCCAACGTTGTGCTAATACTGGAGAAGCAGCTGAACATTACTGCCATTTGGATGAGGTGCCTATCATCCCGTGGTGTCGTCACATTTTGTGGTCCACATTCCGCATTTTCGACTCTGCCTATTTTCGTCAGTCCACTGCTTTCTCACTCACATCGCTGTCGTGGCATTATGAGCCGGAAGAGCAGTAATTTCGCTGCCTGAAAATCCTTAACGAAAGCCGATCATTCGGCCCCGTTCAAAATCGTAGCTTGCTTATAAGGTGCCTTTTGCCGTCGAGAAGGCATACTGACTTCAGTAGGGACATGTACATCTCTCTTACGAAGAAAAACTTCTTGTCTGGATCCCCAACAACCCTCTACCAATAGACTTTTTCACGACAGTTCAGAGTTCGCAGCTGAGTTGAGGAATGCGGAATCATTCCCAAATTTTAATCATTTGTATATCATACCCTACCTTACATTTCCTATAAGTTTCCCTTTATTTGCATGTTTTCTTCATGGTGTGGCATTTTTAACAAACATGAGTGTATATATTTTGTAATGATTGAATGCACAAACATCATCAAACCTTTATGTTGATCAATGTAGTTTGGTATGTGTTTTGAAAAATACATCACTTTACTTACTTGCATTCTTCACCACCATTAATATCGGCGACAATACAATATCCGATAGCTTTCATCCAGCCCTGGAAGCAGTCGTTAGGCCATAGACGACGCCCAACAATTTCTAATTGATAAAAAAAAATACGAAAACACTGCATCTTACATTAAAAATTTTTATTATAAATGTTATAAAATTAAAACCAATAATTTGTTTAAATTAATATCCAATTATTATGAGTAATGAATGCTTAAAACCAAGCAAAAGAAAATAAAGAAAATATGAAAAAATTAAATACAATGTCGTGAAGAAAACAATTCTAAGATGGAGAAAGTTTGTGGAGTTACAAACGAAGAAATTAAGAATGTGGTTTAGCATTCGATACAATTCCAAAAATAATTTTACACTTTTAAAATAACACTGTAAAAACTCTTCTACACATACATATATATTCTACATACAGGTATGGGTGTTTCCCTTGATGTCCCTTATATATACTGTATATTCTTATTTCCCTTATATGTCCTTGCTCAATCCTGCGCAGAGCTTTCTTTTGACAAATAGCTATCTGACGGAATTGGGGGATCAGCCAAGACATCATCTAGTCTTCAACCCAGTTAAAGACTGTTCCCTTTTTCCAATGGACCCAGTGAATCTTATGACTTTTCGTAAGAAATAACCTGGGAAGAACTACTACACTCCACCTACAATTGTATTACGCTGTTTCTGTCCACAGTTTTATTGTAGGTGGCATTCAGAAACCGGATCAACTGTTTAATATATTGAGAGGTCAATCGAGAGGAATCATTTCGAATATTGTTTTTCAAGTCGTCTATCTCTATCGTAAAACGACTGAAGCAACAGGTATTTCATCTCATTCAGTGTTGAATATCGATAAGAAAACCGAAGACTCGCTTACCACTAAGCAGAGGCCAATGTTTGAAACGCAGGGCAATAAAAGAGAGCAGCCGGCATCAATAACAGAAACAGACGACTAAAAACGATCTCTTCATGAAATCGAAAATAAATAAATAAAAAAATATTCTTATTATTTAAAAACCAAGAAAAATAATAAAAAAAAACATTGTAGGGCGAGGTCAAATAGATGTAAACACCAAAAGAAACTTGCAACGACATTCCAGACACGACCAAGCGATAACTAGTGAAGAAAGGATTGGTTAACTGTAATCACGTGTCTTCACAAATGTATAGAACGGTCTGTAAATTGTTGAATTTAATTTTTTAGTTTGATCAACATTAGTTAGGCCAAATCAAAATATTTCATTTTTAAACTTCTCAGAGAATTAATTGTTACAGAGTTGAAAAATCAATACTGTTAGGCTCAGAATCGTTATTAATTTCCCTGTCTTACACAAAGATACTAAATATAAATAAAGTAAATATAAATATAAATATATAAATAGGAAATAAATTTTTTAATCACCATTACAGAGAACCAGAAGCTTTTTAGTCACTCTAATGATCGCCAAAGCTGAAATTGGCATCGCAGGTTTCTGTGAATTTCCACGCCATGTTATTTTTCCATTCTGTTTTTGTTGTTGTTTTTGTGATTGAAATTGTTGGATTGTATTCAACTACAACTAATATCTGTAAATTTCGAATGTTTATCCTCTATAGGGGTATATATTCATTGATTTCAAAAGTCATAAATTTAAGTAAGAAATGTCTTTTCTCTTCCTAATGTCTGAAAATTTTTAATGATTAACCTGATCGACAGCATGAGAGCTGTTGACTGGCTGAAAGCAGGTCAGATACAGCGGGTATTGCAACTACCCTTGAGTGTCGTTTCCCTATTGTGCAATAAATTCCAGAATACAGGATGTGTTTCAGAGAGGCAACGTAGAAGTTCCTTCCAGCCATTTACCGAAAGATACAACCGTTAACTGTTCTTAAAAGCCTGTCGTAACAAGCGGTCAGGCATTACACAGCCTCAGCTTCTCATGGCAGCAGTATGCAGATTGCCAACTGATAAGTATGCAAAATCGCCTTCGCTAAGGTTACCTTTATGCATGTAGAACAATGGTGCGCGTTTCTTTAGTAGCACGAAACTGTACGGCCTTTGAAACTTGGCTGAAGAAAATTGTCATTGCGAAATTAGTTTCTTTTCTCTGACGAGTACAGATTCAGTCAAGAGTACGAAAATCCTAAAGAGTTCCCATCTGGAGGGAGCACGACAAAGACTCAATAGTCCAGCTTTTGCGCAGGAAACTATCACATAATGGAGGACATTGTTTAATAGTGTGGTCAGGCCTAACTGTACGTGAGCTTAAGGATCTGTGCGTCATCTGCAACGGCATTCTGACGGCACAGAGGTATAGAGACAAGATTCTCATAAGTAATGTCATGCCGTTCGGTGCAGCCATCGGTGATTTGTTTCTTTTCATCGCGACAACGATCGACCTCAGAACTCGGCTAGGGGATAACATGCTTGGAATTGAGCTTCTAGAGTGACCAGCAGACTCACATGATTTAGAATCGCATTTTGAATGGCTGGGACGCACTTAACAGATGAACTACAGAAGGTATACGGAAACTGAAAAAAGGGCTACGAGTGACGAAGATGCTTCCAAACTGTCATCGATAGCTTGCTCATTACATGTCACACAAGTGTACAGTGGTCTTGGCATTTCAAGAGGACTATCCACCCTTGTAGAAGATCAGTTACTACCATCGAAAGTTTATTTTTCTTGAACAGATATGAATATTGTTGAATAAAATGTGCATTAAATAGTAGATTGCATGAAAATTCTCTACTGCACTTTTCTTACCTGTAGTAGTTTAGTCTGGTATATCTTTCATAAAAAATATTTTTTGCTTCAATCATCATCATTCTAAATAACTCTCCCTAGCCTAATTGTCTTGACCAATGTATAATAATTGTGAGAATTATGCGGAGAATAGTTTTAAATAATACAGAGAATTAGCTTTCAAAAGTGTTGTTGAAGAGGAAAGCAAACTTCTTTAATCCATTCAGGAAAATGTCTTACTCCAAATCATATTAAAATATGTTTGAAGTTTTTGACAAAATTAACTAACATTTGTTATATAGTTTAGGCCTGGACATTTAATTGCCTTCAATTTTGAAATTAATTAACCTTGTACTTTTGTGTTCATGTGTAGAAATTTAAAACAACAACTGAATTATGTAGAATTTTGGAACTGATTTTTTTATCATCTATTTTGATGTGCCTGGGATCAAATGACTTTTGCAAATTTGGATCGTTCATTTTAGGAGACTATTTTAATAACTTTCCTTAGCATCTTTCTGCTTTCTTGGATTCTTGAAAAGTTCTTGAGTTCGTCTTTTTCAGATTCCCATCTCATGTTAGTTTTACTTATTTTGATTTTTGCTAAACTTACCATATTTCCATGACTGCTGTTTTTCAGCTTTATTTTTTTTTTTGTTCAGCTTTTATTCTATTTACAGACTCTAAAACTGATTGTTTAGATCATAATTCATATCACTTAAATTTGATTGCTAATCCTTATTTCATCGCTATTAGAATGTAGGAAATATAATTAGCAACAACTCAACATCAACTGCAGTTACTGAGTAATTTGAGACAAACCAGCACTTCGTATTATTGAAATTCTGTTTGTCTCAATAATCTTAGCCTATAATCTGAACTTAATGCCATCAGAATTACCCTTCTGAAAAAAAAGATCCATTGTTACTCAATTTCTGCATAAAAAAAAAGAAGAAAACTTTAAGTAATATTAAATGATAATTTCCAAATAAAAAGCAAAATTAAAAATAACACACATTCACACAAATAGTAATATACACCTATTGTCCTCAAAATGAAAGTTGGCCGCGGAAGTTGGAACTGCGCAGCCTTTCCGGTAGCTGATCAATTATGCTTTCCTGTCACAACGACGACGTAGTCTGTTTTCACTGAGAAAGACATGTTGATAACGCCAAATTAAAACTTCTCTCGACTATTTACCGTTATTTCAATACCAGTTGCTAACAATAAGTATTTATATAAATAAATAAATATATATTATTTATAAATACAATGCTCTTTTGCAAAGTAACAAGCGTTTACCGTAATGGCGACATCCTGTCATAATATCAGACGGAAGAACCTGACCAGACTAATCGATGATACATGCGCAGATCTCACAAAAAACAGGGCGGCCATCTCTCATTGGTAGGACAGTAGAAAATTATTATATTTGTTACTAGTAAATGAAAATTATTTCGTTGATTACTAACCTTCCATTACCTTTCTTTCTTTGCAAAGTTCTTCATATGTTTCTTTTGTAACGTTGTAAAATAAGTCAATTATATTTTTAATATCAATTGCAATCTTCTTTATACAGTAAAGTCTTGGATTTAAATCAAGAAGGCAATTTGCTTGGTTGGGTCTGTATCTAAAAAAAAAACAAGATAAATTAATGACTTTAGCCAGAGTCAAAAGCAAAGCGGCCCCATAATATGCACAAGTTTATAAACACCCTTTAAAAAGGCGACATCTTGGAAACCAAAACATTTTTTTAGATATATTTTTGTAGCATTTTGTCTTAAAAAGATCTAGATTTTATCCATTTGCATGAGCAATGTATCTCTTATAGTTTGGTCACAAAATTGGAAAAACGTTAAGTCTTATGACAGACACAATACCGTTTTATATTTTAAGATTTTATCGGAAGCGACCAATTTTGACCACCCCCCCAACTGTCCGTCAGGGAGTGGTCTGATTTTTTTGGACGTGATCACCTACTTTTAAATACTGAACACAATGGTGAAGGTTTCATTCTAATATCTCTAACCATTTGGCCGTTACTGTGTGAGACATCCAGGAGAAAATGTGACATTCAGGAAGACAAAACCAAAAGCGGTTCCCTATGTTTTACAGGCAAGCTGTAACCTAGGGGCCGCTAAAAGCATATATATAATTTAATAATTTTATGTAAATAGTTTTGGTGTTGGAATTAAAATATATATTTGTTTTAAAACTTGTAAAATAAAATTTGTATTAAATTTGAGATGTTTTAAAAACTTTCTGATAAAAATCTTAGCCATTTTTCATTAATTGAAGTAATGAGACCTTTTCATCTATTGTAAACATTATGCATTTAGTGAAACTTCTTATCTTACATAACTTGTCAACGGTTTATTTTGATTATATTATTTTCCCGTGACACTTTTATTCTTTAATTGCTTTATTATTTATTCATTTCCTTGTTTTTATTCTGTAAATTTTAGTTAGTCTTCGTAAATAGAAATTAATCATGTTTATTTCCATTTTAATATCTTCTTGTCATCTTGTTTTCATTGTAAAATTTTATTTTTCTTATTTACGCTGTTTTTGATTTTAAGCTCTCATGAGAATTCTTTTTGGTTGAGTTCTGAAGGCTTTATTCTGCCAATCACTATGTTGCGTCATATATTCGACACTTTGTTGCCTGTCTAAAGCTACGCGAACACCATCCGATTTTGCACCAACTTACTTGGCCGACTTCAATTTGGTCCGATTTTCTCAGCCACGAACACCAGACAACTCGCAAGTAAGTCGGCCGTGATAGCGGCAATCCATAATTCCATGTGTTTCTACCAGCAGCTGTGGAAAATCCGATAAAAATCGAGGTTTTGAAACCTCTCTGATAAATTCTGCAGCATATAATTACTGCATTTCAGTATAAACGTTATTTATGCGTGAAAGAAACTCGCAATACTCTTATATTCATTGTGTACTCGCTCGCCGTCGATTCGAAGCGGTGAACATCGTTTTAGACGCCATTTCTTTCCATGGACGTAACGTCTTTGCTGATGTGTTGCAACGCTGCCCTACGATTGGGCATTCCGTCCAACTTTCCCGAGTTGTTCCCGCACCACCAACTGGAGTCGGCCAACTAAATTGGTGCAGAGTCGCTGCAAAAAGTGCTTAAAGATGGGCTCTAGCAACTCGAAAACTGAAAGTTGGTCAACTAAGTTGGTGCAAAATCGGATGGTGTTCGCGGGGCTTTACGATACTTTGTTGCCGTAACGTTTAGTTCATAACCACGGGAGGTCTGGCATCATTGGGGGCTCTTCGGCTGGAAACGAATTTGGGGCACTTTAAGCAGTTATGTTGATTTTGGAGCCCTGAATGCAAAATTTAAAAATTTTCTTTCTGTCCGGCAGTAATATGTAAATACCCGTTCAGGGCCCCATCATAGTTCTTAGTAATGAAGTCTATGTAGGGGTTCCGACAGTGGAATTTTGATGAGGAGCGTAACAATCCAAATACAGAAGCCAGATTAATTTTACTTTCCAACCGGACTATACTAATTACGCTTAGTAGAGTCTGATAGTAGACCCATACTCGTCCATTAGCTGATGAGCAAGTTATTTAACGTGATTCGCGCTTCTAGGCGAACTTCTCTTCTAGTCTTATTAATATTATTGAGTAATTATAAACACAGTAACCGATATAGGAACATGAATAATCAGAAATTAAAATCAACGATAAATCTGGGTAAAAAATAGCGTATCATTCGGATGTTCTCGATTGTTTGTAACTTTCGAGTGTGAAAATACTAATTTTACATTCACTCATCTGCCCTCCCTGGGCTCTCCGGGTTCTGGGCAGTCGGTGATCGCCGACCTGCCGAGCTGGCCAGACCGCCCTTGTTCATAACTGTTTACATGTGACGTAGAGATGTTTATATAAGCTGACATTTCTTTATGAAAAAAGACAGTCTGTCCTTCATAACAATGGGAGACAGTCTTACATTCTGGACTTCGACCTTCAATCGATTCTAACTGAACGCCCAATATTTGTAGAGCGATGGTGGATACTTCATTTATTCTCTCCTAACAATATGAGACTTGGAACGACTACTTCATCGTTTTCTGCAGAACACAGTAGTAAATGAGTTCGAAGCTTATCATGTCATGGAAGTCCCGAGCAAAATCCGAAAAACATTTCGGTGACCGCCGGAAGTCCGTAATGGAAGCCAGAGCAAGGGAACTGAGTCCGGAGCTCGAAGCCCGGTCAAAAGTCTTCCCACAGCCGGCATTGAATCATCATCGGCACTATGAAAACCCGATAGGTTCGTATAACTAATTCCGCTGTTATGCCAGGATATCTAGAGACATAAATGTGTGTTTGGAGGGAATCTTAGTGATAAAGTGCTGAAGTGAATTTACAAGATAAAGTGCTCCGTGTAAGTGCTTTTTCGAACAATTTGGGATCCTGAACTACTTTGCTAGTTCGTCAGTTTTACTGTAAGTACGTTTTCTCCTACATTAACTAAAACTGTCTACTGCATTCATCTAAGTGAAGTGAGAATTGAAATTTTATAGATAATACGATTTTGTTCAGAACTATGTTTTCATATATTTATATCTTATGTATTTGTTACCGCTAAATTGCAGAAATCAGTTATTCTACAGATTACCTAGTTATGTGCAGATTAACTAGTGTGATCCGCTAAAGTGCGGAAAATTGTTTCATTTCTCACATTACCAAGGTAATCTGCAAATTAACTAGATAATCTGAACATTACCTACTAGGCACTCGTTAAAGTGAAAATAAGATCTTTGCTGGAACAACAGCAACGTTTCTTAACGCTTAAATTAACATAATGTTATTTATTTATTTTTCGCCTTCAAAACAAGTCATCCCTTCATCCCTGTGAGGTCCGAAGGACCGAAGTGAACCCATTTTGATTAATTAGCCTTCAAACCAAGTTTCATCCAAATGAGGTCCGGATGACCGAAGTGTTTATTCCGATTAGCTGTAGGCTAGGTAACCTACAAGTTAAACCTACCTAACCTTACCTAACCTGTAAGTTAGGTCAGCTCCAGATTGTATGTGTTGGTAACTTTTGAAACAATTTTTTCCCCTTTCAAATTTTTGACACTACCGACATTTTTGCTGTGTTTACTTTGGGTGACACTGTGATTAATTCTTACTGTGACACCTTCATCGACATTTGTATGCTTTCCAATATAAAATTTTCTTTGCTTGCTTTTCTAAACAAACTTTTGCACTTTAACGATACGGAAGCCATTAATGTGCACATTACCTAGGTAAAATGCGCAAAACTCTTGATACCGCACATTAACGGACCAAATCAGTTAAAGAGCAGATTATCTAGATAATGTGCACATTAACGGCTTTCGAGCTTTAACAGTAACATATATACACTTTTCTTAAGTTTTAAAGAGAACTGTACAGGCTGTACCAAATATGTGCTGCCAAACTTAAAGGGTTTATTTAATTATGCAAAACAACGAATAAATGTCATATACACATGGGTCTGGAAATAATTTATTTCCAAGATATGATCGATGGAACAATACAGAGGTGTTGGCCGTATAGTCGCTCATTATCACAGTGCTCGAAATTTTCTCCACCGGCCGCAATTATGGTTATTTTTAAGCTTTTGTTTTTGTTTTATATCAATATCTTCACATTTGGTTCCACATTCTCCACATTGAATTTGTATCTCACACTTTGTCATTCAAATTTATCATTTCGTTATTGCTCTTAAGTTAGCTCTATTCTTACTTATAGTCGCATTTAAACAAAGTAAATATGCTTTTCAATTCATAATTTATGAAAGAAACATCTTCAAGGAATTTTAAATTTATTTTTCGGCTTTTTTTAAGGAAATTGAGAAATTTGTGAAAGAAGTTTAGATTATACTTCTTCCGAACGTTGGAAATTTCCTTTCGAAAAATGTTTTGAAAACTTTTTTTATCCTACAATGTCAATTAGAACTACTGCAGTAGGATAAATAATTTCTGAACTTAAATTGCTTTTATTACGTTTAATTTTAACTGTTTCAAGAAGCCATTGCTTGAAGTTTACAGTCAAAAATCCTACCACCATTATATTTAATTTGGTCTAAGCTTCTATAAATAATAGTTAATACATATTCATTTTCTCCTTCATTTCCTATCCTTCATTTTCACTTGTTTTCATTTCTCCTTTCATTTTCTCCTATCCTGAGCAACAAACTTCCCATTAAGATCTATCAAGATCTTTCTTCGCTCCATCCATCCATATGAACTTTGGTCTGTGATTGCTCCTTGTGTTATATTATAATTATAGTCTTGATTCTAGCAACAATTTTGCTAAATTTGATTTCCCAAGTCTACTGAAAGGATCTATTCAGCGTTATCATCCTATTTAAATATGTTATGTGATGAGTGTGGGTAGCAGGGAAGCAAAGCACCGCGATCTTTGGTCTATTGTGCTATCCCACGGAAATAAGGACAGACGGAGAGAAAGACTGAGAAAGAGTGGTTGGAGAAGTGCAAGGGAAATGGGAGAACCCCGAGAAAACCTGCCCAGTGTGGATCGTCCACCATCACGAAATTCACATGAGAACCGAACCTCAGTACTCAAAGGTGAGAGGCCAATGTCTTAGCGACTACGCCAACACCACGGCCACCCTATTTAAATGAAGTACACTTTAATATATCGTGATCGCAACGTCACCTGTAAATTGCCTAATTATGAGTACTTCTTCAATAGTCTCCTCCACTGACCGTTCTTTTAGGTCTTCTCAGTATCTTTCCCTAATATGTATGAATTTTATTTTATTTAGATTTGTTATCACCCAGGTTTCGATGTATTAAATATTATAACAAAACTTTCTAAAGGTATAATTCAATTTTTTAATTTCTCGGATAAGAAATTTGATTTGAGAAATGTACTTAATTAATAGTAGCAACTTCAATAAATATTTTTCTTACTTTATTCATATGTTATATCGGTTAGCCATAATTAAACAGGAGGTGCTTGAAGCGCGAGAAGGAAAAAAACTGTTGGGTCACAAACTGTAAATTTGGTGTTTATACTATGCAAGACCACGAAATTATGATTTCGCAGAAAGTTTTCTTTTAAGATCTGAATGTCGCTATCAGTGGGAAACTGGCGCTGTAGTTTGACATCCGCCCAGTGATAAGACAACAGACGTCATCAGGTACGGGGATCTAAGCCTCAACAGGAGTGGCATCGGGTCAGTTCGATCTCCTTGATGGTGCTGTGAACATTACTATATACAATGCTGTGTTCATGCGTTGCTCGCAAAGATTTATTACCAAAATAACTGCAATGCATGCATAGCACTACGGATATTCCGAACAACGAAGGGCCTACGAATGCCCATGACTATTACCAATTTGCGAAATATGATCTCACGTTTTGAAAATACCGGATCTTTACAAGTGCAACCAGGACGCGGATACAACCGGTATCAAATGACAAAGTTCAAAGTTCGTAGTGGAAGCGAATGCTGCGCACGGATCTAGCAGTACTCGGGCAGTATCCAGGGAATTGGATATGCCGCATTCAAATGTATGGAAATGCATGTGCAAAGTGCTAAAGTTTTACCCTTACAGGCTTATATTTCTCTAACCTGTTCTTAGCTCGGATGGAAATGGACAATGCACGGCCTTGGAACATTCTACGGAATGATGAGGCGCATTTTTATTTCAGCGGCACTGTCAATACACACAACTGTTGGATTGGACAACTGAGTACCCTCATGCTATTGTGCAGATTCCGCTTCATTCACTGAAGCTAACAGTGTGGTGGGCTTTGCCGCATCATTTATACTTTGTCCGTACTTTTTCGAAGAACTGCAACCAACAAGACGAGTGACATGAGGATCAGCTTTACTGCAGAGACACTGTCACTACGTGCGATATCAATAGATACTTCGAAATTTCGTTATTCCAGAACATCGATAGCGTGGATATCTTGACAAGGCTGTGTTCATGCAGGATGGAGCGTCCCCTCACGTAGGATTGACAGTGCAGCACGTCCTATGTCAGCATTTCACCGACGACCACATAATTAGTAGAGGATTCCAGACGACGTGGCCCGCACGTTCGCCTGGTCTCATGCCATGTGGCTTTATGTTTTGGGGTTACCTGAAAGCATTGGTTTACCCAGGATGCGTTGATAGTTTGGCAACATTGAGGAACCAAATACTGCTTCATGTGAGACCTGCTGTTTATTTATGGCCACCCGATACATTATATAGAAATATGATAACCGGGCCAATCTACTCTTGAAGGATTAATGTGCTAGGGACTAGTATTACAATTTGAAAGTAGTAGCATTGATTGACAATATGTCCACATGAATATCGCGTCGTAAGGAAACTGCATAGAAATAATGTACTCGCAATATCTATAAAATAAATCATGAGTACAATTATTTTGAATAAATAAAATTGAGATTAAATCAAGAATGAAAAGTTATTAGATAGATTGATCGTCACAATACCGTATCAAAAAAAAATTTGTTAATTATGATAATATATATGCGATATGATAAATTACATATCTACTGCAAATAGTCTGACTTTTATGAAGAATCTAAATACTTGCAAATTATACTTCATCTCAAGGAAAAAAAAATGAATCAATAGGAAAAATTCACAGTTTACATTTATTATAATTCAATTCACAAATACTAACTTGGAATGGTCGATTCTAATGATCGATATTGTATTCAAACAAGGCAAATTACGCTCACATTTATTGCTTACCGTATATGAAATTGGATCTGTTGCTTTTCGTCACTGTTAATTATATAGCACATTGCTTTTATATGGGACATTTTTTTCCTTTACATTAGAAATTGCTCGTCACTAAAACACACGGAATGATTTTTCAAATATACTAAATATATTATCTTCTGTTTTTTAAACATGGTAGATAACCTAAACTTAAGACTCCGGAATCATAGGTACTCACGCATTCCGAGCTTGATCATCGAAGCTAAATGTGGCTGATGAGTCCTAATAAGGACGAAACAGCTGTCCCAGATTGTTGTCGATGATGGCTCAATGCATGAAAGCAAAACGAATTTAACGAATTTGTGCATTCTCTAGTTTTTTTTCTGTTTTCATAATCAGAAAACATATATAAGGAGTCACGTCAATTATTTGCCAATAGTATGTTCTCTTTACTTTGATTTATTCATGTTTCAGTACAGCCGAAATCAATTCATTTAATTTATCCAAATAAAAATGGAATCTCAAAATATCTCGAAATGGTAAACACATGTTATGTGTAAAATTTTGACGTAGTATTTAGTTAGAATGAATAGTTTTTTATAACTTGATTCGAATGAGGACGACTATTCAGAACAAATAGCAAATACTGAATTAAGTGTATACGTTATATATCATTATGCAATGAAATATATGAGAAAGGTGAATGGCCTGATGATTTCATGGAAACAGTATTGGTGCCAATACCGAAGAAAAATAATGCCAAGAAGTGCAATGAGTTCAGGACTATCAGCCTTATATCGCACTCAGCGAAGATTCTTCTGCGAATACTGAACAGATATTTATATTCTAAGGTGGAAGGAGAGTTGGAAGAAGAGCAATTTGGTTTTAGGAAAGGAAAAGGTACGAGAGATGCAATTGGACTGCTGCGAAAAATCGGCGAAAGTTATCTAGAAAAAAATAAACACGTATATGCAGCATTTGTGGACCTGGAAAAGGCTTTTGACAGAGTGGATTGGAATAAACTTATGGAAATCTTGAAGAAAATTGGTGTGGATTGGAAAGAGAGAAGGCTAATAACTAATCTTTATATGAAACAACGAGTCAAAGTCAGGATAGGAGACAAATTGTCAGAGGGAAGTGGAATAGGGAGAGGGGTGCGACAAGGATGCCCTCTATCACCTACGGTGTTCAACATCTACTTACAAGGGAAGTACACGAAGTGTTACTCTGAATTTGATATTGGTTTATGTGTCACTTTATAGAATTTTCAACGCTGAGTCCGAATTTGATATTCATTTTCATCTCCGGTTAATAGTTTTCGAGATATCCCCATGGGAGTGTAAATTTGTTATAACTTTAATTTGTTATAACTTTTTAACAAATTGAGATAGAATAAAAATTCCAACGCATTTATGTTACTTGCATACATGACTACCATGTGTGTCAATATGAACTGAACCCATCAACAAATTTCAAAATGGGTGACCCAAAAACCTAAATTTATGGCACTTTCAATGGAAAATAGGCTCATCCAACCCTAACTCAAAAACCGATTGATAGGTGGCAGCACAAGACAGGAAAGACAAGGCAGTTACAGTAATTTGATAATAGATGGCGCCTTTGTGCGTAGCCAAATAAAACCAATAAACTTATTTAAATCTCCTTAACCGGAAATACGAATTAAAATTAAAACATACAGAATTATAAAGAAATAAAGTCACTAGGAAAGCATCACTATAACTGTAATTTCATTAATAACTTAACAGACAATTAGATGTAACTGCCCTGTCTTGCCTGTCTTGTGCTGCCACCTATCAATCGGTTTTTGAGTTAGGGTTGGATGAGTCTATTTTCCATTGAAAGTGCCATAAATTTAGGTTTTTGGGTCACCCATTTCGAAATTAGTTGACGGATTCAGTTCATATTGACACACATGGTAGTCATGTAAGCAAGTAACATAAACGCGTTGGAATTTTTATTCTATCTCAATTTGCTAAAAAGTTATAACAAATTAAAGTTATAACAAATTTACGCCCCCCATGCGGATATCTCGAAAACTATTAACCGGAGATGAAAATGAATATCAAATTCGGACTCAGCGTTGAAAATTCTATAAAGTGACCCATAAACCAATATCAAATTCAGAGTAACACTTCGCGGACTTCCCTTGTTAGAGGAGTTAGTGAAGAATTGTTTTCAGAACATGGGAGGGGTGATAGTAGGAGGAAGAAGAATAAAGTGCATAAGATTTGCTGATGATACGGCATTGTTAGCAGAAGAGGAGATGATACTAAGGATATGCTACTGCAGCTGAATGACAGCTGTGAACAATATGGAATGAAGATAAATGTAAACAAGACAAAGACTATGGTTATCGGAAGAAAGACAAAGAAGATAAACATAAGTATTCGGAATGAGACATTGGAACAAGTGAACAACTTTAAATACTTAGGGTGCACTATAAGTGGTGATATGAACTGCTGCCAAGAAGTCAAGAGGAGGATAGCAATAGCAAAGGAGGCTTTTAATAGGAAAAGGAGCATCTTCTGCGGACCTCTGGAAAAAGAACCAAGGAAGAGACTAGTGAAGTGCTTTGTGTGGAGTGTGGCATTGTATGGGGCAGAAACATGGACATTACGACGCAGTGAAGAGAAACGACTAGAAGCATTTGAAATGTGGATATGGAGAAGAATGGCGCATGTGAAATGGACAGACAAAATAAGAAATGAAGCTGTGCTAGAAAGAGTGGGTGAAGAAAGAATAATGCTGAAACTGATCAGAAAGAGAAAAAGAAACTGGTTGGGTCACTGGCTGAGAAGAAACTCCCTAATGAAGGATGAACTGGAAGGAATGGTGAACGGTAAAAAAGTTCGAGGCAGAAGAACATCTCAGATGATCGACAACATTATGGTAAATGGATCTTATGTGGAGACGAAGAGGAAGGCAGAAAATAGGAAAGATTGGAGAATGCTGGGTTTGCAGTGAAGGACCTGCCCTTGGCAGAGAACTATAATGTAATGTAATGTTATATATTAACTTGAAATTTCATTGATCAATTAGTTTTGAGAGAAAACTGAAATTCAAAATCAAATTATTATTGAAATAGAGTTTTAAAATAACATCTAGATAGAAATCTATTTGTAAATGTGTGAGGAACGATAAGTCACTATTTCTAGAAAAGCTTTCATTATCTACGTTTCATGATATTAAAAAGAAAACACAAATTTTAACTCTTTAAATAAACATCTTTATCTCTTCAATATTTCAATTCTCTGAAAGAGAATTTTCTTCAGGAAACTTACAAATGTGAAAAATAACATCTTTCTTCCATTTCTAACAGAAATAAAGCATAACAATCAAGAAAATAGTTACAAAAACGTTACAAATAACTTCCTCCTTTTCATTATTATAGCAAATGGATACAAAAACGTTACAAATAACTTCCTCCTTTTTATTATTACAGAAAATAGTATTAAATTATTTTACAATGTTCATGGATAAAAGTAAATTTTTAGTTTTCACTTAATATTCTTATTAATGTTTATAACCTTCACCAATAACCCAAAGAGATCGTGTTCATTTTTAATGACTTGTCTCTGTTCATACATTTTGACATGTTAATAAATCCAGATTCCAAGATATAACGTTCCATTTCATCTTTGGATTCGTAAATAACCTCGACAATGGGATCCGGAACATTTGATATTTTTATAACATGATCTGCCCAATCTGATATTCCTAATTTATTATTCTTAAAAGTTCTTAAGTGTTCTTCCAGGCATTCTTTAATCGCTCTTGCCGTGCTTCCTATGTATATTTCACGACATGTTCTACATTCCAGTGAATAAATCACCCCCATTCTACAAAGAATATTGCTCTCATCCCCTTTATATTTCCTTTTCTTGGATAAACTATTGCCTTTGTAGAAAATCACTTTCCTATTATTTTTTTTAAATATCTCTCTCTTATTTCTTTATCCATTTTGAAACCTATAGGAAATTGAATAAATTTATTTTGATTCACTTTACTATTAACGGATATCTGTTCATGTTTAATTTATTGCAAAAATTACTTATCTTTTCTTTCCTTTTCTGTGTGTGAAGTTATTCTTCTTAAGTTATTAAATATAATTTCTTTTTTGTTGATATTCTGTGATTAGATTCATAATTTAGCAAATGGTTGCTTTGAAAATCGTTTTGATAATTCATAAGTAATGGTGCTGTCATTATTAATCAATAATACATCAAGAAAAGGTAAACTTCTCTCGTTTTCCGTTTCGTATGTGAATTGTATGTTATTATTACTGAATTCACAAAATTAAAAAATGGGAAAACTGTCAATCTGTCCCTCCCATAACAACAAAATGTCATCTACATATCTTAAATAAGAGAATTTTGCTTTGTTTCATTTCGAAATTAAGTTTTTTTTCTAGCCAATTTCAATACAAACTACAAATAGAACCTAATACCTGATAGAAAGAGCACAGAAAATGTGTTATATAATTAGCAAAATGGGAATTTCATCAGGAATTTTTGAGATACAGCAAATTTTTCAATCTTATTCCAAGAACAATTGATAATATAAAAACAAAAAAATATTTATTAGGAATTCATAAGCAGAGACGAAGTTAAATTCATCAAAGAGAGTAAGATGCAGAAAGCTAAAAAAAATCAGAAAATTCAATGAGATTCTTAATGAAAAGGATAGATTAAATTTGAAAAAGTTCTGTAAAAATTCAGATTACATTGTTAATTTAATTAAAAAACCTTTAAGCATCAGTGAGAGTATATCACTTAATAAGGGTCTTTATTTAAATTTATATTTAGGCTTTAATAAAATCAGAGTAATTTCTGAGATAGAAAAGAAATCAATCATTTTTCAATATATTAAAGAAGCATTATATCAAATATACAGAAACCTATACAAAAATGAAGAAAATTCCTGATATATTATGAAATTAGATGCATTAAGAATGTTAAAAACATTTTAAAGGATGAAACAAGAATCTTGACTAAGTCGGATGAAGGAAATAAGACGTGATAGATTACAAAACTAAAGCAAATGAAATGTTGAATTCTGAAGAATATGAAGAAATTAAAGAGGATCCAACTTACAGACTATACAATCATCTAAAATAAAAGTTGAAAAATTGAAACAAATGAAAGCTTTAAGTTATTTCCAATACAAAGACATAGGTAAGGATATGTTAAGGACCCTTACTTATGAAGAGTAAAAAACATAAGTAAAAACCCATAAAGAAAACTTCCCATTGAAACCAGTTGTCAACTCTTTTGTGTCCCCGCTCCTAAATTTAGATGAATTCATAAACAAAGTTATTCAAAAAATGCCTTTAGATGTTCCAGAAGTAGTATTAAAAAATACTACGAACTTATTATATTGTAGCAATAAGTATAAATTTGAGAGATTAAATAAGGAATATAAAGTAAAATTGTTCCCTGGATATAGTGATAATGTGTACACATGTGCCAGTTATAGAAGCATTAGAAGTAATAGCAACAAAATGTGATGAAAATGAAGAAATTTTGAAAGATTATAATTTGGTGAAGAAACCTTCATGGATATATGGAAACTCATATTTGATAGCAAATAGTGTAAATTTGACGATAAAATTTATGCTCAAAAAAAGGGTTTTCCGATGGGTATCCCGATATCAGGTTCTATTTGTAGTTTGTGTTGAAATTGGCTAGAAAAAAAAAAAACTTAATTTTGAAATGGAACAAAGCACAATTGTCTTATTTGAGGTATTTGGATGACATTTTGTTATGGGAGGGAACAGAATGACAGTTATCCCAGTTTTATAAATTTGTGAATTCAATAAATATGAACATACAATTCACATATGAAAGTAAAAAGGAGAGAACTTTACCTTTTCTTGATGTATTATTGATTAATAAAAACAACACCATTAGTTATGAATATTAACAAAACGATTTTCAAATCAAACATTTGCTCAATTATGAATCTAATCACAGAATGTCAACGAAGAAAGAAATTATATTTAATAACTTAAGAAGAATAACTTCACAGACAGAAGATAAGAAATTATGGAAAGAAAAGATAAGTAATTTACGCAATAAATTAATGATAAAAGGATATCCACAAAGATTTATCAATGTAACCTTTAACAAGTTTTTTCGTAAAAGAAATAAGGTACCTCAGTTATATAACGTCAGGTATACCTTTAACGCCACCTATCTAATTCTTCATAAATATAAGAGATGGCGGTACTGCACTAAAGTTGTTTGCATTGGCATGCCATCTAGTGTTGAAGTAAGTTACTAGCAGACCGCCAACATTTTCGAGTTAAATTATATTTCCACATTTTCGTGTCTAGGACTGGTTCTGAAATCCTGCTACTATATCAAAGTAAGATAAAATATAGATTTTTTTAATGTTCAGCAAAGATTAACTATATAAAACTATATATTTTCTTGATTCTTGAAGATTCTTCTGTGTGGATAAGTTAACTGTTATTTTTAAAATTCGGAAAAAAAAGTGTATCATGTGATCCATGTGCTCAGTAGCGCTTTAACGCCATGGTGGTGTTAATGGTCTACATGTACGATTTTAGGTTACATACTACATTTATAAGTTACTAATATGTTTTATGAAAATATAGATTTTTTATCTTATCTATTATTTTGCTTTTATAATCGGAAAATGCCGAAATTAATTAATTTTTACATTTCCTCTTCTGTTTTAGCTACAGATTAGAAAGACTGCGTTAATTTCAAGTGATTTTTTTATTATTTTTTACAGAAAGTCAAATTTAGTTACTTTTTACTGTAATTTTGTACAAATAATGTTTACAATGATGGAATAATTCTTAATTTTAAATAAGTTACCAGAAAGTAGGTGGCGTTAATTGGACCAGGTGTTCCTTCGCCAGTTTGCGAAGTTTTTTTATTTGAGTTCTCATACTTCTCCAGTAAAAATTATCATATGTTTCATTATGGTATGCTTCAAACAGAAGATTAAACTTTCTTGGTCATAATTTTCATGTTTCGATACACCTTATTTCCAGAGTTACAGTAATTTAATTGTTTAGGTGGCGTTATTTGGGAAGGATACCTTATGAAAAAAGATAGTAATGCTTCAAATAAAGTAAATAATAAAGTGAATCAAGTGAATAATAAAGTGAATCAAAATCAATTTCCTATAGATTTCAAAATAGATAAAGAAATAGAGAGAGAGATATTTAAAAAAAATAATAGGAAAGTGATTTTCTACAAAGGCAATAGTTTATTCAAGAAAAGGAAATATAAAGGGGATGAGAGCAATATTCTTTGTAGAATGGGGGTGATTTATTCACTGGAATGTAGAACATGTCGTGAAATACACATAGGAAGCACGGGAAGAACGATTAAAGAATGCCTGGAAGAACACTTAAGAACTTTTAAGAATAATAAATTAAGAATTTCAGATTGGGCAGATCATGTTATAAAAATATCAAATGATCCGGATCCCATTGTAGAGGTTATTTACGAATCCAAAGATGAAATGGAACGTTATATCTTGGAATCTGGATTTATTAACATGTCAAAATGTATGAACAGAGACAAGTCATTAAAAATGAAAACGATCTCTTTGGGTTATTGGTGAAGGTTATAAACATTAATAAGAATATTAAGTTAAAACTAAAAATTTACTTTTATCCATGAACATTGTAAAGTAATTTAATACTATTTTCTGTAATAGTGAAAATTATTTAATAACATTTTCTGTAATAATGAGAAGGAGGAAGTTAATTGTAACGTTTTTGTATCCTTTTTTTTGATTGTTATATTTTATTTCTCTTAGAAATGGAAGAAAGATGTTAGTTTTCTCATTTGTAAGTTTCCTGAAGAGAATTCACGTTCCGAGAATCGAAATATTGAAAAGATAAAGATGTTTATTTAAAGCGTTAAAATTTGTGTTTTCTTTTAATATCATTAAAAGTAAGAGAATTGTGATGTTCAAATTGATATTCATGATCTACTTCTTTTTAAATGTTTAAATGTTTAAACTTATTTTTAAGTGTGTTTATAATATTAACCTTAATTAATGACAGATATTTTCAATAACAGATTATATAGTCGAAAATCATTTAATCAATTTGAAGAATGAAAACAGATTTTACTTGCAATAAAACTCCACACTTCTCTTGTTTTCCTTATATTCTTCATTTACGTCCAACTCTCTGCATTTGATGTAGCTATCAATCACACTTCCATTCCTCAGAAATCCACAAGAATCCCTTATGTTTAAGTTCTTTATTAGATTTTCAAAATCACTTGCTAGATCCTGAACTGAAAAATAACACAGAATTTATTATTCAAGCATTTGCTTTAAAACATTCTGCTTTTCCGCGTATCTGCTGTCAATCTCTGTTGTCAATTTCTGTTTTCAATCTTTAATTTAAAGATTTTTAATTGTGCAGGATCTTAGGATTCTGACCTACCTGTATGTTTTTGTTTTTTTTAAATAAAAAAACCTAAGTTTAGATGCAATGTTAATGATCCATGGAAAGTCGTAGATGTCAAGCGTTCTGAATAAAAGTAAATAGTATACTTAACGCCAATACTACAGAACTTGGTAACTTAGTAAATAAAAGTTAATACAGAATTTATATGAATTTTTGCAAGAATTTGTGAATATCTATCTTCACTCAGTTAACTTAAGAAACTGTGCTTCACATGAAGAAAAGGTAAACTTCAATGGAATGGAGACTGTTATTTCGATCCTCAAATGGTGTGTCCTACACCAACAAGTTGATGTAATTCACAAAGATTAGTTTCGAAGTGCAAGCTATGCTAATTACAATTTTAAATTAACTGAATATTCAATTCTTTTGTTTAAATAATATCATATAAACTCCTTATAGGAATGATCCTCACATTTTTTTTCAGAAAACTAAATTCTGGGTTTTTCATTCAATTTTTTTTTTTAAGCCATATTATTAAGGACCATTTTTCATCTCATTATTGAGAAACTATAAGGCACAATTTTAAAATTTAAAACTTTTTAAAGATAATTAATATTAAAAATAACGATGAAATGTTCCTCTTACCCAAATAACCTGCGAAACATTCTAAAATTGCAACAAGGAAAAGGAAATTCATCTTTCATCGAAAACTCTAACAGCAAATTAAGAACACTGAAAAAGAAAATCCGATCATTAATTATACTTTATCATTTTAGTTAATTTTAAAAATTACACTTGAATTTCCCATTTTAAATTCCGCAAACCTTACTTTTGATTTATTCGCCTGTTCTCCTCACTTTTTGTTCAGTCAAATTCCAGAATTGTCGCCAGTTTGATTTTCACTAAATTCCAAGTAAATATAGGAATTCCCTTATTTAGAAATATATATTTAACGTATTTCACTTCTCCTTTTCATTTTAATTTTGGTTGAAGTTAGAACTGCAAAACCAGCAAGAGCTCACGATGAATTTGAGCTGTAATTATTTCCAAAACAAACGGATTTTTTTTAACTTTTTTTAGAACACTGGATACAAACGAAACGTTATTCTGTTTCACAAAAAAAAAATGGAAATTAATATTGTTTTCAAGTTCCACTAGCAGAATCGTACATAGGAACAAAATCATCAAATTCGTTGCTGTCTTCATCAGGATACGAATTAGTAGGATATTGGGTGGCGACTTTTGTAGGAAATCCTTAGGAGAATTGAATAATGTTCTCTTCTTTAAAGTGCTGCTATTTTTCCCTTGTTTGGGTGGAAAATGAATCTCTTATGAATCTCGCTCATCTTATTTCGTAAACAAATCATACTTTTTTTATTGGAGAAAGCAATTACTATCTTTCCCAAATCTTCACATTGACAGTGATGTCAAATATTAGAGAGGAATGGCAATCACAAAAATATGCATCCATTGCTTCATTCCTTTCCACTGTGTAGTAGATTAAGATCCATAAAACTAGTCTTTACTTAACAAAAACTTTATTAGCAACTAATCAAAATCAGTTGCTTAGCAATCTGATTCAGTAACAAATAACAATTTCAATACTTATTACCAATATACAAACAATTATTTCATCACATTTTCCTCCCCTTCAGTTATTTCAGCACAGTCTTTTAAATAGTTCGTCATCTTTCAGTTACGTATAGGTCTTTGCGAGTCTTCTGATGGTTTCTCTGAATTACGGATCAAGGATAAATTTTCTACTGAACTGCGTTGCAGAGATGATTCATTCTCTAATGGAATAGAGTCAATTTGAATTGAGGAAGGTGTGGACACAAGAGCATCTCTTAGATAAATTTTTATATAATGTAGATATATTTTTTGGTGATGTCAGTGATGGTGAGAATCTATGTTGAACCATTGTAGTGATATGAATATCTTGATCTGATTCTGAAATATCTGGAGGTATATTATCATTTCCTCGCAGTGCTAGATGTCGAAGAGATACAGTAAGTTCACGACCACTTCCTAAACTAACAAGAGGATGTTTTGGTTGGTTTCAAGTAAATCCACCTCATCTACTAAAGAGTCGTATTTTGGTTGTTTGTTTTGAAGCCGCTTAAGTATTTTTCTTGGGGTCAAAAACCAGGATGGAAATGATGAACCACTAGGAAATCTTCTCGAGTATTTAAACATTTTTTCGTGTGGACTTTCATTAGTTGAAGTAAAGAAGAGTGAGCGGATGCAATGTAAAGTATCTTGAAGTACATTTTCCCATCGAGTTCTCTCAAGCCCTCTAGATCGGGTAGCAAGAGTTATGGTTTTCCAAATGATACCGTTGTAACATCCCACTTGCCCATTACCCCATAGGTTAAATGATGTTGTACGACTAGTTGCAATTCCAGGGGAATGTAAAAAAAATTCCTAATTTCGTCCGATTTAAAAGATGCACCACGGTCTGAATGTATTATACGCTGAATTCCAAATTCACTGAATAGATGATTGTAATTTCTGTACGACAGTTGGAAATACATCCCTACAATGGAATGCAAACGGATATCGAGAATATTCGTCAATAACCACGAGTAAATAGCGATTAGCTGATATTGAAAGTAGTGGCCCCTTAAAAGTTTATGTTTAAACGTTCAAAAGAAGAAGTAATTTTAATAAGCTTTCCACTAAATTTGGTAAAACGAGGTTTTAATTCACAGCAGACGTCATTATTTACTTTCCTGACATCATCAATAGAGAAAGGCAAATTTTTACTGCGAATAATGATATAATCGAGTAAAACCGGGATGACATAGGGCAGTGTGTAGTGATTTTAAAGATATGTTGTTGGTTGTCGATGAACAGATTCTCGAGAGTTTGTCCACTGTTGCGTTGTGTTTGCCTGCTCGATAAATAATATTATAATAATAGTATACCGATAATTCCGAACGCCATCTTAATATTTTGTTATTCTTAATTTTATTCTTGACTTCGGAATTAAACATGAATGATATCGAGTCCTGATCAGTAATTAATTTGAAATAACGACCAAGCAAAAAGTCTCGCCATCTTCTTATTGATTCTAGAAACGCATACGCCTCCTTTTCTATATCAGAATGATATTTCTCTGAATTCGATAGTGTCCTTGAAAACAACGCAACTGAACGACCTTGCTGAGTAAGTGTTGCACCTACAGCTTTCTCAGATGCATTCTTTTCTACCGAGAATGTCAAAGACTCATCATACATTTAATAGCAGAATTGCCTAAAATTTGCTTAATATCCATGAAGGCATTTACAGCTTGTTCATTTAGTGGAAAAGAAACACATTGTGTTAGAAGCTTAAGATGTTTAGTAAAACGTGGCAGCCATTTTCGATTATGAACAAACATTCCTAGAACAGGTTTTAGTGCATTCGAATCAGCTGGAATGGGATATTAAAGCAAAGGTTCCAGCCGTGGTAGATCTGGTTTGATTATGTTGTTTTCAACTATATAACCTGAAAGTTTCAGGGAATTATCTGAAAATTTGTTTTTTTTTTCTTTATTTACGGTAAAAGTGTACTATCTTACTGCTCTGGGGTTAGTATTTAAATTGTGACCATGTTCAGCTTGATCTTTTATACAAACGGTGACATCATCCAAATAACAATAGACACCCCGTAATTCTTCAACCTCTATAATCCGGTCAAAAGTCCGTTGAAATTCAGATACACCATGTGTAACTCAAAAAGGAATCCTCTTGAACATAAAATGTACTATTTACTTCAAACGCAGTATAAAGTTTGTCCTCATCTCGAAATGGATATGGTGATCTGCGGAGTGCAAATCATTGCACTGAAGACTTTATATTGAGTGACCTTGTTTACTAGTTCTTCTATTCTAGGCTGAGGATAGACATTAAGGTGTAAATATTTGTTAATAATCTAAGAATAATCTACACATATCCTTTTCTTGCGATTTTTAGCTGAAACGATTACTATTTGAGCCCTCCTGGTGAAGTACTACCGTAACTTCAATAATACCTTCCACTAACAATTTGCGTATTTCACAGTCAATGAACACCCGATTCTCACTTGAAAATTTATTGCAATAGGTTTAACGTCCGGAGATAAATGTTGAAAAAGAGCAGCTTTTGGAACCACAACAGCAACTAAATTACAAACGTGAATTGATGATCTTGGACCACCCAAAACTTCTACTATGTTGCTTTAAAATATCATAGCCTATTATAAGATCCGCATGGGGAAGAACCCAAATCTTCATATCCTTATAAATATTACCAAACATTGTAAGAATGTCACGACAACTACTAATTATTTTACATTAAAGAAATCTAGAGGTTCAATGGGTGAGACCAAGTTGTATACAAAAATGACATCCTGGTACAGCTGTTTCACGCTAATATGGCGATCATCTTTCTTCCGACGTTAAATCTAGAGGTCATGGTAATATTGTTACGTTGAGGTTCCAACCTTACTGTGATTGCATGGGCAAATGATTTATTAATAAAACTCTTAATAAAAAAATGATTCATTAATAAGACTCTTAATAAAAAGTGATTCATTAATAATAAATAAAGAAACTACCACATTCGATTAATGCTGTTGCGGGTTGATTATTTACTGCTACATTTATAATTCATTTTGGGCCCATAGCTTCAATGAATGAATTGGTACTCAACATTTTCTATAATACTCTGAATTTAAACTTGCAGTAGTCTGTTTAGGATTCGTCGACTGGCAAACGACAGAGGAATGTCCCAGCTTACTATGCATTTTTCTGCAAGTAACTTCCAGAGCTGGACAAATACTTCGAGGATGTCGAGACCGTCCATACAAATAACACTTACTCACTACTGCTGAGTTTACAGAGTTTGTCTCTTTCATTGCTGGTGACTTAACTTCAGGAACCGCATTGAGAACTACTGGTGAAGAGATCGTATTGAATGAGTTAGAATGAATAACAGCCATCTCCAGAGTTAGAGCTTGTTCTATAGTTTTATCAAGGATTAGTGTAATATTTTCAAGAAGTCGTAGGCCTACCTTGTTATTACTTATTCCACTTATAAATGAACCTCTGATATAATCATTTCGGTTTTGCTCAGCTGTAACTGCTTTAAAATTACAGTCCTTACTTAGTAGTTTCAGCTCCCGTAAGTATTCATCAACTGATTCTTTAGGTAACTGATAACGAGAGGCTAATCTATGCCTTGCATAAATCTCATTCTTAGGTTTAATATAAATATTATTCAAAATGTCAATAGCATCAGAGTAGTTACTTGCCTCACTTATGTATGAATAGATGGAAGGAGCAACAAGATTAATTAATAGATTGAGCTGTACCTCATCTGTAGCATTCCTCACTTCCTTCACAAAAATCTCGAGCGATTTTAACCAATAAACCCATTCTGTTGCTGTAGTAGTAGAACTGGGATCCACTTCTAATCTATCTGAACTCAGAAGACGTTCCATAAAATTTTTATATTTTGTTACGTAAAATTTAGTAGATTTTAGAAACAAAAAACTAGCCTTTACTTAGCAAAAACTTACAGTATGTTTTTAAAATCAGTTGCTAAGCAATGCGATTCGGTAATAATTATAACAGATACCAATAGCAATACTTCTTACAAAGATAAATAATTATTTCATCACACACTGCTGATATGGCAGTGCTTAATTATTAGTTTTTCCAATTTTTTGACCAAATTATAAAAGATAAGTTGTCATGCAAATGGATAAAATGTAGATCTTTTAAAGACAAACAAAAGGCTACAAAAATATTTCAAAAAACTTTTTTGGTTTCCAAGATGTCGCCTTTTAAAAGGTCAAATTTTGAATTTTTCTCAATTTAAAAGAAAAGTATAAAATTTTAGGGTTTTCTCTACTCTTACTGTAATTTCCTGAAGAAAACTTCCGCTCAGGAAGTTGAAATATCGAGTAAAGAAGTTTAGAATGAAGGAGGAGTTTTGTGAGTTTTTGTGTTAACTACATTTAAGAAGAAGATTAGTTTTTTCAGAAAAGTATAAAAGTTCGAAGCAAACTTTATGTTGAGAAAATGTTAGTACTTGAACTTCTATCAAACGATATATCAGTCATTCACAAACGTTTCTGTGCTTGCAAGATACATGTAAAAAATGTGATTTTTCGCTTTAAATTTTTATTGTGGTGCGCCAACCCGCAATAAATCTGAGAAGGCACAACGGGCTGGGAAGTCGCACATTGTCCGTCAATCTCAATATTAATTTGCTAAATAAATATAATTTTATATATATACAGTGTTACCTCCGAATAACGGACAGTCACGGGACTGGAAGTTTCGTCCGTTATTGGGAGGTGTCCGTTATTGGGGAGGACTGTCTTTTTTTCATTTTTTAGCTTATAGCATGTCATTTAATAAAAATTACGTACAATCTTAATTAAATTTCTACAATTACCATTGCGGTATGAGAGAATATACAAATTATTTACTATATTTCTTTTTAAATGAGTGCTAATCTGTTTGTCTTACAAAAAATAATGACAAAATTAATTAAGTGTATAGAAAATTAATTTCTAGCCATCCATTTGATGCCTTAAACTTGTCAAATCTTAAAGTTTGACCGAATTCTCTGGCTTTTTCTTAAAGCAAAACACCGCTTATAGGAATGTTCTCTGCATGAGCAGACCGGAACCATTTTATGACCACTTCGTCAATTTTGCTTGTTTCAGTTTTACGAAACTTCAAATTCTTCGAATTTTCATTTGAATTCACCATCCACATTTTTCTAATCTCATCTTTGTCCTTTAAAAGTTCCCTTATCTGAGTTTTTCCAACTTTAAAACGTTCAGCAAGACAACGCACACTCAGCTTTTCTTTTTCAGCAACTTCAAGAACATCAATTTTTTCTTTCAGTGCCAATCTCTTCCTTTTTGATGCCATTTTAATTCGCACTAAATTTAATCAACACGTTTATAGGATAGCTTTATGAGATATTGGCATTTACAAAGCAACTGCAAAGAAAAAAAGGGCCTCAGATTCGTGCATTGAGTCAATGTATCAATGTATTGGCGGGGGGGGAGGGCATCGATACAATGTATCAATATATGGGACACCAATGTAAATACAACCATGATTGTTTGTCGAAATGTTAATCGAAAAAAAAAAATTTTTTTATAGTTAAAATAACTGTCCGCTATTCAGAGTGTCCGCTATTCGGAGTGAATAGCATGGAATGTCCTATTGTAAGGGACTGGGACTCGCAATAATGTCCGCTAATTAGAGGTGTCCGCTATTCAGGGTGTCCGTTAAAGGAGATAACACTGTATATATATATATATATATATATATATATATATATATATATATATATATATATATATATATATATATATATAGCCGGACAGTGATATGAAATTTGAAACCAATGTAAAGAACAAATCACTGCCTGAAACTGCCAATTCAAATTTCAGTTCACCGTTTCTATGGTGATAAAACAGACTATTCGACCACCACGTCATCAGCGGCAAAATTTAGAACTAATTCAGTAAAAACGCAACATATTAAGACCTTGCTCTCCTTAATTTAGATTTTTTAATTATCTAAAATTTAAAATTTACCTAAATATTAAAATTAAGAATAATTAACAGCTAAAATATTTAATTGAAATTATCTAAAATTTGAATTACAGAATGAATTAACAAATTAACAGCTAAAATATTAAATTGAAATCATTTAAAATTTAAATTACAGAATGAAGTAATAAAGAGTGCATCAGGTCTCTATTACTTACAGAAATTAATCATATCTAAATCTAAATTTAAAATAAAAATTATCTATTTTAATAACTAAATTATCCACTTTTATATTAAAATTAAAACTAAACTATCAAATTAGATATGATTAATTTCTGTAAGTAATAGAGACCTGATGCACTCTTTATTACTTCATTCTGTAATTTAAATTTTAGATGATTTCAATTTAATATTTTAGCTGTTAATTTGTTAATTCATTCTGTAATTCAAATTTTAGATAATTTCAATTAAATATTTTAGCTGTTAATTATTCTTAATTTTAATATTTAGGTAAATTTTAAATTTTAGATAATTAAAAAATCTAAATTAAGGAGAGCAAGGTCTTAATATGTTGCGTTTTTACTGAATTAGTTCTAAATTTTGCCGCTGATGACGTGGTGGTCGAATAGTCTGTTTTATCACCATAGAAACGGTGAACTGAAATTTGAATTGGCAGTTTCAGGCAGTGATTTGTTCTTTACATTGGTTTCAAATTTCATATCACTGTCCGGCTATAATAGTTTAGTAATATAAGTTAATTTTTATTCTTATATTCTTTACGTTCTAAATTTAAATTTGCAAATGATTGATTGAAATCTTTGCTTTTCTAAACTCGAAGGATGAGCTTCCAGTTTGGACATTAGATATATATATAAATATATATGCAGGGATTCTGGAGTGAAGCAACAGTACCCGGCTATTATTATTATATATTATAAGAACTTATATTTATATAAACGTTATTATGTCTTTCTTTAAGTAAAATGTTAAATTACAAATTAGTAAAACTAAAATCTTTGGAATGATTCAAGAATTTTCACAAAACATGTCAATTATCCTGAAGTTTTGTAATAAAACTTAATATGTTCATTATCAAAAATGTGTTTGTGTTATCAAACAAAATATTAACATTTTAGCCGTATATAAGCCACCAAACACAAAGAAAGGTAAATTTACTGAAGAATTAGAGAATCTATCGATAAAAAATTAAAATATATTAAACAACTGTCCAACTGTACTAATAGGCGACATAAATATAGATCTTTTCAAAAATGAATAAAAACAATGCAGTACAGAAATACATAAAACTTATGTGCAATAATGGTTTCAAATATTGTTTTTACAGAACAAGAAACTACTGTACAAACTATCGAAATACGAAAACAAATATAGATCATATTTTCATAAATAAGTATAATATCAAAACACCAGGAATGATATTTAAAGAACGAATCTCGGATAATAAAGAGTTGAAAATGAGAAAATAACAGATCCAAATATAATCTATGAAGAACTAATCAATGAGGTTAACAAAACAAAATTCATGAAAATCTGCATATATAAAAAGAAAAGTCCTAACTCATTCACTGATTGACTCATCAACACCCACACCAAACCCTTGGATCTAGAAAGCTGAAATTTTGCACAAAGTTTCCCTTTATGGTGTATACAAGGATTAAGGCCGGATTGTTCGAAATTCCCATGCGATAGGGAATAATCTGGCAAACTGACCATAAAGTGTGTGGCGGCAACCCCAGGTGTGTGGCGCCAACCCGCAATACACCTGAAATGGAGAAGGTAACAAAGGGCTGGGAAGTCGTATATTCTCCGATCTCAATATTAATTTGTTAAATAAATAAAGTTTTTTTTTAATGCTACATATGCAAGGGTTCCGGAGCGAAGCGACGGTACCAGGCTAGTTAAATATAAATACCAATGTAGATATTTACTTGCATTTCAAAGGATAAATTGTTTCGCGGAGTATTAGATGTCACGGACCATTATCAATATTATTATACAGGATGTTGTAGCAACGTTCCTAAGTTTAAAAAATTCGTTTTGAATTAAATCATTGCTATCAATTTTTCCTTAGTTAAGAATAACTTTGCGAAAAGCTCTGATATTTTTCATCTGATCTTTCAACAACATTCCAATCTTTCAATTAAGTTGCACAAATAAGTGTTTAAAAACATTAACACCTTTAAGGAATAGTAAGAAGTTGAAGATCACATTTTTAAGTATTTGATTCCAAAATTAGGCTTAATGACAAATACGAACTAAAACTTTCCTGATTATTTTGAAGTTATTTTTAAAAATTAATTGAAGCTGTCTACTTTCATTGTTAGAAAGTTAATCAATTTCCTAAAATCTTCAAGAACTAGAGGGTTTACATCATGACGTTTCAATGCAAGAAAAAATTTCACTATGATTCAAACTATGATAAATATTTAAGAAATATTGCAACTACTTATCTTAATTTATTGAAAGTAATTGTTATTTAATAAAAGTTAAATGGGTAATGATCCTGTAGTTTTTGTCAGATAAGTTTTGATCTTTCTTCTAGATAAATCTTTCCAATTTTAGCCTATCACTAAGCATATATTCGAATTTACAGACAATTAATACTTACAGACTTCCGAAATACTCAATTTTTTAATATTGGTGAGCGGAAATAACCTCTTGGAGAATTGATGTAAATTTCGGAAATGTTACTATAATTTAAAAATAGCAAGAAATCTGAAAGAAATTCTACAGAATATTTTTCGTTTATTTCCTTCTCCGAACAACGTGAAATGTGATAATCATTGACTTTAGTTAGCATTGATTTATTCTTTAATTAATAATCCGTAATAATAATAATTAATTCCACATGCATCGGTACTGTTTCTGTTTCTTTACATGATGTCAATAAAAAAAAACTTACATTCCTTAAAAATAGGTATTTCCTTTGGAAATTTATTTCACTAACAAAGTTTTGTTTATTCTTTAAATTCACTTAAAATTTTATTTATTTTACGTTGTTTTAATTTGGAAACTAAAATACAAGGAAATACATTTTTTTTTTAACGAGGATACTTTTTCTGTGGACATGACGTGAAAGAACGGAAACAATATCATTGCAACTGGGATTAATCTTTATTATTAAGGATTATTGATTAAATAATAAATTAATTCTAATAAAAGTCATTAATTTCATCATCACATTCCAAGTGAATGCTGCTGGTAGCAGAAAGGATTCAAAAATTATTCTAAAGAATTTCTTTCAGTTTTCTTGCTATTTTTAAATTAAAGTAACAATTTCTAAATTTACATTCTTTTCTCGAAGAGGTTAATTCCGCTCAACAATATTAAAAAATTCAGTGTCTTTGAATTCTAAGTATTAATTGTCTAAATAAATTCGAATATGTCATCGCTTAGGCTAAAATTGGGCTAAAATCCTGGTTGTGATGTTCAATTCGATTCATATTTAGCGGACTTCATGTGGCGAAGAAAATACAACAATAAATATAAGGAAATGTTCGAAGCATTCATCAACGGAATATTTCAAATATAAACTCCACAAACAACCGAGACCGTCGCATAATGTAAACCTAATCTACATTATTTAATATACAAAACCTTTAGATTCACCTGCGCCACAGGCAGCTATTAATAGACTAGGAATGTCGATCACAGGAGTAGCATGCGACCGTGGTAGATGACGCGTTTGCGTACAGTTAACCCAAGATCGCAGTTTGCCAGATGAGAGTTAGTTTTTCTAGTAATAAATCGGGCGAAACCATTTTTAAATAAGTTTGTCTATTAACAATCAGCATGAGAAATTCTAAAATTTTTAAATAATCTTGCCTAGAAAACTTATTCCATAAACGAAAACTCAGATATCCAATAACAACTTATAAACATGAAGTTCAAACATCCCTTAACATCCGGCTTCTTAAAAGTAGTTCCAAAACAGCCATGTTCTCACAACTCGAAATAAAATGCAAAAAAACAAAATAAAAAAAACATCACTACCGGAAAGTGCTCTTTAACCCAATTAATTTTTGAAATACCTTCAAAAAATCAGCGATACCTAAACAATATACTTAACTTTCATCAAATTGTAATTTCATTAAATAGCAATTACTTTCATTAAATTAAAAGAAGTATTTGCAATATTTTCTAATTATTTATTATATCAATCATTGTGAAATTGCTATATGCAATGTAATATCATAATGGTAACACTCCAGTTTTGGAAGCTATTGTTTACCTTTCGAAATTAGGCTACTTCAATTAATTTTGAAAATATCTTGAAAAAAATAGGATATTTTTATTTTTGTACTTGTCATTAAGCTTTATTTTTGAATCAAAAGATTCGAAAATTGTTTAAAATTATCTTTAATTAAACAGAGTCCTATAAACTACATATTACTAATTTAAAATTCATTTTCGTAACAAACAGTTAGTATCGAAACTTATAATCTGCGGCTATATTATTTGTCAAAATGGTTAAAAGTCAGATTTATTACTCCTTTCATTCCTTTTACTTGGAATTCCAACAATCTCTTTAAACAAAATATTTTCATGAAGCTTTTTATGATTTCTCTGAAATAAGACATTGTACATTGAAAATTTAAATTCAGTTATCAGGATAGTAAAGCGTTGAATCAGTTTAAACATTCAGTCAGTCGTCGTCCACTCCTGCATTTTCGGCAAAACTGTCTTAACACAAGGCCGGACTGGCTAGTGGTTGGACAGGCTGTGATACCGTGTTAGTCCCAAATGCTCAATGATTTCCCCCCCACCCACGACCACCATCAGAATATTTCATCAAAATTGGTAAGTAATTTACAATCGAGACAAATTGTTGTAGTATATTATTTATGAACTAAATGAGTAAAAGATAAACACACTTATTACACAACCTTTAAATTGACTTGTAATGATTAATCTTGGATTTGGTCTTGATTTCTATCATTACAACTTAAGCATTGTAGACAAATCGCGTGGACTAGTAGTAATATCTTGTTAATTATCTTATCATAATCAAAATTAAAATTACTCTCAACATAAAAAAAAAAAAAATCTTTTACAAATTATTGGCTCAAAGAAGAAAATAATGATTATTTATGATTTTCAAAACTCAAAAAATAAAACCCACTGGAAATCTGTGTAAATAAATCGGTAGTTTCAAAAACAGGGTGTCAAAATTCTCCATTTTCCAAAAAACAGAAAAAAAAATATTGACTTGTAGACTACAGTTTGTTGGTTTTTTGTATTTATTTAACCAACTCTTGAATCAAAATGCAACAACAGACAATTTTTTAAATTTTAATATTTTTCTAAAAAATAAATTGTTTTGCTGACTTAGCTTGTTTTTGCAACTGACTAAATATCGAGTAAAAGAATTCATGTTTGCGAAGAAAAACACGATGTTTAAACTTTTATTACCGTCACATACTGAATAATAGTGGATAAGACAGATGAAACAACATTTAGCTATCTTCTAGTACTATCTTCTTTACAAATCTTTTTCACTATTTGTATTTTTTTTTGTAAAACTTGTTTGCACGACTTTTGTGCACAATGTGTTCAGCAGTAACTTTCTTTTATTTTCGGCCGTTTTAGCATCCTTTAATTTAACTGAAAATTCTTTACACATCGAGCATATGTCCACCTGTGATCTGCCGAAACGTAAATCATAATTTTGTGTAAGTTGCCAAAAACCAGGCAAGTCAGTGGACTTAACCTCTTTTGCAACTGACACTATATGGGAGCTGGTCTCTTCTATCGTGGTGGCTGATCTGTCTTACCTCGTTTTTGCACAGTAAATGCGGACCCAAATGTACAATGAAGATCCATTGAAAGTGAAACATTAAAAAAAAATGACTTAACCTATTTTTGCAACTACTGATTCAGATAATAACGTTACACATACTTGTAAGCGAGAGTGAAGTAAAAAATGATTCGTGACCATTTAACTCGTGTCGTAATTGCAAAGCTCAAAGTAGACATTATTTATACTATGATATTAAATTATTAAGATCATAATAATTTAATTATTTTAAGTTTGAGTAATTTTTATAAAAAAAAATGGCTTGTAATTTTGCTTGAAAGAATTTTTTTTTTCTTTCGTTTAAGTGGAAGTGTTCCACTTTGGTTAATTTAAATATTTAAATTATTGGGTTCGTCACGTAAAGTGATGTGACTTAATATAAGCTAATGACTCGTGGTGTCAGGGAGCAATTCTCCGATTGAGCGGAAAAGCAAAAGAAAGTAAGGAGAGAGGACAGCGGTGTCTGTCCGGTAGAAAGTCAGGAGAAGGCATTATGAAGTCGTTCTAGTTCAGATGGATTGATTAGAATCAATCAATTGGTCGAGTGACAATTAGTTAGAAGGACAGTCACAATTAGTCGAGGGGACAGTCAGATGAAAGCGGACAGTCGAAGTGAAAGACCGTCAGGTGATTGGATTGCGATATGGAAAGATACCAATTTGAAGTAACGGAATTTTTGGCTTGGATACTCATATCGAAAGGAAAGTGTGGTCATGCGAAAGGACCCACACATATGCCGTGTTTAAAACACTATGTAACTGAAGTCCAATTAAGTGAGAAACCCGATAGGATCCATAAGTGAAATTTAATTGTGATATATTGAAGAAGACTTCAACGGCAAATGAACTATAAAATAGAAGCATTCACAAATGAATAGCAAAGTACTAATGTGCCGAAAATTGAAGCAAGTATTTGTGAGTGAACTATCATTATTTATTCCGAGATAATTAAGATATCAGCGTTGGAGGTCATTGTAAAACCTGAAACTATCGAAGAAGACAAGTGGACTCGATCTAAATATATGAAGCTCAGTTATCGAAGAGGTGCAATTCGAAGAAGGCGAATAGTAAAAGAAATCCCGTGTAACGGACGGCCTGGAATTGGAAATTGCAGTTATCAATATACAACGTATCCTGATTGAAGAACGGACGATAAACAACTTAAACAATTTGGTAATAACTATCGAAGTATTATTTTTGCGGAAAATAATTTTCCCTTCTAATAAATAGAACTCTCATTTTATTATTCAGGAACTATCGTAAGTCAACGCAATAGTTCAGCTTAAATTAAGTCATTGTTTGTGAAAGGCAAAACAAGAAAAGAAGTTTCGTCTAGTGTACGAACTTTGGTTTATAATTTGTTAGCATAACCGCTGCAGTGAATAAAAGAAGAAAAGGAATATTATCGAAATACAAGTGTCGTGTGTTTTTCGTAAAGCAGCAAATTTTGTTTCCCGAAGGATAGTGGGAAATCAATGTCACATGGCAAAGAAGTGCCGCGCCATATTTTAAGTGATTATTGTGCCTTTGGATAAGTGGAAGTTATTATTGTGCCTTTGGATTAAGTACATCATATTAACATCGAGATTCATCGGAGCCAACAATTTGGATTATTCCAAGTGAAATCATCGCAGGTGAAGACTACTAAATAGCTTCGTATTATAAGTACAAGAATTTATTATTTTCGCATTTTGGATGGGCGAATGAAGACAGTGCTAATTATTGAAGAAACGTTAGTCCCGTGCATGTATAGAAAGAGTACTTGATTTAACTTCGTGACGTAACGAAGAATAACTTTAAAAGTTCACATAAGGTGATTAATTAATGTTAGCCAAAACCTAAAATTCACACAGGTGAATATTAAGCCATTGCGGAAGTAAAGATTAAAAGCATACTAGTGTTTAAAGGCATTATCTTAATTCATATAAGGTGAATGATAAGCTTAGATTTAAATTGTGAATTGTGTTTAACGATATAATGCGATATGCATTGTTACGTGTAGAATGTTTAAATATTTACAGTGAGCCTGATTTCATAGATAAATCAAAGTATAGAGCTGCTAGTTAATATTAGATTTGATCGTTAGTGTAACGATAAATAATAATTGTGATAAGTGACTATCCAGTATATACCAGTGGAGTTCAAGTATTGGATCAGTGAATAAGTGTACAGAAGATATCTGTGAAAAGAAGTACAACTATTGTATATAGTTTTACTGTGGAAAAATTTTAAAAGAGCACCAAAAAAAAATTATATATGAAATTAATCTCGTTATTCCTAATTTCATTACACACACACTTCTGCAAATTATTAGGGTTCTGCACATATCCCCAGCAGTTTATATTTCTCGTTTTCTTCACTACTTACGATTTAGTGAAGATATCCTGGATTTCATTCACTGCAAATGTCACAGGCTGTTCTTCAGGATCGCTTCGATCATCAGTTAATTCGAAGTCTGTGAGATTCTCATGTTTTTTGAACTGCATTATAGTCTTCATAATAGTCAGAAATTGGGTCAATTGTCTGATCAAAGCATGATTGGTTCCAGTCAATTGAGGCAATATTCGAAGCAAGTGATCACGACGAGACATTTCGGCAGTCTGAAGTTTCTTTAAATTTTTTGGGTCCAATTGTTCAATGTCCTTCATAAGTTCCTTCTCAGATGAATGTTCATTCAAATCAGCCACAAAATCACATCTCTTTTAGCACGTAATTGCCCATTCAAGGTGTTTATCATTTGCTTTACTGCTAGGTAACTGAGACCACTTGTAAGAAATAGCAGGAGTCGAAACATTGAATAAATCACGTTAAACGAAGACAACCATGATGTTGTCAAAACTTCCACCAGTTTATCGAGCAATGTCTTTGCTGTAAATATCACATCAGATGCAAAATCACTTGTATTTGCAATTCTGAAGAGGCAGAGTGAAGATCTTCTTGCAATCTTCAAATGGAACATTCAAGTCATTGAAGACACTTTTCAATGATCTGTCCTTGCTCCACCAAGGAATCGAATTAACCTTCTGAACCTTGTGCAATAAATCACGGTAAACGAAAGCAACCAAGATGTTGTGAAAACTTTAATCAGTTTATCGAGCAATGTCTTTGCTGTAAATATCACATCAGATGCAAAATCACTTCTATTTGCAATTTTGAAAAGACAGAGTAAAGAACTTGTTGCAATCTTCAAATGGAACATTCAAGTCATTGAAGACACTTTTCAATGATCTGTCCTTGCTCCACCAAGGAATCGAATTAACCTTCTGAACCTTGTGCAATAAATCACGGTAAACGAAAGCAACCAAGATGTTGTGAAAACTTTAATCAGTTTTTCGAGCAATGTCTTTGCTGTAAATGTCCCATCAGATACAAAATATCTTTTATTTGCAATTCTGAAGAGGCAGAGTAAAGAACTTAATGCAATCTTCAAATGGAAGATTCAAGTCATTGAAGACACTTTTCAATGCTCTGTCTTTGTTCCACCTACAAGTCGAATTCCTTGTGAAACCTGCGCAATAGTTAATGATCTTCATTTGACTCTTTATTAACTTAAGCCCAAACAGCAGGTGTGATTCTCAGATGAAAACCGCTGTACTCTGCAAGAGACCAAGAAAATCTTGGTCTTGGTGTTTTGCAAATTTAAATTCTTTCGAATTTAAGAGGATCAAGTTCAGCGGATGAGTGCAACAATGAACGTATAACAAAAAAATCATTATCATTTTTGAAGATGCGCTTGGAGCCCATTGTATTGACTAACAGTATTTGCGGCTCCATCAAACGAACATCCAAGTATTTGCTTAATATTGATTTGAAACTAGAAAGTTCTCAAGTTCTGCCTTTGACTGAAGGTCGAGTGCCTCGCCTGTCAGTTTTATGCGCAATAGCCATCTTCAAGATCCTCGCAGAGACTACTATTTAGCACATACCTAACACATGGCACTACCTGATTTACAGCTGAAACTTTCTACGTATTTAGAAACAAGCATGATTAGTTCTAAGAAGTTGTCATGGCTGATTCATCTGCATTAACTTGTATTAACTTCGATGGATCCTCTATAAGCTAGTCCTAGAATACCAAAGAACAGGATTATGTCAATTAACCTGTGAATCACTTGTCCCCTGCTTTTGATGTCACTTCGCTATTTTGTTGTCATATCCTTGACGATCAGACTTTCAATATCCATACTTTTGCATATGTGTAGAAAGAATTTCACAGCAACGGATTTATCATGCGGTTTCAATCTGTTCTTATTGAAGTTTAAACTCCTCTGTTACTCCAAGGCCGAATGGGCTTTCTCTGTCTGAAACTAACAGCAGGCAGACAATGCAGTACATTTCCTTTGTTTCAAGGCAAAATAACGAGGAACTGCAACGTCATCAGGTAGAGTGCGTTTCTATGTTTTGCTTACCTTAAATAACAGTTATATATCAATATCACTTGGCTGAACTGAATGGTGCCCGGAAATACATGTTTCTCCGTAATTGATACATGTAATCCGGGCGGAACATATTTTCAAAGTTCAGTATAATTTGTACAATTTCGTTCTTTTCTTGTTGTGGATCAAAAACTTTGTCCACTGAAATCTTGGAAGAACTAAAACAACGTGTGACAGCTACTATAAGGAAAATCGAAAGATACAGTCTGCGCACACAACAATTTAAAGAAACAATCAGTTTCGAATAAACCAGCGGCTATTTTACAAACCATTAGGAGCAAACACAGCAAAAGTGAATTTGCCACTACATAAAGAAGATACCATAAAATTTGGGAAAGGAATTTGAGAAAATCAAAGATCAAGGACATTTGCAAAGAAACAACGGGAAAACAAATGAAAAATGTAATGATAACAACGAAAATGATTAAAAATCAGACAAAGCGAGTGAAAAACTGGAGTTCACCAGGACCAGATCAGCTACATGAATATTGATTAAAATTCTTGGGAAGCATGCATCAACGCCTTGCATCATAATTTAACCAATATCTTCAAGACGCCACTACTAATGATTGACTTATAATAGGCCGTACATTTCTCATTATGAAAGATCAAGAAAAGGGCAATGAATCCAGCAATTATCGACCAATTACGTGCCTACCTACAACATTCATCTGCTTACAAGAATATTTGCAAGATCAGTAAACAGTCATCTTATGGAAAATTTATAACTGTACATGCAATTGAACGGAAAGGGAACTTTAAAATATCAAGAGGCACAAAAGACCAGTTATTAATTGCAAAATGGTACTCAAAAATTCACGACGGCGAAAACCTAACTTGAACATGGCGTGGATTAGCTATAAAAAGGCATTGGACTCATTACCGCACAGGTGGATCACAACCTTAGAAATTCATGGGATTAGCAAAAACATACAAAAGTTTGTAAAGAAAATCATGAAAAACAGAAGGACTATGCTAATGGTAGATTGGTGAAGTAAACATCATGAGAGGAATATTCGAAGGAGACTCATAGTCATCACTTTTGTCTAGCGTCGCCTTGTTTCCTCTTTCAAAATTTTTAAACAAAACAAAATTAGGCTACCAAGTTTCTAAATAAACTTGAAAGATAAATCACCTACTTTAAATGGACGATTTGAAATTGTACGCGAAAAGTCCTGCTGAACTTGAGTCACAATTAAACATTGTCCAAAAAATTTAGCGAGATATCCAAAAGGAATTACGCATTGAAAATGTATAATTCTGTCAATGAAACGTGGCAAAATGCAGGAATTACAGGAAATCGATTTGGAAAATGGTCCCATAATGAAATCATTGGGAAAGCTACATGAAATAATGAAAGCTACAAATTTCTTGGTATATTAGAAGCTCAGAATATTCTGAACACCAGAATTAAAGAAATCACTCAGAAAGAATGCATCAAGAGAATTCGAAAGATTTTAAATAAAAACAAAACTGAATGGTGGAAATACAATTAAAGCCATCAACATATGGGCAATATCAGTAGTCAGATAACCTGCTGGAATATTTATTGGACCCAAAATGACCAGGAAAAACTTTATTTCAAAACACGAAAATTGCTCAATATGCATCAGGCTTTACATCCAAGAAGTGACGTTGACAGACCGCGAAAAATTGGTGGCCCTGGACTGCTACAAGTTCACCAAATAGTGGAAGAAGAAAAACGAAGTCTCAGTGACTACATTAACAAAAGTAAAGAAAAACTGTTGAAAGCTGTAGCCATTGAGAATATTTTAAAATCAACAGAAACCAAAACATATATAAAGCACGGCAGTTTGCCTTGAAATTAAATAGTTGGAAAAACAAGCCCTTGCTTGGACAACATTTGAGAAATATTGAAGGCAAAAATGACAATGATCTAACATGGGCATGGTTAAAGTTGGGTGCAATCAAGAAAGAAACTGAAGGATTAATTTTTGCTCCACCGGAACAAGCATTACAGACAAAGGTAATGAAAGCAAAAATCAAGAAAACCCGTGATAATCGAAACTGTCGACTATGCCAAGAAAAACTTGAGACTGCTTCGCATCTAATCTGTGAATGCAGCATAATCGCAACAACGTACTTGAAATGAGACGTGACCGGGTTCACAAATTAATACACTGGGCATTCTGCAAAAAAATCTGACATTTGCCAGCATCAAAGAATTCATGGAAACATCAAGTTGAAAAAGTTTTAGAAAATAAGGACGTTAAGATCTCGTGGGACTTTCGAATACAAATTGACATACACTTGGATCATAATGCGCCAGATATAACAGTGATAACAGATAGAAATATCTACATAATTGACATTGCAATTCCTGGAAACGCAAGAATTGAAGATAAAGAACTGGAAAAAATTACAAAATACAAGGATTTGGCAATTAAAACAACAAGACTTTGGATGAAAAATACGACAGTGATCTCCATCATTATTGGGGCACTTGGAACAATCTAGAAAAATTTCGCAAAATATTTGAACCGATTCCAGTTGTCTGAAATATATCTGAAACATGAAAACAACACTGCTTGGAACATTGTACATATTGCGCAGATACCTGGTCGATACTTAGGTTCTGGCTGAAACTTAAATCAACTAAAGGCTCCAGTCAGTGATTTTTTAGTGATGGTGTTTTTGTGTAACATATTTCTGATGATCGCCAAGTTAGCGTGAAACAGGCTGTTTTGAATTGTCAGTTTCAACATTGGTCTCAAATTTTAATGATAGATAAATGAGATATTCTTTTAGTTTTTTAGGACGCTTTTTATATTTACATACGCATAAGAAATTCAATGAGGCTGGCAGAGCCCAGCACATGAATTATCTTTTTCTTTGTTTTGAATATGTTTTTATGTTTTTTGTTTAGATATGTGGGGGTTCCATTTTTTTCCCAATCTACTTCAAATACAACTTCGTTATGAGATCTGCTTTGTTCATTCTGACTACTCTCAACTGATGATCGCCAAGTTAGCGTGAAACAAGCTGTCTTCAGATGTCAGTTTCAACATAGCATTGTTTCAGGTTCACAGAATATCCTGTTGGTTTGAGGCATATCTGCAACGATTATGAAGAAGGTTCGCTTTGAGACTTCTTTTAGATAGGTCAATAAATAGCCACCACTCGTTCATATTGTATTGAATCTGTCCAACTGTCCAGGGACATTTCTGCAGTAAATGAGATGACAATCTTGACAAACATATAAGATGAAATCTTTTTCTCTGTTCCAAACCATGAGAAAGAAAAGCCAAGAGCCAGTAAGTTCTTTTCCTTCAGTCGAAATCATAACAATTCTAAAAAATCTTTAGAAATTCCTAACAGACTAAATCGTTCAATTCCATCAGTTTGGGCTCGCTACTTCCTGAAGTCCCTAAAAATACTCATCACCATAGTAGAATGTTCTTCATTATTACTTATATTATGCCAAAACAAAATTTTTGAAATTCAGTCCACTCCATCTATTGTTTAAATGATAACATAAAAATATTCTAAAGGATCAAGAGCAATTATTTAATATCCATTTATTATTTTATTAAGACTTTTTAATTTATTTGTTAATTGATTTATTTTTTTACTTTCATTTTTATTTCTTTTTTTTAACTACAGTAAAACCTCGATATAACGCTCTCGCTTATAGCACTATCCCGTTCTTTACGCTCCTTTAATACGGTCCCTGGAACTTTCTATGTATCTCTCTATACTTTTACCCTCTTATAACACTTCAAATCCCGCTTGTAGCTCTTTTTTATATCGGAAATTTTGTATCGAAAAGAAATGTAACACTGTAAGATTCTTTTCTTTCCCTGGTAGGAGGGAATCTTTGAACTCTGTGAATGCGGGTCAGTGATACAGTTGTGCAAAATGTCGAAGCGGAAATCCCTTTCTATAAGTCAAAAATTGCAAATTCTCCGTAAGTACGACGAGAATTCTACTGAAGTCAGAAGGATTTCGCAGAATCTCTACGAATTCCCTCATCCAGTCTGCGAACAATAATGAAAAACAGGGATGCAATTACCGATGCAACAAAGGGTTGTTGCAATTGTAAAACAGTAAAGTGTGCACTAAATTTTCTCCGAAAATGTATTAGTATTGCTCCTAGTGGTGTATCAGTTGACGTTAATAGTTACCTGAACCGCATTGAAAATGTTATAAATCACAACAGGAGCGCACACATACGGTAAACCACTTAAGCAAATAAGCTCATATTTGCAGTATATCTATTGCAGAATCATGTATGTTTCCTGTAAAATGGTGTCCAAATCTTTCCCCATCTCCTAAATCATTTCCCGTCTATAGCGCTATCCCGCTTATTACGCTTGTAGGTCATGGTCTCTTGCCGAGCGTAATAACGGGGTTTTACTGTATTTATTACTTTGTTAAAATCATACTTACAATTTTCATTTAGAAAAATTGAAAAAAAAATCGATTATTACTGAAATCAAAAATTAATTTTGTGAAAAAATGGTAGGTGATGGAAAATTTTAAGTGAAATTTTCTGAAATCATCATCCAAAAATCATCCATTAATTTCCAAATAATTTTTTCATTTGAAAATGAAAAATGGGAAGCCTGTGTATTTTTATTAACTTTGTGTGAGAAATTGGCGTTCAGAAAGAGTTTAATCACCAAAAGTCACGATGTGAGCTGAAGGTTGATTATTGTAAAGTTAGTTGAATTCTACAGAATAAAATTATTTGACCAGACCGAAATAAATTATTTCTATTAAAATAAAATAGTGAAATTGACAGTTTTGTATTGTAGAGGTTATTCCATTTCAGATGTCAACCAAAGAGGAACTATTAATCAGCAGCCAATCATAGAGCTGCTTTCTGTCTGCCATGATCTTTTGCAACAGGACATGACAGTAATAACTTTCTGCACTGTTGTTGAGGTTATATTTCTTTTACAACCTGTTGAAAGCAATTAAAAGTTGTTTTTGTTTTACATGCTAGTTTAATTTTATCGTCAAATATAGTGTAATGAGTGACTTGGAGGATAATTTAGTGTCAGTAGGTGTGGCAAACGATGGATCTCGCTAGAAAGCTGGTAATCCACGGAAAAGGATGATAAGTAAACAGATGAAGTAAGGACAGCCTAATGGTTATAACACTTTTGCACCTTGTTCTCATAATTCTCCTTCATTCCAAAGCTCTAAGTTTACTCCTTCAGTTTGCTCTCATTTAAGAAAAAGCTTGTTGTCACTAATGGATAAAATTGCTCAGTATAATTTTATGTCAGAATTTATTAGCTTAGTTTCTCTAAAACTGCGTAGGCCTTTACCTAACAGTAATTCGAAAAGGCCTAATACTACTTGGACATCATACACACTGGTTACAAAAGATAAAAAGACATTAACAGTATGTAAAGCGCATTTTATAAAGGTTATTTGTGTCAAACCAACTCGCTTGATGCATATCTGCGAGGCTAAGCTAAAAGATAAAGCCCTCAGTAAAACAAGAGGAGGGGATAGAAATTCATATAAATCAACTGTTAAAAGGGGAAAAGTACATGACTATCAAATCATTGATGGGTAAGGAAAGTCACTACAAGAGAAAAAAGTCTGAATGAATTTATTTGGATGCAAACTTGAATATACGTAAATTACACCGCATGTACAAATGACATGCAAGCAAATGACAGTACTAAAGTGCCTAGATGATGTGCTTCATCATGTGCTAAAGTGCTTCAGATCTCCAGCATCCGATATTTGCAGTTTGTGTCAAAAATTGGCTCACTTAATTAAAACATCGACTAATGCAAAGAAAAAGATTGATCTCATGACTCAACTTAGAGCCGGTGCATTTACAAGTTAATGAATGAAAAGATTGACAGTTGTATCACTTTATGTTTTGACTTGCTGTAGATTCAACCCTTATCCAAATCTCCCATTCAAGAAGCGTACTATTCTTGACAGATCACTTTTTACTCTTTATGTGTTATTGAGAAAAATGGATCCAACCCTATTTTTAACGTATGGACTGAGGAGGAGGCCGGGAAAGGGTTGGTAGAAATTTTAATTGAACATCTTAATTCTATGCAAATTGATGAGAATGTGAAAATGATCAAGCTATTCTGTGATGGCTGGGGTGCTCAAAATAAAAATAACTGTTCTTCACAGCTTAATGCATGTTTTACTCAAAACTTCTAGCAATGTAGAAAGCATTCAAGTAGTTTTTCCTGTGAGAGTCTTCGGCCATGTTGAAAAACTTTCACGAAAACGACCAAGTATCATTAACAAGGAAGAGTACATTGAAATCTACGAGTCAGTAGGAACTGTCAAGAAGTTAGGGTTAGATTGGACCCTCTACAATACCAAGGAATTTTCAAGTAAAGATGAGGCTTGAGGGCCTAAAAAGAATTCTGATCCAAAAAGAAGTACGAACTAAAGGAAATAAAACTGTTATGTCTTTAAAAGTAAAGGGCCTCCAGAATTTTTACTTTGAATCAGAAGCTGAGACTTGGCGAACCTTCAAGAAAAAGGGATGGAACATTGATCATTGTAAAAGGTTTGAACTGAGTAAACTGCCTTTACAACACAACATTTCAGCTGCCAAGAAGAAAGATGTCATAAAATTGCTAGAAATAATTTTTGGTGAAGACGGGCAAAATGATGACAGATTGGAGTGGTATAAAGTGATGTTATTTCCAAACAATGAAGAGGATGCGAATGTTGATGATCAAGAAGGGGATTAAGAAGCTGTGTGTGATTGCCTTGAAGAAGACTGTGGTTTGCACATTTAAAGTAACATAGCCTTATAATTCGAAGTGACTACAGCCTAAAAAATACTATTACATTATACATTATTTCAGATTTTAATAATGAATTTTAATACTACTTGTGATTCTTGATTTTTTTGTAATGTAAACAGCTCAATTATTAACTTTGTTTAGTTTAATTTACCTTCAATTCTTAGGCTTACTAATAATATTAAGAACATTTTCAAACAAAAGTAGCCTTTCTGAATGTTACATGTTGCTAAAACTTCTAGAATAATATTATCAAACAAACAAAAACAAACTAATAAAAATATTTGTTAGATTGGTTTGAAAATCTATTTTTCTATACAAAAAGGGTTTAATCCATTGCCAGCCCAATCAAATAGAGTTTAATCCTAGGAAGTCAATCAAAACCATCTTATTCCAACATTTAAAGTTAAATACCTAAATTATTACCAATAATTTAATATTTACTCTAGAAAAATTTTTAATCTTTAGTTAAAAATGAATCAGAAAAAATGTATTTAAGGCTAATTTGTGTTTCGTAATAGCGAAACAATTTTTCGCTTATACTGAAAATCGCTAGGCTTGTGATTAAACTGTTTTTGAACGTCACCTCCTCATGTTTAAGTCAGTTTACAATCGGCCACTCGGTTAATCGTTGTCGCTAAGACATTGGCCTCTCACCTCTCAGTACCTGTATTCTTTCCAACCTATCAAAACGCCTGCAATGTCATACTTTTCTCTGCGTTAATATTGGGTTGGCGCGAATGGAATGTTCGGAAAATGACCATCACATTTAGATGGCGATAACTGAAAAGTATGACATCTTACCTCGTCGAAATAATCTCCCTCTGAATCAACCGCATACAACAAATTCAACACAACGATTATGGTAGGCGATTGAAATCTGCTCTCACATTTTTTAACAGAATGAAATGCTTTGCCTTGGAGATTCTTAGAGGAATGAGTTCTATTTTTATCTGGATGAGACTGTCAACACCCAAAATTGCCGAATTTGGGCATCGAACTTCCCCTTGCGTTTAAGAATCCCATTACATTCACGAAAAATCTGCTTCAAAGCAGATTTCATAGTAACCTGTTCCATTGGCACACTAAACCATTCGATACATTCATCCAATATAGGAATGAGTCAACAAAACTAGTGCAATCACTACTTCATATATGTGACAACATGCCTCAACAATTTAAGGTCTTTTTGTCGGACAAAGCGACGAACTCCTTAGAAGGTCCCCACCCTCCCTCCCTATTCTAAGAAGAGTTTCATGTCTTACTTCCAGTAAGTGTTGCGGGGGTCACAACAAAGCAAGTACAATACTCACTTTGCTCAGAACGATTGGAGAAGGGATTATGAAGTGGGAAAAAAGAGAGAAGAGCGTCCGAAAATACAGAGCAGAACAAAGCGTCTTAACAGGTGGATTTTACATAGACTTAAGAGAACAAAGGAGTAAGCCGGCACACCTGGTAAACTATGATTTAAATTTAATAAGTAAGCAAAATGAGTACAACCCGGTTTCAGTTATAATATAACCATCTTCAAGTACCTCTACATACTTGAAGATGGTTAGATTATAACTGAAACCGGGTTGTACTTATTTTATTTACTTTTTAAATTTAAATCATAGTTTACCAGGTGTGCCGGCTTACTCCTTTAATCTCTTAAATTATGCGCAGCGCACGTAAAATCTTATCCTTCACGTTTACATGAGAAAATGTCCAGGGACCGACGGAAAACAGCGTCTTAAGAGGGAGCGTCTTAACCGAGTTCTACTAAATAATATACAGATAATAAGATAATTTGAGTTCGATCTGATGACTGTCATCTATTTAATTTTATAATTTTATTTTTTATTTTTCATTTTTTATTTATTTATTTTAAATATTAAAACTATAAAAAGAATAAAAAAAAGTATATAATATAAAAGAAATTATAAAAAAAGATATAAAATTAAAAACTTCAAAAAGAATAGACGTTAAACAAGAGCAAATCTCTCTATTTACGGTATTTATATATATATATATATATATAGATATATATATATATATATATATATATCAGCATGTATAAAAATGGATAGGTCGCCCTGGAGGAAACACCGTAATGGAAGGAAATTTTCATCTTCTGAACTGCGGTATGACGGTGATGTGAACTTCCAATATAAACAAAATACCATGTGAATAATCGATGTCTAGAGTCGTCTTTCGAAATATTGTAGAACTACGGGGCTTAGCGATGTTAATGTGAACTTCGTAAACAACTCCATGTGGGTGAATGATGAATCAATTTCAGATGTGAGTTGTTCAACATTAAATGATCAATTGAAAAGTATTTACAGTTCTAAGAAAAACTAAAATTGAAACCAATGAAATATAAATAAAAGGTCAGAATAATAAAATAGTAAATAATGAAAATTGCAAAAATTAAAGTATTCTTGAAATGAAAAAAAATGTTTTTTGTGTTACATTAAGATTCCTTTTTAGTTTTTTGTAATCCAAAGTCGGTCATTACTAAGACCGATATGCATCTGAGAGATTAGCATTAAAAATGACTCTCTACACTTTCTTTTAAAATGTGGATTACATACAGCTGAAATGGGGGGATTATCGAAGTCTGGCAATAATCAACAGATCATCATTGTGGCAGATATTGGTCCATTCGGCCAATTAGTCTACAAACAAAACGATGGCATATTTATGGGTTTAGCTGATTCGGCCTCAATAGATGAATGGACCATGATTTACTTAGAAGATTCTGGGCTTTCAATATTGAACATTCGACAAGTACATGTGCCAATCTACCACCGTTACGATGGTGATATATGCTGTGTTGATTCTCAATTCGTTCTTGGGATTAAAGACATTTTTGAATAAATACATTCCAACATCAACTTCGATATTGAAGAAGAACAAGCAGGCTGAATTCCTTTCCTCGACATACTCTTCACTTGGAACGCTACTTCGTTTGATACAGCAGTTTACAGAAAAGGAATATTTTCAGGTATTACCAAAATTTATTACTCCTATATATCTCTTTCTTTTGAAGTGAATGTAATTTGAAAGATAGTACATTGAGCTTTACGTATATCCAGTACTCTACACTATTTTACTTTTCGACATTCTATTGATCATCGCCACAAATATCGATAATTGCCCCATTTTTGCTTTGTGTCATTCACATTGTAAAAGAGTGTACAGAGACATTTTTCATCTTAACCTCTGATGATACTTATAATGACTTGTTTATCGGTCTTTGCAAAGACCGCATAAGGATTACAGAAAAATAAAATAAAAATATAAAGAAATATTGTTGTAACTTCTGAAAAGATAAATAAACAAAATTTTCTTTCATTTATGTAATGCTTTAATTTTTACAATTTTAATTATTTACAATTTTTTTTTTGTTTTCGCTTTTTATTGTATTTCATTGGTTTCATTTTTTAAAGTTTTTTATAGCTATAAATATTTCGCAATTGATTATTTAATGTTTACATCCAACACCTGGAAGTCATTCATCATTTACCCACGTGGAGTTGTTTACATCCAAATTTCACATAACATCTTCAGGATCCACAGTACGACAATAATGCAGAAGACGACTCCAGTCATCCATCATTCACATGATATTGTTTATATTAGAAAGTCAGAACTCTATCCCCAGGGTCCCGCAATTCACTATAGCAGATGATGCAAATTCCCATTCCACTACGGGGTTTCCAGGGCAACCTATCCATTTTCATTGGTTATATTTATATGTAAATATATATTTATATATATATATATATATTTCTTTCACTTTCATGAAAATCATCACTTGAAATTGATTTCTCTTAAGAAGAAGAAGCCACGGTCGTGTAATTGACGCTAATTTTTGTAATTAATTTAAGTGAAATTTAAGCAGGTGTGCAGGCTTCATTTTTGGAACATTATTATTAATTGTCTGAAAAAATGTTACCATTTTTTGAACAAAATTCCTTTTCCTATATTTAAATTTTTATATTTAAATAAATATAACCATAAATATATATATGCATACATATATATATATATATAGCCATTTATTACAATTACATTACAAACCTAACTGAAATAAGCCTTACAAGTACAACAAGTATTCTTATTGTATAAGTTTCCAAATACTGAATTCTGCAACAAAAATTCAATACGAAAATTCAATGAGATAATATTTTTTTTAGTAATATAACAGATAATAGGAAATTATCCTAATTAGATTAGCATTCAAATTCTAAGAAAACAAATGAAATTAATCAGGTTAAATAAATTTGATACATATGTTATTAATGCATAAATAAACAATTATTAATGAAATATCATTCAGAAACACATTAAGAAACAGCCGTGCTGGCGTGGCCATGCGGTCTAGACGGCGGTCTGCCGTTGCGGCCACTGTGCCAGTACTCGGGTTCGAATCCCGGTCGTGGCATGGTTGTTTCTTTCTTCTTCTGTGTTTTGTCCGTTTCTGCTGGTATAGCGTGAGCTGCCTCCTATGGTGTACCCTGGGCAACGTTTCGTCGGCTAAATACTCATATTTCTCGCTCCTTGTTGAGGCCAATAGTTTAAGTACTAAGTGCCCGGGCGTTGGTTAAAGAAAAAAAAAAACAAACAAACATTATGAAACATTCTTTTTTCTTTTCTTTCTCTTTTTTTTTTTGTTAACAGTCTTATTACGTATACTTACATGTATACCTGTAATATAGAAGCTGATAATTAATATTTTATTTTAATTAGACATTATTCAATTTAAAAATTTAGAATGAATTACATCAGATATAAATTCATTTTTAATTTGGTTATTTTTTTATAGTTATAGTTATCCCAATTAAGTTTGTACAAAATGCTTATATTTGATTAAATTAATTGATATTAGGCCAAAATTCTTGCTCCAGTTATATTAAAATTATTTAGCCAATTACTTCTAGTGTTTATGCTTTTATCATAATTAAATTTTGCATTTCTAATTTCAGAGAAATTTATTAATATTACCCTATAAATGAATTTTTCTTTAATCATTAAAATTTTATATTTAATTCGAATTTTTGTTTTTCTGATTGTGACATAGTATTAAAATTGATAAAACTATTATTTAGGATTTTGTTTAATAAATTATTTATATTCTTAATTTAAGACTAATTTAAAAATATCCAACAATCAAAACAAAATCAACAAGAGACTTGAAAATCATTAATTTTTGTTTGAATGGAAATAAATTTCTAATATGTGTAAATAGATATGTATAAGTATGAAGTTTATGAAGTATTAAATTAATAAGAGAATCCCATGTAAATTTATTGTTTATTAGAAGTCCAATGTATTTATATTCATAAACATAATCAATTTTATCGCAATTACATATTATTTAATTTTTAAAATTAAATTTAAACAATTAAAATTGTGTAAAGTAAAGAAAGAGTTATTGTACACAATTTCATTTTGTTTTAATTTTGTTATTAATAAGCATTACTATTGTTTACACATTAAAAGGGTGAGACCATGTTCACAAGTAACATCCCAAAACA
>JAFIDM010000002.1:17842596-17857621 GCA_023159025.1 Thereuonema tuberculata
TTATTTCTTAGTTTATAATGCGCATTGAAAATTCTTAGAGGCTGCCGAAGGGCAGCACAAGAATTTCATTTATTTTATTTTTAATGTGTATTTTGCTTTTTTAGTTTAGTTTTCTGGAGGTGCCATTTCCATTCCTGCTTTAAATTACTATTGTTTCTTTATGGTTTATAATAATTAAAATGTTTGCTTCATTAAAATATTTTTGATCTAAAATATCAAAGAGCATTAATTAGACCCCAATCCGTTTTTATAAAAAAAAATTCTCAGAGAATGTTCCGAGCCATTTGATTTCGTTTTCATTTTGTAAATATAATTGTACATATAATTAAGTTTAATTTCTTAACACATTTTAAAAATAACACTTTTAATTATTTTTTTCTTTTATTCTGACTTATGTTACAAAGTTTTAATACGTTTCCTTAAAAATTTCACTTAATTTACCTTTTTCACCCTTTACAGAATCTCAAATGCTGATGAATACTATACGGAAAAGAAAGCAAATACACTCATTATTAGATGTGGTAGCAGCTACCTTGAAACGTATAAAGAAAGAATGATGAAAAAGTTACGGCTTGTTATCCAAAAGTACTATCCCAAATCCCCGGTTGAGAGTAAAGGTAATGATGAAAGCAAAAGTATTGTTAAGAGAGGCAATAATTCAACAAAGAAGCTTGCTTCGGCCCCTGAGATCATTTTTATTTTCTCTGCATTTATTAGGTTTCTTAATTTCTTAGGAAACCTTTAGCCTGGGCTGATTAAGGAAAGAATGCTAAATAACAGAACTTAATTAGAAAGTAGTTTGTTAATTAATACAACAGCTCAGATATTAAGTCCTGAGCGCATATGCCAGCGATAGCGACAAACTGCTAACTGCAACGACAAACGCAGACGTTCAACTGAACGATGCAAGGCGCATATGGACGTTGAACTCAGCGACGGAAGTTGCACCGGACTCCTTTTCGCACCGCGCCGCGGCGCCGAGCAAACGGAGCGGAAACGGAAATTTCCTAGACTGCAGCTGTTTTTCCGCCATTAGTGTGATGAGAAACATGAGCGATGTTTGGTGAATGTTTAATTTCAGAGGCTATTTATGACAATGTTATGTGCCGATTGTGATTTAAGGCTTCTGAAAATCGTTTATCATAGAATGGACATTGAAACATAATGGTTGTTCACCAGAATGTGTAATCCTGTGTTGTGAGATCTGAGACTCGGGAAAATTGTTTACAGAAAATGAAAATTCATCTGTTTATCTTTCTTTTTATGCAGTTATGTGGATATGAAGATAAATAAATCACATGGGAACATAATGTGTACGGTAAATTTGTTTTATCAACGACGTTATTGCTATGATGTCTACTTTAAGATTCAGTACTGTTTTAAATGTTTTAAAAACAAAGTGAAATAAATATAAACTTGTACATACGTGAATATATATTCTGATAGCAACATAGTTTTTCTTTACTGTGAAAATTACAGTTGGTTCTGTTATTCTTTAAGAAAAAAAAAAAAAAAACATTCAAAATAGTTTTTGTCTAATTTAGGTTTCTGCAATGAAAATATAAAACATAGTAAAAACATAACTACGAACACGTTATAAACTAGTACTGTTATTTCACGTAATGAATGAAATAACAAATAATCATTGATATTCATGGATATATATTATTGCAAGAAGAATTATTATTAATAGAGAAAAGAAAGCCCTTACTCCTGTAACTTCATAAATTATTTTTCTGCTAAAGTAACTACATTATAATAACCGTTAACAAGAATTTCAAAATTTCAGAAATTATAAATATAATTTATAATGCAGTATACGAAGCATGAACAAGAATTGTAAAATTATATAAATTACAAATATAATTTAAAGCACATTATAAACTACAGAAATCTGTCATCTTCCAAAAATTTAATCAATATTAAAATTATGAAAGTTATATGAAAATGTTTGCTATGGCGATGAGATTGTATTTATAATAAGATGCTCAATGTTAAGGTGACCAACCGTCCTCATTTCGGAAGCTCTGTCCTCCCTTGAGAATTGTCCTCCTTTTGTAAATGCTGTCCTCCTTTGTGATGTTTGAAGAGTAATATTGTTACCTGTGGAATGGTCCACCCCCCCGAAACGGTGGATTCGCCTCACGCTAATCCACCTCAGAGACGAATAGTGCGGTCCGACCTTGTCTCCCTCTGGATAGTGGACTCTGTTGTGGGCATATAATGCAGCGTAGACGGGGAAGAGGCAGTCAGTTTTGGCGGCAAGCCCGCCGCAGGAGAGGTTCTTCGTCTTCGTCTGGAACCAGGGAAGAAGAGAAGCGTCCAAGCCGTATGAAGAGGTTCTTCACCAAGTACGGGGCTTGAGAAGAGTGAAAACGGGCCTGTTGATAGACAGCGACCCAGAGAGAGTTTTTAGAGAGAGAGTTCCCCACTTGGAAAGAGAAGTTGGATTGTTTGAGTGGTTGATAGGCCACGGTCAGATCCCCTGCTCTAAGCCGAAGAAGACGAACCATTTGCGGGAGAGATTCGAGGAGACCGCAGCTAGACGTAAGGCAACGAAGCAAGTCACTTCTACGCCGAAGAAGACGAACCGTTTGCGGGAGAGATTCGAGGAGACCGCAGCTAGACGTAAGGCCACGAAGCAAGTCACTTCTAAGCCGAAGAAACGAAACGTTTGCGGGAGAAGCCACCAGGACCGGCCCGAACCGAGAAGCCACCAGGACCGGCCCGAACCGAGAAGCCATCAGGACTGGCCCGAAAACGAGAAGTCATCGGGACAGTTCCGAGCGAGTCATCAAAACGAAATTTGACACCTGTAAATTCCGTAATTTATTTTACTGAATAAATTCTCTGTGATTTTTAAATTAAAAGCGCTCCTGTCGCATTTTGTTCCCCAGCGCCACCGAACTAGACCAAAAGTTCGGTAGCAATATGTCCTCCGTTTTCATATGTGAAGTTCAAAATTTTTTTTTTTTTTTGTTTGGTTGAACAGATGGATTTAGAATATGTTTTGTTTGTTTTAATTGCTTGAGCAGATGATTTGAAGGTTTATTTTTTTCTGTTTTATTTGATTGAACAGATGATTTGAAGGTTTACTTTTTTTTTGTTTAATTGGTTGAACAGATGATTTGAAGATTTATTTTTTTTTATTTATTTGGTTGAACAGATGATTTGAAGATTTATTTTTTTTTATTTATTTGGTTGAAGAGATGATTTGAAGGTTTTTTTTTTTTTTTATTTTAATTGGTTGAACAGATGCTTTGAAGGTTTATTTTGGTTTTGTTTTATTTGGTTGAACAGATGATTTGAAGGTTTTTTTTTTTTGTTTTTTTTTTTTTGTTTCAACAGATGATTTGAAGGTTTTTTTGGGTTTTTTTTTTGTTTTTTTTGTTTTAACAATGGATTTGAAGGTTTATATTTTTGTTTTTTATTTTGTTGAACAGATGGATGTAGAGGTGTTTTTTAATTTTCATTTGGTTGAACAGATAGGTTGAAAGAGTTCTGTTTTGGTTGAAGAGATAGGTTTATACCCCTGATAACATGTTTATTTTTCTTCAAATTATTTTCGTCCTCCATTTCATTTTAGAACAAATCGTCACCTTATCAATGTATTTATGTTCATGGCAGTGGATAGCATTTGCCAAATTGTTTTTTGTTTCTCAACACAATAACAGCAGTGTATTTTGTGTTGGCATGTAGTCAGCTAATTGTAAAGTAATCTTGCAATACTGTATATTACTATTACTATGTGTGCTGATTATGTATGACTTAAAATGCCTAGCACAAAATTATGAAATATATACAGTCAGTTCTTGTTGAGTAAAGCATAGTTACATGTATGTACACATATGCCAGGAATACGTAGAAACTTTACCATTGATTGGATTACTACAAATTGTTAATATTGCCTTTTACTATATTGGAAAAGAATATACTTAATTTATGTAAATATTGAAAAAATTTCATTTTAATTTCCAAGGCGGGTTTATTGTCATCAATGTACAGTCACAGTAGGATAGGAATATTCAAGTAATATGGAATTACATTCTTCATTTGTTGATGATATGATATTGCATTCTTCAACATACCCTGAAAAAAAAAAATAATGAAAATCACAAAATAGGAATATATTTCAAGTATCCTACACATAAAATATATGGAATAAAGGTACAAATAGTAAAGTATGAAATAAAGAAATACAAACTGTATATTATGTAAATACAAGACACCTTTGTGTAAACGTTTCAAGTCTATATTCATAAATACCAGTCAACTGAAAACTTCAATAAACTTACAAAGGCAATTTGGTAGACTACAAAACAAAAATAGGTGTTTACATTTCTGGGAACATTTAAATTTGTCTATGTATCATACATACACATAAGAAGTTATTATTTAGTATTTGTAACAGGTAAAGCAATATACATCACCCATTAGTATACTTACATTTGTAATAACTTGTCAATGTAACAGATAACAATAATATTACTTTTATTGAATTAATATATTAACAACTTATTCTCATATATAGTCTTTATTATTGTTATGTAAACTAAATACCATAACAAACCCTACATAGAGATTCAATAAGAACTTTGCAGAACCAATATTGTAAAGAATAATTAAATAAAACAATTGTATCAATTCCAAAGCACATACTTAGAAACATTTCCATTATACAAAATGGAAGGCCTTCCTTACTACACATCCTTGTCATTGAAAAACAATTTTCAAAACCTTAACCAAAGCCTAATGAGCATAACTTTGGAATTGTAATGATTAAATAACATATATATATTTAATAAATTATCACTGTTACACCACCTTCAATGCTGTATGAGATAGATCCATCAATGTAATTCTCCATTTCCCCCCCCCCAAAAACAAAACCAACACACCTAGAAATATTATCTTCAATAAATCACTATACCTATATACTTTCTGTTTGCATGCAAATTGTGAGGAATAGTTTCATTAGTTTAAGTGGCTGAGGACATATAGACAGACACAAGCTTTGGTCTGTATTTGGGAGGTAATTTTAAGTTTATATGTTTTTGATGGAGGGTGGATGCCCTTACTTGGTAGGGTTATACATAGAGCTGTAAGGAGGAGAGACTCATGCATGAGAGGATTACACAATAAGTGACAAGGTAGGCCACACATGTCCCACAAAATTACAAAATGAAAGTGATATTCTGTAAGTTTTGAAATTTTATAACAAACATTCGGTTGTTATTCACAAGGGCATGTAGTAACTGGAAAATGAAAGTAACAACAGTAATTTCAAGGGCAGACACTTAAATAGGATGTCTTTGGATACATAAAGTTTTGGGGAATTGATAACAGCAATGATGTTAACATATAAATGAAAACATTACAGTATTACCACTTGCTGCAGTGCTAGTACAAAGCCACAATGTTATTTCATTCAATTCAAAATCCACAATTGAGTCTACACAATGATTTGGGACTGGAATATTAAATGTATTATAGAAAGTTGTACTGAGGAACACACGTGATTTTGGTGGAATTGTGCAATACTGTAAAAATAATGACAAGTTTATAGTGTTGTAAATAAAACCTGACTGAATAAGGTTATGTCTTGATGCTCCACAACACAATGATAACGAATTGCTATCATATGACAGGACAGAATGGTTTCAATTAGAAAAAAAATACTATCTTACACAATCTTAATCACTATTTGGGAATAATATTACTCAATATTTGTGAATTTCCAAACAACTATCAAAGCAAATTAATCAGAAATATTATTCTGTAACACAATCAGTAGTTATTGTCTGATAGATATTTATGTTTGCATGTATATTTTATTTTTAATTTTTTCGGATTTCCATTGTAAACTTCATTGACTCAGTGAGTATCATTCATGATTGAATCTTGTGTTTCCTGCTTATATACAGTGTGGTCTTCCGAAATTCAAAAACCAAAGCACAGCAGGTTGCTTCGCAATCACCAAATGCGAACTGAACAGTAATTCATCATTTAATTAAAAAATTAAACAAAACATTACTCATGTTGTTGTTATTCAGAACAATATGTATTAGGACTACAGTAATAACAGGAACATTAATTTCATGAGTATCTATTTAAATGAAAGAATTTTGGATACTGCATTTTCTGTATAATTTATAACAGTAGTGTATTGGCTACGAAAACTTTCAAACATAAATTAGTCAAACTGATCACAGAGCTGTTACAATTTTTTTTTAAGAACAATATCGTTTCCTGACCTTCAAAAACGTAAATTTTGCTTCGTTTTTCAGTATTTGTGGCTAATAATTACTTGATTACTTATTTGAAATACTTACGGGTGATGTTTCATGTTTTCTTGCATTAAACACAATAAAATCTGTATTGGACCATTGTCTTTGCAGCACTTCTGCTGAATAATATACTCGAGATATGTTGGAATTCTTTTGTTTTCCGAGGAGCATAGCTATCCCGACTATATAATTCCATGCTGTAATGTGGTCGGCAACTAAAAAAAAAATGATGTTAAACATTAATTTCCTGACCGCTCGTTCCTGTCGTAGCTTATCGATTCGATTACAATGTCTAGAATAAATGCAAACTTACCTGATTTTCAGTTTTTGGCTAATATATAACCATAGTTTGTCTTTGTATCCTCCATTTACTAATATTTTGCAACGAAAGGCATAAACCGTGAATAGTTTGGAAGTACTGGAGTAAGCGCCTCCATATTGAATTTCGAAAAATTGAGAAATTTTCGTGAAATCGTCTTGCTGCTTTGTGAATGGTTGGCGTTGTAATTAACGCAGAATTCTGATTGGTGTTGCTGAGCGTTGTCGCTGTCGCCCAACGCAGCTGTTCAAAGGTGGTGAAGGTTTGCGTATAGCGACAAAATCACAGACATCAAAACTGTCAGACATGACGTCAGAAATCGCAGAAATGACGTCATTCTTGCGATTCGCTCGACGCTGTCGCTCGTCGCTGGCATATGCGCTCACGCCTTTACAGCTGAATCGCTAGGACTATTTAATTAAGTTAATCTATATTAGTTATCAGTGAATCTATATTAGTTATCAGTGAATTTAATCAAAGAAGATATTCTAGATTACATTTGTTTTTTAAGAAGAAGCTTTTTTTTTTATTTCTTATTAGATAACGCATTTTGAAAGACTGCTAGTAATCACTGAGCAAATTCCCAACAAATAATTATCGGGAAATCTGATCATGACAGTTAGGAACATTATAATTTGGTCACAATACTATTGATAGATTTCTTAAAGTTTTTGTTTTAAAAACAATAGTATTTTGTTTCAAAGTCCACATTAGGAAATTGTAATTGCAATGTACAGTAATCAGTGTTTTTACTAAAACTAAATCACATTGTTCAGTCAAATGATTCATAATCTTATTATTGTCAATCGATTAACCGATATAATATTTATTTTGTAATATATTACAATATTTGATCAAAGTGACTGCAGAAAGTAGTTTTTAAACAATTGTTTTAAACGTTCAAATATAGTAATTATAACATAAAACAACAAGCATACTTATTATTTCAAATTAAATGATTCGAACTTTATTATGTAAATACTAATTAAGTTAGAAATTTCTAATATTTGTATTTATTAAATTATTTTTTTAAGTAATTTTTTTGGTTGTTAAAATAAAATTAAGTGAAACTAAGAAACCATTGTATACAACTTTTTACTTTTGGACTGTTTTAGAACGTGAATCTTTTTCTTTTTAATTAAATTAACGATGATAAAGAATGGAAAATATATAAACCATCTCGCTAAGAAACAATAACCAGTAAACGGGGAATTATGAAACATTTACATCTATCAAAAGAACCATCAAGTCAGATCATGAAATTCAGTTTTCATTTGAGTGGGTAACAACATCAACGAGTGTGGTTCGAAGATGCTGTAGTTCCCGCGGGAGGCTTTCTTTATCGGAGAAGGTGAAGGCACAGTGGACCATTGACGGCGTTGCGTTGGGACGGATGGTGGCAGCTGGAGGCATTCAAATAGCTATCGGTGTGGGTTGGTTTACGATAGACGCTATGACCTAATGTCCTGTCACGTTCGCATCGGATGAGGATGTCCAGAAAAAGAAGGGCGCCATCAATTTCCATATCCATTGTGAAGGTAATGCTGGGGTGTCTACTATTTCAAAAGAACTCCATTAGGGATTCACGACCATGCGGCCAAATTACGAAGTGTCATCGACGTAACGGAAGAAGGCGGAAGGTGGAACTCCGAAAGCTTTGATTACTCCCAAATTCTTACTTGGCTGGAAACCCGAGAAGAATTCTTTAATCATTCAATCAAGAAACCTCAGGCTCTGTAGAGAAGATAAAAGAATAAGTACCACTTGTGGTAGCAGAGGTGGTTTCCTCAATTTTTAAAGCCAGGGATGTTTGTATTTTCTTTATTATTTCTTTTCAATTTTTTTTTTTTACTGAATAAAAATATTTATTTGTTACTATTATTTATTTATTTTTACGTAATGCTGTTTTCTTTTCAGATGACTTCCGATTTGTAAATAATAAAGCTGAGCCTTTCGTTGCTAAAGCTTAAATAAATGTATTTTTGTTCTTATCATTGCCCATTTATTAGATTCCACCATTCTATAATCGAAATCATGTAGTTGTGATTCATGAGTCCAATTTACAACTAAAATTTAGATGATAACATCAAAGACAGACTTAATGCTGATTTAATATGTTTGATTTCACTAAAGCCCTTATAGTGGTAATTTATCATATTTCTTAACATCGAATCTTCAACTAAACCATTTTGAATTGTATTAAATCACGAAAACTTAGAACATCCGTACGTTCAGAAAGTTTTAACAATCTTCATATTTGTTAAGAAATCTCAGTAATCTTCCTCATCCACACTTATCTTTGAATGACTCCCAATTACTGTAATTTTATTTGTTATCGAGGGCATTGTAAATTTCATTTATATATGTTGATGATTCATGTGCGTTTAAATTTGCAGTAAAACATTACACCTGATGAGTAAATTTTGGAGAACTTTTTCTTTATAATAACTTCATAAACATCTGACTATCATTATTGTTTTTTTTCCTCAGCTTGACTTCTTAGTGTCAGCTTGATGTATTTTATTCCTGACTGAACTATTTCCATGATTATTAATTTTCAATTTATTGCTTTTGTTCAGGTTGTATTCTATTTATAGGCTCTTAAAACTACTAATCTTTTTTAGATTAGACTTTTGATTACTTAAATACCTCCTATCATATGTAGATTTGATAGCTAATGATGAGTATTAGGAATATTTACTTGACACAGTGTCCTTAATTAAACTTTACTTTACTAAAGAAAATATAATATTATAAATGCAAATTTATGAAGTCTACACGGCGACTTATTTATTAAGAAAATTTGTCTTTATAAGGATATGAAAGGAAAAGAGGGGAACCTCCAAAAATAAACAAAAACACAAGAAATACAAAATAAAAAATTTTAGGCGCATTTTATTTAACTGATGCCTATAGAAAATTCATAGAGGCCAGTGGAGACTGGCACATGAATTTCTCTTTTTATTTTTATTGTGTATTTCTTGGTTTTTAATTTTATTTGGAGGTTCCATTCTTTTCCCTTCCTATCCTTATATTAACTTCCGTAATTGGACCTAGGCGTTTTATAGTGACTCTTCTCCACTGATGATCGGTAAGTGACCGTAAAACAGCTGTTTTGAGATGTCACCTACTGCACTTATAAACACTAGGTCCACATTTCATTGTCTTTGCAACACTATGATTTTTTTTTGGTGAAGTAAACTTTAAATGATATGCTTGTTACAAGGTTTTTACAGTTTCCTTAACTCAACGTTCTCTATAGTCCAACAGACGGATCTTGACGATCTCGTTTTTCGTGATTTCACGTAATTTACGCGAGAATAGCCTCCATCCAAGTATTCTCACAAAATGTCGAGATACAGTACTATATGAAGCAGCGCACGAAAAATAATATTGCAAGTTGAAGAATATTTTCGGAAAGAATTAATTAATGGAGGACATCTCATTCCTTTAGAAAGATTTTAAGACAGACATATTTCGTACATCTCCCAATTCACGCAGTTATTTACTGGAAACAACAGCTGAAAATAAAAAAAACAGAATTTACCTTTAAAGGCCCTTTTTAGGGCCTCAAAATTATACGGAAGAGCTGTCAAACATACTGATCGCCTACAAAAAAAATTGCTAAAATATTAGAAAAACGTTAATTTTGAAAAGTTCCTACGTAAACAAAACAAAACAAAATACATAAAGAAAATAACAGGATTATGTAAATAAATTTATATAAGACAATCGATAATAAATTTAAAATGCAACATTACATTAACGAGTTAATAATCAAAAAAAAGCCCACGATTTCTCATTTATTTTATTTGCTAATCACAAAAATCAAAAACAAATAAAAAATGCATGAATGTTTCATATATATACTATCAGCAAAGCCTGTCGGACGACAGGCATCAAAAAATCTGAACAATCATTTTATTATCAACTAACACATATAAAGTAAATGTAATCTAAATACTGTGCTAACTTGTGAACGAAGCTTCTACGGCAAAAATGGTTTTGAGTTTCAAAATCAGCGTAAACAACTGAGTAGGTATGCCAAATTTCATTAACATGGATGCAGTGGTAACAAAATTATTTGGTTTTGAACGTATGTTTTGTTAGAATTTCAGTTGTCGAAGTCAGTTCCCAAGAATAAAATTTCATGGAAACAACATGGAATGGCACAATGAACTAATATTTTCATCCAATTTCAGTACCCTTGATTCAATGGTACCATTGAGAACCGTTGGATCTATCTTAATAGCTTAATTATATCGAGTTACAGACAGACAGACGAAATTAGCCAATTTATATATATATCTATATTTGATTCGATTGATGATTTGATTTTAAATTTTTTTTTCTAATGTTTATCAGACCTATTTAGGTGTACTTCTTATCTGTACACCTGTAATATAGGTTCTGAGAGTTTAATCTAAAGGATCATTTTCCACCCAAAAAGAAAAACGAAATACCAACCATATCTAAAGTTTAATTTATCTAAAGAATAATTATTATTTTTGACTCATAACGCCGAAATGCATTTAAAACTCACTTTTCTATAATCTAAATACTGCGCTAACTTATGAACGAAGCTTCTGCGGCAAAAATGGTTTTGAGTTTCAAAATCAGCGTAAAAAACTGAGTAAGTACGCCAAATTTCATTAAAATCGGTGCAGTGGTAACAAAATTATTTGGTTTTGAACGTATGTTTTGTTAGAATTTCAGATAAAATTTCATGGAAACCACATGGAATGACAAAATGAACTAATATTTCCTCCAATTTGAGTACCCTTGATTCAATGGTACCATTGAGAACCTAGGATCTATCTTAATAGCTTAACTATATCGAGTTACAGATAGACAGACGGACAGACAGACAGACTAAATTAGCAAATTATATAAGTTCATATTTATGTTTACATTTCATTGAAATATTTAAATGAATTATAATATGGGGAAATGCATGAGACTTTTGCTATATTTTTTTATACTTTTCGTAAATTTAAAACAGTCAATAAACAACAATAAATTCATTAGGTAGCATTTTCCTAGTGACAGACATTCATAGTAATAAATTCTTTGACACCTCCTGAAGAGGCTAATGGCCAGATATCGTGTTTTCCGTAATTCTCATACAAACGAGATCGTCAAGATCCGTCTGTTGGACTATATCTTTTGTCTAATATTTGAAAAAGATCTAAAGCAACTCGTTTGTTGTATTTAATTATTAAATCTCTGCAGTTCTGTAGCAGCATCTCAATATAAGTTACTGAATCTAAAGGTTACTGAATAATTTGCAGGAAATAGAATTTCGAAAATTTTAACGGGTGGACATAACTTATAAACTGAACTTATTCTTTTTAATCTCATAAGAATTATTAAGAGTTAATAATGAGTTAACTGTTACTAAAATAATTTTTAGAATATTATTTTCATCACAGTGGAGCTGAACAAAAATTTATCAAATGACAGTTCAGCTGTAATATTGGAGAAGCTCTTAATAATCGTACTTGCCGTGATCGAAAAAATTCATGTTGCTAAAGAAATTCCTTTACGCTTTAACAGAAGATGAAACTTCTTAAAAACAAATGTTAAATCATGCAAATAGAAAACAATAAAGACCAATATATTCAAAACATAGTTTATGCAACCGTACATAATGTATTGTAACCTCCAAAACACCATCCAACAAAATATTGTCAGACCGTACTGTATGTCATGTTTACATTGATTTCGTTATACTGTACGTATACTTTCTATTATTATCTATCCCCAATATAATCTTCTATTTGGAAATATATATTATCCTTTATTAAATTAATTATTTTATTTCCTAAACTAGTCATCCCTCCTTATCTGTTTTATTATTTACTTACTGGCATTGCTATTTATTTATTGACATTTGAAAAAATCCCTATGTTAAGTGGTAGAGGCCTGGGCAAAGTCCCTCCGAATCAGCCAGACTGAGCGGGGACGGCTTTGTTTACAAAACATTTCTACTCCGGGCCAGCACCTCGATTAACTAATTAATTAATTAAAGATTCCACTATGCGAACTCTCCTTTAAATCCCTTGCTTTACATGTACGCTCATGACCAGTGAGATAGCATTACAATATGAAGTCCAAGAATTTTATTAAAGAAAAGGAAATAGATGTGATTATAAGTGCAACGAATACACTCGATACTGACTAGGAATATTAAAAATGCTATGAATTATCACATCGACAAGAGTAATTCTAACTCAATCAAGAAATGTCGAACTGTAATTGCTTGGCGATATGGCATATCGCATTCGATTAAGTGAATAAAACTAAAGTCATCAGGGATAACATGTTCCATTTATTTAAAGAAATTTATGGACAAACTTATTATACACTCATTAAAAAAAAACGACGACCTAGAAGAAATTGTCCCACGGAAACAAAAATTGGTGGAGAGGAAGATTATGTACAGAATAGAAAATGATTAAAATTTCAGACAAATTGAATGATTTATTTCAGAGTTACAGAGTTACAATAAGTAACGAGCTCAATAAGGTGTTGACTCACCTCTACCCTGAATGCAAGCTGCCACACGACGTGGCATAGAGTGATAAAGCTCCCTTATGGTCTCCTGCGGTATTTCTTGCCAAATTTGCTCCAATTGTCGGGCTAGGTCATCCACATTCCCTGGTGAATGCAGTCGCCTTCCCATCATTTCCCAGACATGCTCGATTGGAGAGAGATCTGGGGATCTGGCTGGCCAAGGAAGTGTTTCACAAGCTGCAAGACAGATCAATACCAACACGTGCCGTATGTGGTCTGGCATTATCTTGCTGAAAAATAAGGCCAGGGTAGTGCAAAAGGAAGGGTAGCAAAACAGGTCTCAGAATATCGTCGACGTAGCGCTGTGCTGTAAGTGTGCTGCTAATGACGACCAAAGGGGTCCGGCTATCAAGGGAAATGGCACCCCAGACCATAACTCCTGGTTGAGGGCCTGTGTGGCGTGCAATAGTGAAAGCAGGATTGGCACGCTGCCCTGGGCGTCTCCAGACACGTCTGCAACGATCGTCAGGACACAGTTGGAAGCGGGATTAACACTATACGTCCCCAGTCAGCAGGGGCGGCCCTAGGTATTTTTCAAGTATAAGCAAACATCTTTTTGGCGCCCCCCCCTCCCCCTCTACCCCCTCATAACTCAACTAACCAATCAGAGCATCTTTATCAAATTGTAATTTTGACCAAATTTGAAAGGTAGAAGGAAACTTATTACAACACACAAACCTTACAAACAAGAATTATAATTACATTACAATTTACAGGTTACCATAATGATATTCAACTGCAATAAAATTACAAAAATCGTGTCTTTAGAATCAAACTAAGAATATCCTGTAATTAAAAGTGGTTTTCCTGGCTGTTACTTTTGAAAACTCCTTAAGTAGCAAGTCAGTGTCCATTTCATTTAACAATTCATTCTCAATTGCCAATGTTGCCAACTCACTCAAGTGTTCCTGACTCAAAGTTGAACGTAAATATGTTTTTATGAGTTTTAACTTGGAGAAGCTTCTTTCCACGCTGGCAACTGAGACTGGGAGAGTCAATAATATTCGCAGTGCAACAAATATGTTGTGGAAAGTGTCTATGTAACCATGCTTGGTTATTGTTTGTTTTTATACTTGGGGAAGGCGAAGGGTTTTCTTTTCTTAACTACCAATTTGATTAACTTATTACTCTTCTTGTAGTTTCATAGGAGGATACCTATAATTGTCTTAAATGCCCATAACCTCTTAGCTGGATGAAAAGACAAAAAATTCCTATAAGACTTAACCCTCTCCATAACTTTATAGTGTACCTGACTATTATCGTTTAACAGAGTAAATTAAAGAGACTTAGACTTTAATTCAAATAAAGTTATTTAATACATTACGAAAAATTCCTTTACATTCAAAACAGCTTCTTCATAAACTGAGTCCTTTTCATTCTATACTTGTATGATAACTTTCATTGCCATATTTAAATATTAACATATAAAGTTCTTTGGTTAATATTTAGTCCTTCATATTATATAAAGTTTTATCCTACACTTTAAACTTCATTTTAGAATAAATTCTTTATTCCTATCTTGTATTTCCTTTATTCTTTAAAATTTTTATCTTTGAATCTTGACAATGATTCCTTATACTATGTTCTTTAACCTTTCAATATTCTTTTAATCTTTAATATGATCATAAACCTTTATTTCATCTTTAAGTCTTTAGATTAGTCATTATTCCTTTGATAATCTTTAATAACTCTCGATTAATCTTTATTCCCTTAAAATACTTTAAATCGTTCGAATAATCTTTATTCTTTGGAAAAGCTTTAATTCTCTTGAATAATCTTTATTCTTTACTGAATCTTTAATTCCCTTGAATAATCTTTATTCTTTACTGAATCTTTAATTCCC
>JAFIDM010000002.1:17869831-17890177 GCA_023159025.1 Thereuonema tuberculata
AATTGTCCAAAATATTACTCTGATTCGAAGCAAGTTAAAAAAAAAAACTTTTGAATTGAACAGATAGGGCGAAGATGTTTTGTCGTATGTTCCGAAGACATTTTTGGATTTTTATAAATTTAATGAGTTCCTTGGTAATTACTGTATTCTAACGAAATCAATGTCAACATGACATACAGTACTGTCTGACAATATTTTGTTGGATGGTGATTTGGAGGTTACGATACGATTTGTACGGTTGCATTAACTATGTTTTGAATATATTGGTCTTTTTTTATTTTTTTATTTGCATGATTTAACATTTGTTTTTAAGAGGTTTCGTCTTCTCTTAAACCGTAAAGTCATTTCTTTAGCTACAAAACTTAGAAAACATTGTATAAAACCAAAATCGCGACAGTCCTGTATTATGACTATTTTAAGTAAGGTCAGTTGTTCATCAGTACTTTGCTTGAGCATACTAGTACTATTTGAATACAACTTTATTCCGAATTAAAGTTTTTAAAAAATAATATCTTTCTGATTACATTAATTTTAATTGGTTCAATTAAATTAAAAAATTATAACCTAGACGGGTACTGTCGCTTCGCTCCGAAACCCTTGCATGTATAGCATTAAAAAAAAAAAAACCTTTAGACTATTTATTTAGCAAATTAATATGGAGATCGGAGAATACACGACTTCCCAGCTCGTTGTAGGCTTCTCCGCTTAACTCAGTTGGATTGCGCGTTGGCACTCACGCAGGGGGTTGCCGCAAAAACACTTCATTTTTGCATGTATCTTCCAAACGCAGAAACGTTTGTTAATGACTGATATACCGTTCGATAGAACTTTCAAATATCAACATTTTGTCAATATAATGTTCTCTTCCAACTTTTATACTTTTTGTTTAAATTGAGAAAAAGACAGACAGACAGACGAACTTAGCCAATTTATACATATATCTATATTTGATTCGATTGATGATTTGATTTTAATTTTTTTTTTGTTTTTTTAATGTTTATCAGACCTATTTAGATGTATTTCTTACCTGTACACCTGTAATATAGGTTCTGAGAGTTTAATCTAAAGGATCATTTTCCACCCAAAAAGAAAAACGAAATATCAACCATATCTAAAGTTTAATTTATCTAAAGAAAAAATTTTTTTTTGGCTCATAACGCCGAAAGGCATTTAAAACTTACCTTTGTGTAATCTACATACTGCGCTATCTTGTGAACGAAGCTTCTACGGCAAAACTGTTTTTGAGTTTCAAAATCAGCGTAAAAAACTGAGTAAGTATGCCAAATTTCATTAAAACGGTGCAGTGGTAACAAAATTATTTGGTTTTGAACGTATGTTTTGTTAGGATTTCAGTTAAAATTTCATGGAAACAACATGGAATGACAAAATGAACTAATATTTCATTAAATTTGAGTACCCTTGATTCAATGGTACCGATCAGAAGCTTGGATCTATCTTAATAGCTTAATTATATCGAGTTACAGACAGAAAGACGGACAGACAGACAGACTGACATACGAAATTAGCAAATTATATAAGTTGATAATTAACTGATATTTTCCTACGTCTTAAATTTTACAAAGAATTACACTGTATTTATATAATGCTTATATATTGACAAATACGTATGAACCGGTTATAAGGTCACTCCGCTTATAAGGTTTCGCGAGGTCCCAAGGGGTGACCTTGCATCGAGGTCTTACTGTATTTTGATTGAAAAATAAAGGTTAATGAAAATAAATAGGTCCAAATTTTTTTAAAATATATTTTCAAAATTAATTGGAACTGCCTTCTTTTGGAAAGTTAAACAACAGCTTCGAAAACTGGAGAGTTATCATCAGGATATTTCACTATATACAGCAATTTGACTATGATTGAAATGATTCATTATTATTAAATATAAGAAATATTTATTTTAATTTAATGAAAGCTATTGTTATTTAATGAAAGTTTCATGTAATGTTTATTTATCAAGTAGATTTAAACCGGATAATTTTTAATACTTCTTTTACATAAATTATTTTCAATTTCAGCCTATTGGCCAGCATATATTCGATTTACACAATTAATCCTTACAGACTTGTGCTCCCAGTGAATGATGGCCGCCCTGTTTTTGTGAGATCTGCGCATGTATCATCGATTACTCTGGTCAGGCACTTCCGTATGAGTTTATCACTGGACGTCGCCATTACGGTAAAGGCTTGTTACTTTGCAAAAGAGCATTGTATTTATAAATAATATATATTTATTTATTTATATAAATACTTATTGTTAGCAACTGGTATTTAAATAACGGTAAATAGTCGAGAGAAGTTTTAATTTGGCGTTATCAACATGTCTTTCTCAGTGAAAACAGACGACGGGCGTCCATTGTGACAGGAAAACATAATTGATCAGCTACCGGAAGGGCTGCGCAGTTCAAACTTCCGCCGGTCATCTTTCATTTTGAGGACAATAAAGACTTCTAAGAAATCGAATTTTCTTGTGCGGAATTAGCATCTTCTAGAAATGGATGTAAATTTAGAAATTATTTCCTTCATTTACAAATAGTAACAAAAATTGAAAGAAATTCTTCAGAATATTTTTCGAATCCTTGCTTCTACCAGCAGCATTCAATTGAAATGTGATGATGATGTAACTGACTTTTATGAGCATTAATACAAGGAAATGTAAAGGAAATAACATTTTATAACTAATGGACGTCTTTTCTGTAGACATCGTTGAAGGAACAGAAACAATATCGTTGCATCTGAAATTAATCTTTATTATTATGGATTATTGATTAAATAATAAATTAATTTTAATAAAGGTCAGTAATATTCACGTGAATGCTGCTGATAGTAGAAAGGATTCAAAAAATATTCTAAAGAATTTCCTTCAGTTTTCTTGCTATTTTTAAATTTTGGGAACATTTCCGAAATTTACATTCATTTCTCGAAGAGGTTAAATTCGCTCAACAATATTAGAAATTCGGGTTAGCGGAAGTCTGTAAGTATTAATTGTCTGTAAATTAGAATATATGCTAGGTAATAGGCTAAAATTGAAAATATTTATGTAAAGGATATAGCAAATATTATCCGGCGAAAACAACAAGATACAAGTATCATTACATCTAACTTCCATAAAATAACAACTACATTCATTAAATTAAAGTAAGTATATGCAATATTTATTTATTATTTATCATTTCAATCATAGTACAATTGCTTCTTGCTCTGAAACATCATGATGATAATCCTATGTTTCTGAAGATTTTAGGAAATTGATTTATTTTCCAACAATAAAAGTAGCAGCTTCAATAAATTTTTGAAAATACCTTAAAAAAAACAACCATTAATTATTTTTTTCTCACAAGTCATTAAGCCTTATTTTGGAATCAAATGAGTCGAAAACAGTCTAAAAGTATCTTTACTTAGCCAGGGTGGTGTAAAGTAGATTTTTACAAAGTTTCTAATTTAAAAATCATATTAAAAAAAAATTGCGACTACCGTTACCTGTAATCATCCTCTTTACTGAGAATTCAAACAAAATGTTTCAAAATGTTTTCTTAACCTGAAGCCTTTTATTTTTTCTTTGAAATAAGACATTTTTTCATTGAAACAATAAATTTAGCTTAAGTTCCTTTGAGTTATCATCCAGATATTGAACTGTGGACTATAAAAACAATTTAGAAGTGCTACTGTAGTATGTTTTGATTGCCGAAATATTCAGTCAGATTTAACCTTATCTCTTAAATTACATAATAATTTTTGTAATAATTTAACAAATAACAGTAATACCATATCAAATAACTGTAATTGTAATGTTAGTGAGTGCCTAAAAAATTATAAATATTTAGGGATTTATATTGACAATAATTACAGTTGGTGTAAACAGTACAATTATTTTATTAACAGATTACGCACTTTTTTATATATATATGTTTTATTATTCAAGAAATATCTACAATTCAAAGCAAAAGCTTATTATTTATATACTGCTGTTTGTAAAAAATGCAACACCATGAAGGAATCATCAGCATTAAATGAAATTTGCAGCAAATGTCAATTATAGGATGTTAAGCAAAATAGTAAAGTTTCAGAGCCCCCGCGCATGCGTGGCGTGCGCAGCGCCCTCTGAACTGATGCTGAAAGCGTATAAATAGAGGGCTGTTGCGGAACGTTTAGAATAGTGAATGATTATTTGTTAGTGGCGAACGTTTAGTGAGACTGAAGTATGCCTCCACGACGGAAGAAGGAGAAATTCCAACAACTTACGGAGTTTGAATGTGGGAGGGTTATCGGCCTTCGAGAAGGAGGATTTTCCTATCGCGCAATAGCAGCTCGTGTGCAGCGGCACAGTTCCACAGTGATGCGAGTTTGGAAGCAGTGGACCGACGAGCACCAAATAAACTGGCAGTGGACGACGGAAGGTGACATCAGCGCGCGACGATCGACACCTACTCCGCATGGCGCTGAATGACCGTACAGCTTCCTCCAGGCAGTTGGCAGCACGTTGGTCTACTGCTAAAGGTGTACTAATGTCGGCTTCGTCAATTCGTCGATGTTTGCTAAACCGTGGACTGAGTGCAAGGGTGCCTTTATACAGGATCCCCCTCACGGCAAACCATCGACGGCTGCGTCTGCAATGGGCTCATAAGCTCAGAGCCTGGCAAGCTGATTGGCACCAAGTTGTCTTTTCAGATGAATCACGCTTCAATTTGTGGGACCATGATGGCCGCATTCGTGTTAGACGCTATGCCGGTCAACGCTGCCTTCCAGAGTGCGTTATCGAACGACATAGTGGCCGAAAACCCAGAGTTATGGTCTGGGGTGCGATTTCGTATCATGGACGATCCAATTTGCTACGAATTGAGGGTAATCTCAATAGCAACAGGTACGTCCATGAAGTGCTACCGTCCGAAGTCGTTCCCTTCCTTCAAGGCATCCCTGGAGCTATCTTTCAGTAGGACAATGCACGCTCACATACTGCAAAGACTGTTCGAGACTTCTGTTCAGCCTAACACATGCAACTTCTTCCTTGGCCTGCTTATTCGCCGGATATATCGCCTATTGACACGTATGGGATGTGGTTGGTCGGTGTCTCCCCCGTTAACCCTCCGTAAGTTGTTGGAATTTCTCCTTCTTCCATCGTGGAGGCATACTTTAGTCTCGCTAAACGTTCGCCACTAACAAATAATCATTCACTATTCTAAACGTTCCGCTACAGCCCTCTATTTATACGCTTTCAGCATCAGTTCAGAGGGCGCTGCGCACGCCACGCATGTGCGGGGGCTCTGAAACTTTACTATTTTGCATAACATCCTATAATTGACATTTGCCGCAAATTTCATTTAATTCTGATGATTTCTTCATGGTGTTGCATTTTTTACAAACAACAGTATAAGTTGAGTCGGTCTTAAATTATGGTTTGCAATGCTGGTATTTTCTAACTAAACAAAACAGTTAAATAACATGAACAGATTGATATACAAATTAATGAGGATTACTTCTTGTCAAAATAGATGAAATCTGTACATAGAAGGCCTGAAAGACAGATTTGGTAATTGCCTGAGAATTCCAGGGAATCGAGTTTCACAAATTTTACAGTGTGGCTGAAAATCCTGTTTCATGTTTTGATGTTTATATAACATCAAAATGGGAACAATTTGAAGATCATGTGTCAACAAGATTGTACATCGGAGTTTGCAACTAAGTGATGCTGTTGCGTGCATCCAGGATGGAAAGTGGTGGATCGCAGAAATCACAGACATCAGTTTAGAAAGCAAGGATGTTTATGTAATGTTCTGTTAGCCAGCAGATACAAGAACCTCCTTGAAAAAGTCAGCTTCTGACAGAGTGTGGGTTCCTGTTAAAAATGTTTAATCAACACATATCTTAAAACAATTGATTGTTGATTATTTAATGGACTTTTTAAAACACATTTAATGTAACTATTAACTGTAACAGAGGTATAGTGGTTTATTAAACATTGAATTGTACAAGTAGTGTTGTAATAGGCCCAGCGTTAACTTGTCTAGTTTTCATTTACTTCCCCCCGCTGTAGTTTTGTTCTCCATGGAATATCAACTTTTTTTTACAGGTACCTCTCATAAAGTACTCTTTCTTCTGTAAATCAATATTTAATCTATTTATTTATTAAGTCCCCCATCAGCGATATTGGGGCTGAAACATTGAAAAAAATGAAAAATGAGCATTTTCAAAGAGTTGAAACTAAAAGAGGAAAGTAGTAATAAACCTGAAATATTTTTTGCTAAACCTTTTAATGTATATCTTTCCTTTAAAAAAATTTTAACTTCTGCTACTTCATTCCTTCCTTCTAATAAAACCCCTTACCTTTAATGTTTGATAAAAAACAAATATCAGATTTGGCTGTAAATTTTAGCCATTTGCATTAGAAATATAGTACAAATGTACATTCAATAAAATATAGCCTCAAATGTAGGCCGCGCGGTTGGCGTTGTCGCTATGACATCGGCATCTCACCATCTGAGTCCCTGGTTCGGTTCTCATGTGGGTTTCGGGATTGTGGGCGATTCGCGCTGGGCAGGTTTTGTCGGGGTTCTCCCGTTTCCCCTGCACTTCTCCCACCATACTTTCTCTCCATCTGTCCTTATTTCCGTGGGGTAGTACAATAACCTCCGGTCGCAATGCTTGGCTTCTCTGCCACACACATGCACTACATAACATAACACAGCTTCAAATGTATTGAAAATAATGATTTTTACCATAGCTTTCTATCGTTTTTCTTAGCTGAGTAATCAAATTTACCGCAAATGTCTGCAAAGGCCAAAAGTAATATAACAAAAATGGACGCCAACGGTTGATTTATTTGTCTTGATGGAAATTCTACCTTCAGCGACAAACATAAAAAATCATTTATAGAGATACACTAAATGGCCAAAAGTATCCGGACACCCCATTGTCGGGACGCGGAGGCTTCTGAGGCACGTGTTTATTTTACGTCGGTCCCTCTTTTGTATCGGTGACAGCCTGTATACGACTTGGAAGACTTTCCATCAGGTTTTGATAGGTAGTCGCAAGAACTGATTTCCAGGCTTCCATGACAACTGAAGAGGGTCCGATCACGGAGGATGGGCGACATGGGTATCAGGACACCCTTCCGAGGAAGTGGATCGGGCAGGTGAGGAGGTTTGATGCGTCATCGCACTCTATAAAAGCTTTCATGGGGGTTTGAGCGGTCATAATTCTGGGACCCCGATAAAATGAGCAAGACAGTCGAGCTCAGTGACTTTGAACATGGCGTGATAATCGGAATCTACATCTGGAACAAAATAAAACGAAGATTACGTGCCCATATAGTGTATGTTAAATATGTATTTCTGAATAAGGGAATTCCTCTGGATTCTTGGAATTTATTTCTAGTTTATTATTTATCTCTATTATTATGATAATTAAAGTCCGCTGATGTAGGTCACCACTGTGACTCCTTGAACAGCTTAACACATTCAGATCAATTCATTAATAATCACGCCCTCCATTTCAGCACACCCGACGCCCTCAGAAAACTGGCTATAGTGTAAAGCTTTAGCTTTCTTATAGTGGCATGGTTTGGGAATGCTTCCCCGAAACACTGCAGTCTGGCTTTCCACAAAGCTGGGCATAATGATAAAATGTGGCCTGCGGTCTCCGGGACAGTCTACATGAGATATTTTCAATGGCTAGAAGATGTGTCATATGTGCCCGGAAAGGTCTATGGCCAATCAAAACAGAGCAGACTAACCTTTTTGTAGCCCTACTTTCCTACAAGAGATGCAACCCATAAGTAGGTGTTAGATCCCTGATGTATATCTTCAATCCCTGGGTGTTCCTCCAGTGCTTCGTGAAGTCTTCTTGAAGCTGCTCTTGAAGAGTTCGCTTTAAAGCCCCGGGGCTAAAAGGCAAAAATGGCTCATTACCTAAAGGAATTTGTGAAGAGCCTCGGACAGCGGGCTTGTCTACTTCCTCATTGCCTCTATGACCTCTGTGTCCTGGCACCCATACAGTGTGACCTCTAGAATATTTAGAGAATTTAACATTTCTCGGCATTCCAAAATCAAGGTGGACTTATTGTTGAGCTACATAGTGCGTTTACCGCGGCTTGACTGTCAGAGCATATGAAAACTCGGCATCTGCTTGGTAGTTGTTGACAGATGTCCAGAGCACATCATATGGCGTAAACCAACGCTTGGAAGACAGAGGCAAAAGTATCTAGGGGCATAGATATTTCGGTTAGTGGGCTTAAAAAGTGAACACCAGCTCCATCCTGGCCTTCTCTCAGGAAGCCGTCCGTATATATTATTGTATCGGTCTCTCTTATAAAAGTGGGCATTCCTCCTTCCCAATCTCCACTGAGAGGTGTTCTACAATTACAACATTTGTCTGGATTGGTTATCGGAGTGATCTTATACTGAGGCATTCGGCCGAGTTTCCCAAAAGTCCGATCAAATGTGCCAATCCAAACATTAGTGTTTTTTAATCTCCAGCAAGCTAACTATGCCTGATTTTGAATGTATAGATGTAACAGAGATACATGAAGTAGTACTTCTAGTGCAGCCTTGGGGGTACTTCTTAGCGCACCAGTGGCTCCGACGCAAATGAAGTTTTGCAGCTTCTGCAGATGTTTATGCTCTTTTATAGGCTGTGTATGACTCCACCACACAACGCAGTCATAATTTAAAACAGGAAGCACAACCCCAATATACAACCACCTCGCAACCCTTGTTTGCAATCCCCATGTAGAACCCGTCGCCGCATTACAAACATAATGTTGAATGCTTTTTTGTGTTAGTTTTGGCAAATGAGATTTCCATGTAAGGTTGGTGTCCAATATTATTCCGAGATATTTTACAGAGTCAGATAGAGATACAATGTGACCATCCAAAATAAGGGGAGGAATAGACCCAACCCTTTTTGTTGTAAACAGGACTATTTCAGTTTTCTTTGAATTAATGTGGAGACCTTTATAGCTACACCAATTCATGACTTTTTGGAGAGCCAGCTCCAAAGTTCAATTAAAACATTGATTGCATTTCCCGATAATTAGAATACCTAAGTCGTTGTCATAAGCTTGTACATAATACCCAGTATCCGTTAATATTTCCAGAAGTTGATCCATGACCAGGCACCATAACAAGGACGAAATCACACCTCCCTGGGGGCAGCCCCTATTGGCTAACACCAAAGTCTTGTAATGCCCTCTCTTTGAGAATACAATACGATTTTTTTAAGACAAATGTTAGCCATTTACAAATACATCTTGAGAATCTTCCTTCCAGAGCTCACACCATTGAATCAAAAGACACATTGTTAAAACATTGTTAAAAGCCCCTCCTATATCCAGGCAGGATATCTATATTCAGGCCATTTCTTTATTTTTGATGGACTTGTTGAGCTGATGTGTAACAGAATGCAGTGCTGTTTCAGTAGATTCACCTCTGGTATGCTGTAACGCCGGGTGAATAGGACTCGTCTTGTTGAGTTTATCCCTCATATACCAGTCTATAAATCTCTCCAGAGTCTTAAAGAGAAATAAGCTTAAAATGATATGCATTTGGAGACGAATAGTCTTCCCAACTTTCGGTATAGTCGAAAGATAACTTCTACTTTTTGCCATAATTTACGTACATAACCGAATTTCGGTGAAGTGCTAAAAATTTGGCACAATAGTGGAGACAAATAAACTATGCCATACTGCAGCATTCCTGAAATAATTCCGTCAGGTCCCGGTGACTTAAACTTCTTAAATTAAAAAACAGCAGTTCTCAGCTTAGATTCCGTCACAATCCTTTCTATCGTATCTTCTTGCATTGTTAATATTAGACTCAGGCGCTTCAGTCTCATCGTTTATTTCTTTGGCACCAGGTAAATGAGTGATTTTTAATAGATGTAAAGCTTTTTCGTCATTATCAGTGTACTGGCCCAGTGTACTGGGTGTTAAAACAGCACAATTGCCAACTTTAGGTATTCTCTGCATACATTTTTGAAGCCTGGTAAACCCTTTCGGTAAACTCTTTATTCTAGTAGTGAAATTTCGAAGAGAGTCTTTCCGACCTTTATCAATATCTTTCTTATAAAAATTTATAGCTTTTTTATATGCCTCGATATCTGTTGCATTTTTTCGCCACTTTTTACGAATATATAAACGGTTGACTGCAGCCTTCTTATGGTCCAGACTTGGGTTCCACCAGATTGGTATTGAGCTGCACTTAACAATAGTCTGTTTGCTGCTAGCTTGGTATGAATCCATAATTACTGAAGTGATTAAGTGAGTTCTATAATCAAGTTCTTCGACAGTGGTTGGGGATCGAGGGGGATAAGTGATAAATTTTGATCCAGTTCTTCTTTGTAGGTAATCCAGTCGGACTTACTTGGGTTAGAGAGACTGATTTTATGCTCGTACCTCGGTCCATTTTCTATAGTAAACAAAATATGTTATGATCAGACAGTGAATCTTCCTAGGAGACTCTCCACTTACTAATTTGTCCAAGCAAGTTTTCTGAGACTATTGTCAGACATAGCACTTCGCCCCTGCTAACATTTTCAAATGTAGGTTTACTATCTCTATTCGCAATATATAGATTGTTTCCAATTAAATATTCGATGAAATTTTCACCTCTTGTATTGATATTGGAACTTATTGGAACTATTGGAACCCCAAGATGTATGGTGTGGATTAGAGTAACAGCATTGTATCAATGGCAATGTTTTAGACGTGCAGTTTGTAATCAGCCTACGTACTTCATCCCGAGGGGGGGGGGGCATTTTCAACATGGGGGAAATAGGTCGATGCCATTACTGCAAGATTACCATCGCTCCTCGTGATTGTGGTAATTATGTCTAAGTAACAATTGTTACTTTAAGTAGAAAATGAGATTCATTTGAAATTTTATAATTACTTGAAATTCGAAAGACTCATAGAAGAAGAATTCAGAGATAGCGTGGAAGATTCCTAAAGTATTAGCTGAAAAGCAAATAGAAATGGTTTTGCCTGTAGAAGTTACAGTTTTAATTATTACCAATCGATTTTGGCGTTATTTGATCAAAAGGGAATTTGTTTATAATATCATACTTTTATTAGATAATCAAGGTCTAAGAGTTCAGTGAAACTAAATTGACGAAAATTCTGGAATTAGAATGAACTAAAAGTGACAAAAATAGGTATTGGAATCAAAAGCAGGGTTTACAGAGACAAAATGGAAAATTCAATTGTGATTTTAAACATTAATTAAAATGATAAACTATATTTTTTTAATCGGATTTCTTTTCAGGGTTTTTAGTTTGCTGTTGCAGTTTGATATTAAACATGAATCATGTACTTTTTCTTGTGGCAATTTTAGTATGTTTCCCTGGTTATTTGGGTAAGTTGAACCTTTCATCGTTGTTTTGTAATATTAATTAATTTAAAAAAAAATTAAATTTGCTAAAGTGATGACGAGAGAATTGTAAGAATACTTCAGATTGAATTCTGCTTCAGTATAAACTGTGCTAGTTTTTAGCATCTCAATAACGAAACGTAAAATGGTCCTCAATAATTCAGATGGTTCTAAAAAAAGAATGTTGAAATATGAAACCCAGAAAAATTTTCTGAAAAACAAGCATCGTTCCTGTAAGTACTTTATATGATACTAGCAAATACCCGTGCTTCCATCGGGTTACAAAAAAAAGAGTTGTTATGATGTGGTTGACAAAGAAATTGTAATGATGAGTTGACTTTAAAGCTTTTTCAGTTGGTAAAAAAGTCCTCTGGTAGTTAAAATTAATGTTATATTCCTATTTTGTAACTCGATAAGCCGTAGACATGAAATTAATATCGAGTTGGGAGAATATAAGACTCCTGTCTCTTTCTGCCCTTCTCCACACCCCTATCCTTTAAACGTTCCCCAGTTTGTATAAAATAAACGTCATGATTACAAATTAATGTTATATTCTGATTTTGTCATCTGAAAACCGCGTTAAGTACCCATCAAAAAAGTTTGTCCTTCCTATCTACTCGCTTACACTCTTTAGAATGTGAATTTCGAATTTCGATATATTTGACAAAGAACACTCATGAGCAATTTAGCTTTTCCAACATTACCCCCCCCCCCCTTCCCATTCCCGTTTACACAATTTAGGACCCGAAAATCGAAAATTCATCGAAAACGTATGTTTTCAATATTGACAAAGAACATTGATGTCAAATTTCATGTTTCCAACTAAACCGATGTCAGAGATATGACTAACCTTCAGGAAAGTTTTCCCCCCTCCACTCGTTTGCATCCCTTACTCTGGATTTGAGTTTTCATTGTAAAGAAATTAAGAACATTTAATTAAACAAAAAGATAAAAAGAATGTTATTTATTTAAAATAATAAAAAAAAGAAAATCCATTATCATAGGCTAAGCAGGAAAATAAAGTTTAAAAAAAAAAAGAAATAAACAACAACAATAAAAAATATTTTCTTAGATCTATGTAATCCTGCGGAAATAAGCAGGCTACAATTGAAACCTGGACACATCTTCCCATGGAGGTTGTGGTGGGTGAATCCATTTTTGACTGGTTCTCCTCTTTTGGGTAAGAGAGAATCCAATTTTAAAAAACAAAGTTAAAATCAGGGAAAAAAGGAAAAAAAAAAAAAAATATTTATTCACCAAGCGGATTTGAACCCGATAACTATATCTCTACTTGAAAATTATAAAAAATAAAATAGGGAGAGGGGGCGATGTGTTCAAGTTTCAATTGTAGCCTGCGGGTCCTAAAGAGTAATTCAGCAATGTTTGGTCAAGATCGGTCATTGGACCTAGGAGTGTACAGGGAACAAACAAAAAAAACACGCAAACCAACGAAGTCCTCTTCTATCTATATAGTAGATTATTTAAATAAAAGAATTGAATATTCAGTTACTTTCAAATTATAATTAGCATAGCTTACACTTCTAAACTAATCTTTGTGAATTACATTAAGTTGTTGGTGAAGGACACGCCATTTTTGGATCAACATAACAGCTTCCATGCCATAGAATTTAACTGGGTTTTTTTTGTTTGTTTTTTTAGGTAAAGCACAATTTCTCGGGTTAAATGGTTGATTGAAGATATTCACCATCTTGCAAAAATTCATATAAATTCTGTAATAATTTTTGTTTACTAGAGTTATCAACTTCTCTAGTATTGCGTTAAGTGTACGATTTATATTTATTCAGAGCGCTGTACTTCTCCGACTTTCCATGGATCAATAACATAGCATTCTATATTTTACGAGTTGTTTTTATTTCAAAAAATATATACAAACACGGCATGATCCTAATATTATGTAAGTGGCGATCCTGCACAATTACAAATATTTCAATTTAAGATTGGCAACAGAAATAATTGAAGAGTATATTTCCAAAGTGACTTATATCCAAAAAATAAGGAGCTCCAGAAAACAGCTTTTTTTAAATCAAGCCCTTAAAATTTAATAAGCATGTGTGAAATTAAGAACCTGAGTTTATGATCTACCTGTAAATGGTGGAAACTGTATCACAAAAATCCTTGATGTTTGTAAGTGGAGGAACTGGGTTCATATCTTGTGGAATTAAGACAATTTGACACTAAAATAATGTTCTTTAATACTTTTCCTTATTATAACATGCTGAAAATAATGTTTTAAAATAATTATTATAAGTAGATGTAGAACCAGAATAAACAAATTGCCATTCTGAATCAATTATCGGGGGGAATTGTGGACGGCCCGTTTCGTCCTTCCTGGGATTCCTCAGCCCAATCCACCCACCCCAATAAAAGACCCAGAACGGCAAGAATATAAGTGAAGGCCACCGTCACTCCTGGCAGTGGAGTCCCAGGAAAGACGAAACGGGCCGTCCCCAATTCCCCCGATAATTGATTCAGAATGGCAATTTGTTTATTCTGTTGCTGTTTTTTATTTCGTTTTTATTGCTTTGTTATTACTATTCACAGCACGTTAAATTTATTATTTAGATGTAGGACTTAACTAAATATTATTATCTGAATTATTATTGAGATATGCTTGAATATAATCTAATAGTATTTGAAAGTGAATGAATTAAATAATTCTGAATAATTATGACGTCACCTATTAATGTTATAAAACTGGAAGCGCAGCCTTGTTCTGTACAGTGCGTGTAAAAGTAAAATTGAAGTGAGTCGTGTCAATTAATGTTCCCCTTCGAGACCATCACCACATGCCACAGTGGAATGGTTCGACAACCGTCATTCGCCAGCCCGAGGAAGCATAACGCATCATGGGAGAGAGGCATCGAATGAAAAGTCCGCACGAATGGAGCGCAATTTGAATGGACGGATATGAATTCCAAATACAGGAAAGTGTAACAGGACCGCTATCACCGAGAATCAAGTGTGAACTTCAGACTGTGAGTAGAATTTACTTTACTATTAGTGCGAAAAGCGAATCAAGGAAACAGAGTAGAGATTCAATTAATTTGATAGACCAGTTCATTAGCGCAAGAGGTAACAGCGTGTTAAAAACAGAAGTGAATTCGAAATTAATTATTTCGAACGGCGTGTTAAAACAGAGAAGTGAATTCGAAATTAATTATTTCGAGCGGCGTGTTAAAACAGAGAAGTGAATTCGAAATTAATTATTTCGAACAACGTAGTTAAACAGGGAAGTGAATTGGAACTAAATTATTTTCGAGCAGCGTAATTGCAATAATTGAAATATATTATTATTGTGAAAGCAAGGAAATAAACTAATTTCAGTGCGTCGAAATTAAATAGATCTTCAGTTGAATATTTTGCATATCGAAAAAAGTGCATTTAATGTATATTGAAGAGAAATTTATATTATTTAATATAGGAAAATATTTAGTGATACCAGTGCTTCGTTATTATACAACTACTAGAATAAGAGTAACTATTAGTGCTTTAATTTATTATTATTATTCAAGTTAAGAATTACATTTGTCGAATTGACAAAGTTATTATTATTTACTGTGCGAATTATCGGAACGATAATTCGATATCATAAGGTGCTACGGAAAGAGCCAATTATTGAAGGAAGATTTCGCTCTTAGAGAACTTTGAAAATATAGACTTGCGGAACTTTATTGATTCATTAATTATTAATTACTCTTGTTTCGATACAAGGACATTTACTTTATTTTAGAATCATATTTCTACTATTTTATATTTCAATAAAATTATTGAAATATACTCAAGTGTCTGAGTGTGTGTTTATTATTAAAAAAAAAATTACTACGCTCTGCTACACATAATTACACCCCTCCACATTAGAGTTTATTATTTTAAGTGTACAAGACTAAAATAGAGAACTATTATTTTTAAATGTGTCAAAATGTTCTATATTTAGTAATAAACAGCACAGGATTAAATTTTTTCATATTTCTGTTTACACTACAAGGTACAATATTTCAAAACAAGTGTGAAACATCAAAGGAATATTGATCTGATTCCATGCTTTCCTCAGCACCTTCAAAACGGAATATCTTTTCATAAAAAGGCATAGCGAGATGATATGGTCCAACGCCTAGTTTGGAAAGGAGTTTTTGCACATCACTTATTTTCTCTGGTTTCAGTTTGTTTCCTAATGACAACTCTCACACATTCATGGAAGACCACTTTTTACCTCTTTTCAGTAGGTTGTGTTTACACATGCGTATAGAGCTAGAATAAACCTGCCTGCATTGAAGTTCATTTCGATCGATAATGAGTACCTTCATATCTGTGATTTTGAAACCCATCTGTGACTTAATGTGGAACTTTATAATATCTTCCAATCAAAAAGTCCCCAGTCTGTATCCAGCACATGAACCTGACCTATATTTTTGAAAATCAAATTATAATCTTCTGGCAAAAGGACTGTTTCTTTTTTCCTGAGCATTTTTTTCAACCCTACCGAAAGCTCTATCGACAGGTAAATAACTGTGACCACGTACAGGATAAGTTATTTCAAAAGTTAGACCATACTGATTAGCAAGTTTACTAAGCTTACCCAACACTATGTAGTTCTTGTTTTGAGCATCACATCCATCAAAAAACAAATTTATTTTTCTTATGTGTCTCTTCTCAGTACAAAATTGAGACAAAAAAATGGAACACAGCACTACACACTTCTGAACTACCCCTTTTAGAATCGCCTTCGGATCATGTAAAGAAATGTGTGTCATTCACAGCTTGTTTTGATTTACCTCCATAAGGGCGAACAATACCTAGATAATACTGCCATACCTGTCAAGCATAAAACGCCTCACCCAAAGATGTGCGAGGCAATGGCTGATTTTGCATGAGACCAAAATCAAAACATGCACAGTTATCAGGTACAGGTTCACTTAATAGTTTAAAGAACTGTTTTGCCCTCTGCTTATGTACAATCAGTTCACAAATTAACTCTTTCTTCACATCTTCATTACTCTCGTTATTGATTCTTTGCACTCTCTCCTCGCAGTAACTGCAGGCATCTGTGCGTGGAATCCCAAAACCACTTCAGATTGCATTCAGTAGTGACGACTTTGTAATACAGATGATAGTTGCAGGTTTTAGCATCGTCATCATCTTTATGTTCATCCAGAAACATGTTTCACATTTTTCGGATGTTGAGTTTTGGAGGCAAATATTTTCTATGTGGTGTCTGAAAAGAATAAAAGAAAAACATATTTAGTTTTAAAATGAAGCGAATACATTATACAACTTTTACTTTTTATTTATGTTTATAGACCTATAGGAACTGACTCGTAGACCTAAGATAATATGATTGAATTATTTGATAGAGGCCTAGGTAAAGTCATAAGATTACATTGTATTTTAATAATGTAGGCCTATTTATGAAATTCTATGAGATTAAAAAATTAGAAATTGTTAATCTTACCTTTTCTCTACCATAGTGTCCGGATGTACACTTGAACGACTGTATATGTTCATTTATCAGTTCCTTGGTATGGTTTACTTTTCTGTTTTCCCGTTTTCCACCTTTTCTTTCTCCTCTTGTAACCCATTTTTGAACTAATATACAGCCAAACGTTGGGCTCGCTTTAGATCAATCCTAAGGATGCTACAAAAAGTTGCACAACAAACTTTTATCCTGGTTCCTTCAGCATTCTGAACGAAATATGTAATAGAAAACTGCCTCTACCTCTTCCCTTGATTACATCTATTACGTTCAGTTTTAGTTACTGAAATGCTATTAGTTATGAAATTATCTTGTTCCATTTTGGTAATACCATCACTATAAAATAAACTATGAAATCTCGCTATGTCTTTCTGTAAAAATAGTTTTGCTTCGCAGCGTCCATCGTTGTGTTTACAAGATATTGTCGGTCTGCTACCATCACTTCCACATCTCCGGGCTTTCTTGTTTTTCGCCAGCTTGATGGATCACGTTTCCTTTTCCTGGCGAAACAACCTTCTTGTTGTGTTATAACTTCATCAAAAGATGCCATAATTCACAATAATTAGCTTTAAAAACACCCCATACTATATACATCATGCGCTCAAACAACTAAAGCAGCTATTACAGTGACGCAGTTCACGTGACATCAAGCAGCGATCTTATTGGCCGGGCGGAAATAAGTCGGATTGGAAGTAAAGAGCGAAGCAATAACGTCACTTTGGAAATAAACACTTTTTTCTATTATGCTTGTAGACGGGATTTGAACCATTTTGGAAACAAAATGTTGTTAGCATGATAAAAGTGACATATGAGAATGCGATTACTGTATTAGCTCAATTTTTAAAAAAAATGGATTTAAGTCCCTTTGGAAATACACTCTTCAACTGAGCTTTGAGGTGCGGTAAAATAGAATGTTTGAAAACAAATGCTTGAATAATAAATTCTGTATTATTTTTCAGCTCAGGATCTAGCTAGGAATTTTGAGAACCTAATAAGGAACTTAAACGCAAGAGGTTCTTGTGGATTTTTCCGGAATGAGTTGGTGATTGGAAGTTACATCGGATGCCTAAAGACGCATTCAATTGTAGACATCTTCAAATCATTTGATTCAAAATACAAGGATATTGTAGAGTTTTATTGCTGGTAAGATTTGTTTTTATTCTTCAAATTGATTAAATGGCTTTTCGACTCAATAAAATATATTCTGAAAATATCAATAATTAATTAAGGTTATTAAAATAATTACAGTTTAACGTGTCCCACTAAAGGCCTTTGTGGCTGTTTGAGGTCGTGGGTCCGCGTGATCATCCGGACGTTCGCCCGCCTTTAACTTCTGGTATAGAAACCCAGAACACATTCTACGCAGACCTGGGAAGACCCTGGGACCTGTTTAGATGAGAATAGAGCGTAGAAAAATCCCCGTCCCCTCCGTGACTCGAGATCAAACCCGCCACCTATAAAGCCACAGTCATCACCCTTACCCACTCAGCAACCGGCCCAAAAAAAATAAACAGTGTTACCAAAAAGTTTTAACGATACATATATTCAATGAAAGCTTTCTAGAAATAGCAGTTGATCGTTGCTTCCACATTTACAAATAGAGTTTGTAAAGCCCCAATGTGTAAATTTAAAATTCAAGTAAATATATATAAACCTACTTGTTTTTGAATGATTGCCAGTTGTTCAGAATAGTTGTCCTCATTCGAATCAAGTTCAAAAAACTAATCATTATAACTGAAAAGTACGTCAATATTTTACTCTTAACATGTTGTTTAGTGTTTCGAAAGATATTTTGGGATTCCATGTTTATCTTATTAGAAAAAACAAAAATTGGTTTTCTTAAAATAGTTTATAGTTATTTTTTTTAAGGGTTATCAAGTAAAAAAACAAATAATTTCATTAACAACTTTCTATACATCCTTCAAATTCATTTGATCATCTTCGTATCCAAAAAAAAAAGATGCCTATTTTTGTGGAAATACATATTCTTTTTGTTTTTTGTTAATTCTACTTTTCGCAGCTGCACGACAGTGAACTTGAACTTTTCAAAAGTTAATGTGATTAAATGAATTTTCCTTCACGTCCTTATTTCTTAGCAACACAGCCTGTAGAGAATTGGGTTTTTAATATTTGACGTTAAAAGACAATAAAAACGGAAGGTTTTGGATGAAGATAAAAAGTTCTATAAATTGTTAGGCGAAATAATAATAAATAAAGTTTAAAGATGAAATATTAAAATGTAAATAATCCATTTTATAATTGAAAATTCTGAATAACTGTATTTATTGCTACTAGATAACTTTTTAGAACAATGAAAGGGAGATCTCCTTGAAGTATATTAATTTAATGTATAATTCGACTAAATAAACAGGAACTTTCTGTTTTTATCCTACTTTCCTAGGAAAGTGATCCTTATCAAATCGCTCAGTCTGTATATGACCGTGTGTTTGCATCCAGTTGTGAATGAATTTATAGTGTCTTTTTGTTTACAGCAGTTATTACACACAAGCGCATGTCAGATCGATGCTTGACATTTATACTTGAATCATATCTAATGAAAGTCCAACCTGATGTAAAAAAGTGGCTACAACATAAGGACCCCGTCTATCAAGTGCCTGGATAGGCAAACGCATCAATCATGCAGGTTACTTTGTAAAAAAAAAGTGTATCTCTGCCACTTGAAAAGCACTAAGTTGCTAATAATGAGTTGCTTTTCTTGCACAAGAATTTTAAGCTTTCTTCTGCTCGATTATCGTACGTGTTATGATGGTACGACTATTTAACAATAAAATAATATTTTGCTTTATTAGACATCATTAAATTATAGGATATGTTTTCTCACGATTTCAAAATTAAAAACGATTTAAAACCTTTACATTCCAATATATAATACAATCTTAGTCCATTATTTATGTTATAGATATTTGTATACCAGTACAATATTTCTATGTGGTTTCCAAACAAGGCGATATTCATGAGAACATATTGTCAGTCAATTCGAATTGAAGGACTAAATCTCCACCACATTCATCCTTCAAGGGCAGTATGGCGACGTTATATTTCTATACGATATATATAATACATACGGTATAGAATATGAGCATATTTAAAAAAAGATGTGTATGAATTATTACTATAAATTAAGTAAAATTCTGAAATTATATTTCTCAACAAATATAAAAAATTTTAAAAAAAAGATTAAAAAAAAAACACTATTATGTCTATCAAAATATTGTTGCAGTACTTAATACACAGAAATCTGTATTATAAATAATATAATTCAAATTGATAATTATGAATGAAAGATACTGAGAAGACTTAAAAGCTACGGTCGAAGGATGTGACTATTGAAGAAGTCGTCGTAATGACGAAATTTACAGGCGATGTTGCGCTCAGGATATAGTTAAGTATGCTATATTTAAATAGGAATATACTGTCACCTTGGGTTATTTCCCTTAACTCCAAGTGAGCTCAAAAAAAT
>JAFIDM010000002.1:17890784-17916625 GCA_023159025.1 Thereuonema tuberculata
GATAAATGAAGACTGTTCTTTATAGAAGCCAAGACCAAATTAATGATGATGTTGGAAGAATTTTTGGCTGTAATTTTCCAAGCAAAGGTCTATTGAAACAATTAAAATTAAACATTGTAACAGCGATTCAAGACAAGAAAATATTTATCCTACTGCAATATTTATAACTGACATTGCGTATTAAAAAAGTATCATCAAAAAATTTTTCGAAATTAAAATTTATCAATTTTTGGAAGAAAGTGAAGGCGTTTACTGAGGTGATAAGGAAAGTAATGTCTTAAGTTCGTTCAAAAATTTTTAATTTCCCTAAAAGAAGAAGAAAAATAATTTTAAAATTCCTTGAAGATGTTCCTTTGATAAATTAAAATGAAAAAGCATATTCACTTTGTTTAAATACGACAATAATTTCCCAAACTTAAAAGCAATAAAGAAATAATAAATGTGAATGAGAAAGCACAGGATATAAACTTAATGTGGAGGATGTGGAATGAAATATGAAGGTATTTATATAAAACAAATATATAAGATTAAAAATAATTAGAAAACGACTGGAATTCAATGGAAGAGATTCAAATACCGAAAATCCATTGAATAAGAGAAAAAAGGGAGATGAAACTGCATAATTTTTAAAGACATGTAAGATATGATGTTTGAAGGACTAAAACAGGTGAAAAAGTCTCAGTACATAAATTAATGGAATATGGCTACGATAAAGAATTTTTTGAAAAATTTCAGATATACAACAAACTTTATTTTATCTTTATTCTTACAAATATATATTTTAAATTAACACCAAAACTATTTATATAAATTATTAATTATGCATATGTTTTTTTGTTTTGTTTTTTAGGTTAAAACCCAATGAAATAGAGTGTCTTCTTGATTTAAACCCTCGACAATACTGTATCAAAAAGATTGCAGATGAGATTAAAAATATAATTGATTTATTTTACAATATTACAAAAGAAACATTTGAAGAACTTTGCACAGAAAGAACATTAATGGAAGGTTAGTTATCTACGTAATAATCTTCATTTATTAGTAACAAATATAAGAATCTTGTCAGTATGCATAACCACTGGTAATGTGCGATTTTTATTTTTTTGAAAACTTACGACTTAATTATTTAAGTTTTCTTATTTTTCTGACAAAGAAATTGAATAAAAACGTTTTTTTTTTATCAAAGGGGTAATTCTGATGGCACTAAATTCATATTATAGGCTATGACTATTGAGCTCTTGATTTCAGTACTTCATTATTATTGAAATTCTGTTCGTTTCAAATTAATCAGAAACTGCATTTAATATTGATTTGTTACTATTTGAAATAAGTTATAATTAACTACATCCAATAATAAGGCGTTAGCAACAAAAATTTAAATAATATTAATTCTAATCTAAACAACCGGTTTTAGAGTCTGTAAATGGAATATAAGCTCAATAAAAGAAATAAAACTGCAAGACGGCAGTCGTGGAAAAGCTGAAAGTTTTGCAAAAATTAAAATAAGTAAAATCTACCATGAGATAGGAATCTGAAAAACGATGAACTCAGAATTGTTGAATAGATTTGAAAGTGTTCAATTAAAGCAGAAACATAATAAGTAAGTTATTAAAATATTCTCCTAAAAGAAAGGATCTGAAATTTACAATCCTCAGTTGCTCCCCTAATGTACTGCAAAATGAATTCATCAAGGTTATTCTCTACTAGTCGAGTTCTGAGGTCGATTACTATCGCCATGAAAAGGAACGAATAACCGATGGCTGCAGCGTACCGCATGGCAGTACGTATGGGAATATCGCCTTTGTCTCTTGACCGTCAGACTGTCGTTTCAGAGGAAGTACAGGTACTTAAACGCCTGCCCATACTAATTAAACCATGTCCTCTAAAATGTGATGTTTTCTGCATAAAATCTGGGGTATTTCGTATCTGCCGAGTACCATCCAGATAGAAACTCTTTAAAATTTTCAGACTCCAGGCTGAATCTAGACTTGTAAGAAAAGAATTTGATTCCGCAATGACAATTTTCTTCGGGCCATACGGTGCCGTGCCATTAACCGAAAGCCCACCATTATTCTACCTTCTTAAAGGTCACCTTAGCGAATAGTTTTCAGTTGACAACTTGCATGTTTTTGCCACGAGAAACTTGGTTGAATTAGTATTACGTGTGGTCGCCTCTTACGACTGGTTTTAAGAGCAGATAATGGTTATCCCTTGCTGTAAATTCCTGGTGGATGACCTTCAACTTGTCTCTTCAAACGCTTCCGGTATCCTGAAATCGATTCCTTTGTAGGGAAACGACACGTGAAAATTCAAGGGCTTTTGCAATCCCGGCTGTGTCCTAAATACTTCCAGTCAATCAATAGTTCTCCATGCTGTTGATCTTGTAAATCATGTTGAAAAATTGTTGGAAAAGAAGACTTCAAGAAACGAAATGTAAAGGTAAACGCGGCAGACTAAGGAAGCTCCTGGAAAACCTTATAGCCTAATCTATGGTTTATGCATTCTTATAGTTCAGATGATAATTTTCGTATGAATATGCATAATTCTGCTGTCTACATCATAGTCGATTTGTGTTTTGCACGTTTCGGCATAATATTAGTTTAATGCTTCCAGTGTAATTTGAGCTATGTATGGATTCAATTTTATTCCGTGTTTTCAACAATAAAAGATGAAAGTGATATTCTAAAATAAGTACATCAATTAGCCCTCTAGCTCTCATTTTGAAATATCAACTTATATAATTGTCTAAGTTCATCTGTGTCTGTCTGTCCGTAACTCGATATAATTAAGCTATTAAGATAGATCTAAGGTTCTCAATGGTACCATTGAATCAAGGGTACTCAAATTGGATGAAATGTTAGTTCATTTTGTCATTCCGTGTTGTTTCCATGATATTTTACCTGAAATTCTAACAAAACATACGTTCAAAATCATATAATTTTGTTACCCACTGCACCGATTTTAATGAAATTTGCCTAACTTATTCAGTTTTTTACGCTAATTTTGAAACTCAAAATCATTTTTGCCATAGAAGCTTCGTTCACAAGTTAGCGCAATATTTAGATTATACAGAGGTGAGTTTTAAATGCCTCTCGGCGTTATGAGTCAAAAATAATAATTATTCTTTAGATAAATTAAACTTTAGATATAGTTGGTATTTCGTTTTTCTTTTTGGGTGGAAAATGATCCTTTAGATTAAACTCTAAATTAAAATATATATGACCGTTTATCCTGTTTTTCATTTTGAAGAATAAAAATCAATAATAATTTATATTATTTTATTAAAAAAAAATCATTTTTTTTAATTGGCTAAGTTCGTTTGTCTGTCTGTCTGTCCGTAACTCGATATAATTAAGCTATTAAGATAGATCCAATGGTTCTCAAGGGTACCATTGAATCAAGGGTACTCAAATTGGATGAAAATATTAGTTCATTGTGTCATTCCATGTTGTTTCCATGAAATTTTATTCTTTGGAACTGACCTCGACAACTGAAATTCTAACAAAACATACGTTCAAAACCAAATAATTTTGTTACCACTGCATCCATGTTAATGAAATTTGGCATACTTACTTAGTTGTTTACGCTGATTTCGAAACTCAAAACCATTTTTGCCGTAGAAGCTTCGTTCACAAGTTAGCACAATATTAAATTACATTTACTTTATATTTGATAGTTGATAATAAAATGATTTTTCAGATTTTTTTATGCTTGTCGTCCGACAGGCTTTGCTGCTAGTTATTGTTATAAAAGGTAGTAATACTTTTAATTCTGAAAATTCAATATGTCCTGGATAAGAAATCAAATTATTTGGGAGTTCTTAAAGGGTAATATGGGTGATTAAGATTACATATTATTTGTTAAATTTTCAGACATTAAGAAAAGTAATCATTGCTAACTAAATTTTAAAACTTTTTAAATCAACGAATATCTGAACGTATAGAGGATTCAAATTCAAAATTAACAAAGATTATTGAAAGTGATAGGACAGTCCATCAATTGCAGTCACATCAACTTCAACGAGAACAGAATGAGAAAAAATGGCATGAAGTGAAAACAGAATTTGCGAAGTCTAAGTTCTGATGCGGCGATCATTAGAGTGACTAAAAAGCTTCTGTTCATTCTGTAATGATGATTCAGAAATTTATTTCCCACTTATTTCTTAATTTTCTTTACGTGTTTAGTTATCTTTTAGTCCTAACAAACTAAGAAAAATGACCCATAAACCTGGGCAAAATTGCTTCACAAGTGAATTGAAGTGTAATTCAACTCAACAAATCTTGCCTTTTAATATATCCCAAATCAGACAAAATCCAATCATGGGAAAGCATCTAAAAATCAAATTCAAAATGGCGGCCATTTTTCGAACTTTTGATTACTTAGTTTGAAGATATTTTGTAATATGTAGGGTAATGAAAGCCTTTAAATGTAAGTATACATATTGAAACAACATAGAAATTATATTACATTGAAACAACACAGTTTATTTATACAACATAGAAATAATTTTAAGTTTACGATAAGTAAAAATTTTTTTTTCATAGTTTGTTTACAAGTATGAACACATTCCTTAGGGAATTATATAAGTGATGTTGGAAAAACTAGGCATCTGAATTGCTGTCATTGTTTTCAATTACAAGGTTGTTGTCACATCCACTGATCTGGCACTCCCCACCAGAGGCTGAAAAATATTCTGTTTGCATCCTCCTCGCATTGTTGCTCATTGCGTCTTACAAGAACAATCGATCATTTTCAGTAATCACTCTGGCGCTGGTGGCATATCAGATACTGTAGGGTAATATGAGTTTTCCTTAACAAACCAACCCCATTTAGTAGCAGTTAAAAGCGTTTCTTTTTATTTCCAAACTCTGATCTGGTAGGTATGTACGGAAGTTATGGTACGTTGTTGCTGATTGTGTAGGTGGCCAACATGCAGGTGCGACAAATGATTTAGCTACTGCAACTTTTTCCACTAATATTCGATGACGAAGTGTTTGTAGAGAATCTCATATCTTCCCGCCATATAGTAGTCTTATGTCCTGCAGATTCAATGTTAAATTGTTGACTTCCATCTGAGGAAAAATACGTTTGCATCCACTTGCATTTGTTTATCATTCATTAGCTTTTCCAGTGCTGTGGCTTTTCTAATCCCAAAGATTCTGGACATTGTATCACAACTATTAAAAGCATATAAACACAAAATGTTGTTACAAATATCTCTTCCCAGCCAGGCTTGAATTCCAAGAATATCGTACATGGGATTTGTTGATAATCGTCTTTTGATGTCACTCCGGAAGTTGTCACGGTGTAAGGGGTACCCCCATGATCAATTAAAACCAAAGATAAGAATTATCTCATCTCCGTCCACAGTCATTTGAATGGTCAAATAATCCCGTGGATCAAACCTAGTAATGTTGTAAGTCAACAAACATTTATTATAGATACACGTGAATGAATGGGTCAAATCCATTTCTAAAAATAACACATTTATTTATCAGATAATATAAGCATAAGATTCAAAAAGATTAAAAAAAAAATAATATGCAATACATGACTAGTCACTTCTGTGAGATGTACATCTCCAAAATAACTCCCTTCATAATTGTAGTTAAACAAATAAAGATAAACCTGAAAGGTAATTACAAACTACAACAAACTATCTATTATAACATTCTGTTTAAGAAATTAGATACAAATACAATTACGTTTCTTTAACTTTACTTCACCCAACTGTCTTTAGTTCACCTAAAATTAATGATAATGGGCTATATAATAACACAAATCAGTTATAGTAATCAAATGCCTTTTATTTACAGTTTGTAATTTTTTTTTCAGTTCGCTCGTATTCGGTGATGAATAGCTTTGTGGTGAAGTTTTGTGGTGAATAGTTTTCACCCACACTCCTCTGCTTCAATGAGAAAATGAATCACATTTCTTAAATAATAACAGTTCGAAATCACAAGTAGAAGAAACAATGGGTAAAAGTGTAGATAACGGCCCACCGCTGTTCAAACATGGCGGTTTCGGAACTATTTTTTATCTACGGGTACCGCGATGGCGGTCTTTAACCGGGTTTTTTTTTCCAATACATACATCCTGCAGCTAAGCGAACCTCAATTAACCTAACCTAATCCTAACTGTGCCTTAGGGAAGTAATGTGCCTTAGGGAAGTTAATTGTAACTAACCTAATCCTAACTGTGTCTTAGGGAAGTTAATTGTAACTAACCTAATCCCTGCGCACCGAAGCACGCCAAAAGATGTAAACAAACTCATAACTTATGTATCACTCCGATGGTGGGCCGGATAGTAAACTTTAGCCAAACAATGTCTTGTTACTTTGGTTTCTTGTTCAATTATAATATAAATTATAACATTAACGCCAATGGCTTTCTCACCGAATAAACGAGTCTTTCTACTTCATATTAACCAATCAGTCAGATGGTTTTTTTCCTATCACACCTGTCAGTTTTCCTCGTCTTAATCTATTATTTTCTTTCTCTTTTCGAACACCAACGGCTTCTTATTAATAGAATAAACATTGTCATTTACTAGATGTAACAGTCTCCATTCACCGTAATTGAAAGTTACACATCTTTTATCCACTCGAAATGAACAACTCAGATTTAGGGCTGTTTACTTCTCTAGACATTGCATTTCGTCGACACGCATTTCGTCACAAGTTCTCGCAACGTCTTTTGCCCCTTGCCTTGTTTGGCATCAAAATGGTTCTAATCTTTCGTCACTGCGATAATCATGGGGCATAAGATTTCATTCTTACAATACGGACCCAAGACGCAAACAATGAAGTTCACAACAGTTTATAAGCCATGGTTTCTAGTTAAACCAGCTTTCGTTAGTCTGTTTGCCCACTACAAGATTGGGTTTCGCGCGGCCGTTCATTGTCCTTGGAGTTTTGTAACAAAAAGATTATTTACAGTTCTCTTTTCTCTCAGAAACACAATGGCTCCCCCATCTTTCATTCGGGACGGTTTCTGCCCAACGTCTTCTCACCATGGCGGTCTGCCTGCTACTCCTCCGGTATCCGATACCCGTCTTCTCCGTCCACGTCCATGTGGGACACGATCCGACTAGCGTCCGCACCCGAAGGCTCCCTCCCCGCTTTCTGTATGTTACCTTGTCCCGTCTGACCTCCTTTTCGCTTTCACGCCAAAACATAAGTGTCACTTTTGATTATCCAATCCGTGTGTTTCATATTCATCCCCTGATCTGATTTTTCCCGCCAGAAAGCATATCATCTCCTTCTCTTCTTTCCCACGGGAAACAAAACCCATATAAAACACATAATCAGCTAACCGAAATCACAACTACTTTTTCGAGGTTTCTTTTACTCCCTTCCTCACACATTATTTTCTAAATAGGCTCGAACCATTAAAAATAATATTTAACCATGAAATATCTCAATAATAATATACAAAACTTTACCAAATACAAAAATTCAAATACATAATTACAACAATACAATTATTAAAATCAAAATATATTCCCATAGAGAAAAAGATTTTTCTCTTGTCATACTGCCAATTCCACAACGTGACGAAGTACAGTTTTAAACCATTGTTTTTAGCATGTTATAACAAAAGAATCAACAAGTCTGTATCTTCGCCAACAGTGCCGGTTATTACTTTTTTGGGATGATGATACTGCAGAATGAGCAATATCAAAATCTGATCTCCTATTTTTATCAAGACTTCTGATGTGAGCGCAAAAAAACATTGCTTATTTCTATCGTTTGTCAAGAAGTATATAGGAAAACTTCATATCAGGAAGGAAATTTTCAGTCTTGCTAATTTTGGAGGCGATTCGCCTTCTGTGCATCATGTCCTTAATGGAAGGAATACTGTCGTAATCATCGAAGATAACAATAGCTCTGCCATAATTATGAAATGTGAACTGTGTGTAGGAATTTGCTGTGTTCCAGTATGTATCACCAGGCATCGAAGGCACACGGTAAAGTAGGGATCCTCCATCTAAAAAGTACTGGACATTAGCTTGAGTTTGTGGAACATTTGCTGAGCACAAGTTACCACACTTTTTCAGTATTTCATGGATTAACTGAGACTTGTCAGCATTCCTTAATAGAGTTCTTGATTAAATATTGCTTGTGGATAAACACAGAGCTCATAATTTACGACATCTGGAAGATTCATGTCACCAAGTGTAGCAACGAAGTGCAGGAAAAATGATTTACATAGATCCAGTATTGTTGTTCCATCATTCTCTGGAACAACAATGCTGGATCTATGTCAATCATTTTTTCTGCACTTGTAACAGCAGATGCTGACCCAAATGTCTTCACTCTGTCGCTACTTTTAGCACTATATATGTATGTCGGTTTTCCAACCATTTTGTTTATAATTTCTATGCCAACGGAATGTAAATCCTGTACGTTTACACTTTGATTAGCAACAACTCTTGTAAGAATATTTCTGACAGATGATTCATAATCAAATGGGGAAATAGGTTTCATACATTCGATAACTTTTGGAAGTCACTGATATCTGAAGATCGCCTGCTCTCCCCAGCTTCTTTGTGCTATTTGCTAGTTTCAAATGAAATCCTGCAGTATTCTTGCATTGCGAGGTAGTAAAGACAACACAATAGCAAAATAAATTAATTAAATAAATAAATAATTATTAATTAAATAATTATACTTAAATATTATATCTATTAAAATTATACAGAAAACATTTCATCTTATCCTAACAAATAAGGTAATTTAGTAAAATGGCCGCCATTTTGAATTTGATTTTTAGATGCTTTCCTATGGATTTTGTCTGATTTTGGATATATTAAAAGGTAAGATTTGTTGAGTTGAATACCACTTCAATCGCTTGTGAAGCAATTTTGCCCAGGTCAATTCATAATTTGACTAGACTATTTGTGTTTAGCAGGGAAGTATTAATATACAGTGCAACTTGGATAATTCGAAGCTGAAGGGACCACTACAAAACTTCGAATTATCCAATAATTCGAAGTAAACAAGTTACATCTTTTAACTTTAATTTCAGGTCCACTGAATGCTAGAAAAGATTATTCTGTCAGTAAGTAAATATTTATCAGAAAGATCATGGTATGAAAGACACTATATGTATATAAACAAAATAAGATTTATATTACGTAAGCTACAGTATATATTACATTCAATACAGAAAATTATAATTTTTCACAAAATTGTGCAATGTCTAATTGTTTTGTAGAATTCAGTCGCTTAAGGTTAGCAAAATCATCAAGCATGTTTAGTGAAGGGAAAACGGAGTTGGTTTGTCCTTCAATGTACCGACGAAATTCGGCGCTATCCCGTACTCGTTGGCGATTTGGCATTTCTTTTTCACACCCTTTTCCACCTCGCGAATGAGAGCGACCTTTTCAGCGAACATTAAATTCTTGTACACGCGTGGTTTACTGAAAAACATGGTGACACTGACAGCAGGAAGCTCGAATGGCGTCTGAAACGTCACGTGTCGAATGGCGTCACATGTCGAACGGTGGCGGGAAGAGGATTTCAGTTGTGTCGAATTTCTTAACGATGAAACGCCGAAAAGTCGTTATAGTTCGAAATTTTTTATAAAAAACTTCGAATTAAGGAAATTGAACTTCGAATTATCCACGATTTTTTAACATTGATTTAATAAGAAATTCAAGGGACCAAGAGAAATCTTCGAATTAACCACGATTTCGAATTAAAGACATTCGAATTATCCAAGTTGCACTGTATAAAGCTTCTGAGTCTAGCAGCATTGATTTTCTCCATTTTGTAAAATTATCTCTGTAAAATTGAAAATAGAAACTAATCTTCATCTAAATATTCAACAAATTTGTTTTAAAAGAAAAGGCAATGATAAAAATCTAATATCCTGAGCATATGATAGTCGAACTAATAATTCTTCTGTGTATAATAAATAGTTGATCCCATTTGTCAATGCTATATAACATCAAAATGGGGGCGGAAGCAGCATCCTTCCTTCAAAGGTGGAATTCAGAAGATCTGTCCAGGTTATTTCTCCAATTGGTAAGATTTACTCGATCCCTTCGGGGAAAAAAGGAACAAGTTTTCTTAAACCAGATTGAAGACAAAATGAGATCTTTGCTGACCACCAATTCTGTCATTTTTTTTTTCTGTCCAAAGAAATCTCTGTGTAGGTTTGAGAAAGGGCATGTAAAGGAAAAAATACTATATAAGGGACATCAATGGAAATACCTATACCTGCATTTAGGGAAATGGCTAAATATACGTAAATATACATCCCAATATATTTTGGGAATTGTAACCAAAGATAAACAAAATTCTTAATTTGTTCGTTTGTTACTTTTCAAATTTTCTCCATCGAAGAATTAGTGTCTCCCTCACACAATCTGACTTTTAATTTTTTCATGTTTTTTTTTTTTATTTTCTTTTGCTTCGTTTTAAGCATTCATTACTAAATAATAATTGTATATAAATTTGAAATGTTTAAAGTAAGATCCGCTCTTTTAATATTTTGTATATCAATTAGAAATTGTTAAGAATGGCTTATGGCCTAGAAATTGCTTCCAGAGCTGGATGAATGCTGTCGGATATTGTATTGTTGCCGATATTAATGGTGGTGAAGAATGCAAGTAAGTAAATTTGATCATCATAAGGTATTTATTCGTTAAGTTGTGTATTCAATTAATACAAAATCCAAGACCTCGAAGATCACGATATAACCGCGATATAAATGAACTTTTATTATTTCGTGACGTCAAATGTCGTATATCGCACCCTATTATCGCCCACCCGGTTCCAAATCGATTTCAAATGGTCATTTTGTGATTATCTACATCATTCAGAGCTATGTGATAGAATTTTATATTTATAAATACATAAATCATTACATTTTAAACAACGTGGATGGGTTATAATAGCCAAAATCGATTTGGTGCCGCCATCTTGTCATCTTGTACAAACGACGAGTCACGAGGATCGAAACTAGGTATTCATACGCCTATTAGATTACATGGGCCTTTTTATAGGTTGTCATTGGCAGAAAAAAAGATCTCGATATTCATTTTGGTTAAACGAAAAAGTCCGCGATTCTGGTATTTTTTAAAAAATATATTGTATTTTGACGCATTTTCGTGACATTACGGTGGGTATAGAGTCTCAATTACTGTAAATAATAAGGAAACAAGCATGTTAATTTACATCTTTGATTTGATTTTAGGCGAAAAAACGGTAAATTTTGTAATTTTACAATTATATACCTTTTCTAAAATAGAAGGGGCCCAAGACCAAATCGCGTTATATCCGAATTCGCGATATGAACAACCGCGTTGTAACCGTGCTTCAGTGTATATATTTCAGAAGAGGTAATTTACTTTCTTATATTCATTAATAAAGCTAAATTTTTCAATCAAAATTATGTCACTTGTCTTTCGAACAAACTGACATAAATACATTAGATAAAAATCAATGAAAGAAATGACTGTAAAAATGCTTTACAGTTTATAGGTACGGAACGAAGTAAAAGGGGGAATATTAGAAGGAAACAAGGATGAAATGTTAAATGTTTATGAAAATGGAATTCTTAGTCTGAGAGAAAGTACATCCTTGATTACCACTGTGAACTCACATGCTTTATCTAATAAAGGTTTCCCGGACAAAAGGAGAATGAGTATATCCCCACCACTGTATAGCCATAAGATGTATATGTAAGGAAAGACCTCCATAAATAGAACATTTTTTATTATTACGACTTGTCTCAATTATTAGTCCGTTCGAAGTTATATAATTCTAGATATCACTTTATTGTTGACATACTAATTCTCGCATTTATTAATTATCAGTTACAGTCCAAGCAACGAAGGAAAAATAGGGGAAATAATTCGTGTAAAAGCCAATGTTGGCAGAGTTGTAGGGAAAGGTGTCCTGAACAACATACTAAAAGTACTAATGGGTGGGGGTGCAACTAAGAAGTGGGTGGGGGTTTAAAGGTCCTTTTTTTCACTTTTTCCTGAATAACTAGAAAACTACATCCAATAGCAAAACAATGTACAGATACTAAATTAATCTATATAAAATTCTCTATAAAAAAGGTCCTATACACGTTTTCGCTGGGATGCATACTTAAGGAGATATGGAGAGGAGAAAATGGATAATTTGGAAAAAAATGTTTATTTTGTTGTTACAAATGGACGTATATTCGTCGATATGAAATTCACATTATTTGTCGAAGTCCTAATGATCTTTGAAATCGAAACTATCGTCATCGTCGACGATGGTTCGATGGGGCTTCGTTAGTGACCGAACCGAAGAATACGCCGCTGACACTGGAGCAGGCAATGCCTGCTTTCCGGCACCCGCAATGTACCACACACCCAGTCGTGCATCGGCAAAATATGGTGTTGAGAATGGAGTCAGTTGCCACAGGATCGCTGGTTGTCACCGGCTGTAGGATGCCATTGTCTCCCATGGATCAATACCATTGGATGGGTGGTTGGTATAGCCGCGCCATTGTTGTAGCTGTAAGAAATTATTAAGAGAAACGTAAGTATTTAGCTCAAATAGATATTTGTAATGAAAACAAAACAGTATTTGACAACGAAACAGAAACCAGAAGCCAAAAACAGATTCTCGCCAACCTGTGCAATACCTCAGGCACTGTTGAGGGATCAGTGAAAATGTCTGAGATTTGTTGTGTCATGTCAGAATTAGCTGTGAACAGCTTAGCAATTCCCACTTTGCTCTTCCCATGGATCGCCGAGGTGATGTCGCATCCGGAGAAGCTGTGAAGGAGGAGGATCGTCTTGGCGAATGGGAGCTGTTGAAGTTGTGGCACTGAAAACAATTTGGTCTCCACCTTTCCACGGCCTGGATTCATAACGAACACGTTGGTAGATGGTGGATCCAATCCTATGCGGAGGAGTATCAAGTCCACATCCTCCTCAACTATTACAACAGTTGGATGTACAGTAGCTTTATCCAACCCACATCTTGCAATAGTGCTATCAGCATCATGCATCTGCAGTTGCAACAGTTGTTTTAATCCCTGCTGCTGTCATTTTATCGGTGAGAAAGTGGATCAGTCTTGTTTTGTTCCTTTCATTGACGAAAAACTGCTCCTGTTGAACTGTGATGGTTGTGCTTTCATTACAGCTAATGTCAACCGAAGTTTTTGTCAGCACTCATCGCTTCTGATCTGCTCGTTTTTTGCTGTTGACATCACTGTAACCATCAAAAACCACCGTACAATGTTGACCGTAATGTTTCTGTACGTAGGCAATGTACTGATGGCAAATTGAAGAAATGTTCGAGGACGGTTTCCACTTCATGCGGTAAAGAAGGAAACCACCATCTACCACATTGGTGCTTTGGGTGAGATCGAGAGGTAGTTCTCTATTGGCAAAACATCGTAGAGGGATGACTTCTTCCCTTTTCGCATTCCAACCTCGAGGAACAGAGCCAGAGGGAATGGAGTTAATTCATAGGTCAACAGCTCTGCCACATCTTCGTCGCTCTTTTTTTGCTATGACTGTTTTTTGGAAAATTGTCAGAGGGTTAACAGTAACCGTCTCACCATTGATTTTAAAGATGATGATAGTTTAGATATCGTAGATAATTAGGAATTCGACAATAGATGTGGATTTCATTTTTAGGAATATACGTGCCATTTTTAACAAAAACATGAATTTTTTACAAATTGTCCATTTTTCCCCTCTATATCTCCTTATGTATAAATCCCAACGAATAAGTGTATAGGGCCTTTTTTGTAGAGAATTGTATGTAGATTAATTTTATGTATGGACATTGTTTTGCTATAGGCCGAGGTTTTCGAGTTATTCACGAAAAGGTGAAAAAAGGGACCTTTAAACCCCCACCCACCCCTTACCTCAACACCCACCCATCAGTACTTTTAGCATGTTGTTCAGGACACCTTCCCCTGCAACTGTGCCAAAACTGCTTTTACACGAATTATTTCCCCTATTCGGCCTTTTTTGGTCTTCGTTGGCTGGACTATTCACAATTATTTTCAGTAACAGTAAAGATTTTTTTCATTTATTAAATATAAATAATTATTTTTACATACTCATTATATAGTAATAATTATTTATCCCACCGCACCTCGTCTCAGTTGAATGCGGGCGCACTGCGTTAGTTCTATCAGTTGTCGTCCGCCTTTTTATTCATAGCTTCAATGCAACAACACAAAATAAACAATAACAAGTATCAAAAAAAAAAAAAAAATCAATAACAAGTATCTTCAAAAAAAAAAAATCCTCCAAATGAGAGTTGGCCGGCGGAAGCTTGAACTGCACACCCCTTCCGGTAGCTGATCAATTATATTTTCCTGTCAAAATGGACGCCGCCGTTTGTTCTCACTGAGAAAGTATAGTTAACTTATAGTAGGCTCACGTTTAATTATCGGAGAAGTTCTAATTTAGTAAAATACTTGTTTTTTTACAGAGTTTTATTTATAGACTTTCATTTATGAAGTATTTTTTTTTTCTTGCGTGTGTTTTTCGCCAGCAGCAATGCTTGACGACGAAGAGTGCTTCCACAGCTCTTTTTCTCCGCTTACATATTGATAAGGGAAAATAAAACTTCTCTATTATTTGCCTTTATTTCAATACTAATCGCTAACAATAAATATTTTAATGATTTATAAATACAATTCCCTTTTGATAAGTAATCAGCGATTAGCACAATGGCGGATTCCTGTCAGACGGTCAGACCGAAGATCCTGACCAGACTAATCGATGCTAAATGCGCAGATCTCACAAAAACAGGGCGGCCAACACTCATTTGGAGGACTGTACCTATCTACTTAATAATCATTATTTTCTTGAAATAAATGACAATATTAATTAATAATTACTTATAATAATTATTAAAAGTTAATTAAATAATAATTCCGGGAATTACGATGTCAACTAGATAATCACACGTAGAATTATAGAACTCCGAACGGACTAATAATTGAGACGTGTCGTAATAATATATGTTTTTTTTAAGGAGATCTTTCTATAGATACATATCTTATCACTATACAGAGTGGGGCAACTTACCATACATTTTTGCCCATTCTTCTTTGTCAGAGACATATTGTGAATTGAATTATGGTAAATATCAATATTTGATGCTTATTAATGGAATCTGCTAATAACGAATCTTAGAATTACTGTTAAGTAACAGCACCAGGAAAATAATGCGCATCAGAAAGATTACAACACACTTTAGAGATATATAATTTTCTGCATTCTTGCATGAAAGAGATTATATGAAATGTTGCATTAAAGAGATTATATGAAAATGTTTCTTGAAGAATGGTCTTCCTCATCTTATTGTATTCAAATTTCTATTTTTGAGACAATTATGATGTGTAAATAAATATATAAACAGAATACACTTGATTATAAACTTGATAACATATTTTAAAATTAAAACAAATTTCAAAGGGGTTCCAGATATCACAAATTTAACGAAAACTTAATTTTATGAATTATATTTTAGAAATATGTTTCGAAAGAACTAAAATCGTATAGGATTGCAACTCAAACTTGAACGTTCATATTCTTTACATGATATAGTTCAGTATCTTCTACAATACTTATATTTACGCAAAGACTGAGTAAAGTTTGTTGATAATAAGATCGATCCTATTTGCCGACTTGAAATCGAAATTATTGAGTAAAAAGAATTTCCTGCATTAAGTGATATATTTTTTTCCTTTCTCTGAATTTTTATTATTTGAGTTTTAAGCGTTCTTAACTTCTTTTTATTTTTCCAAATTAAAATTAGCAGAAATAATTTTCTAATCTTCGTTTCCTTACAAATTTTACATAAATTATCGTTTTCACCCTTTACAGAATCTCAAATGCTGATGAAGACTGTACGGAAAAGGAAGGGAAAACACTAGTTCATAAATGTGGTATACATACAAAAGATTTTCAAGATAAAATGATGAAACTCTTTCGACCTATTATCCGAAAGTACTATCCCAAATGCCCGGTTGAGAGTAAAAGTAATAATGAAAGCAAACGTATTGATGAAAACAAACGTATTAAGAGAGGCAATAATTCAACAAAGAAGCTTACTTTGGCCCCTGAGATCATTTTTATTTTCACTACAGTCATTACTTTTCTTAATTTCTGAGGAAACCTTTAGCCGTGGGCGGATTAAGGAAAGAATGCTAAGTAGTAGAACTTAAATAGAAAGTAGTTTGTTAGTTAATACAACAGCGGAGGTATTACAGCTGAATCGCTTGGACTATTCAAATAACTTAATCTATAATATTTATCAGTGAACTTAATCAAAGAAGATATCCTAGATTAAATTTGTTTTATAAGATGAAGCTTAATTTTTTTAATGTTTTCTTTGAGATAACACGATAAGACTACTAGTAATCATTGAGCAAATTCCCAATAAATAATTTTCGGAAAATGTGATCATAACAATTAGGAACATTATAATACTATTGACAAATTTCTTAAAGTTTTTGTTTAAAGACAATACCTTTTTTTTTCCTAGAACCCATTAGGAAATTGTAATATCAATGTACACTAGAAAGTGTATACTTAATGTGTGGGGTTTGCTATGATGATAACATAGGAAATACTTCAAACACACCATAGTTTTAAAAAAATAATTGTTTTTATAATAATTAAAACATAATAAAAGCATGCAATACATGTTATAAGGGATCCATGAACAGTTTCGAAGGTGTCAATACCTCCATCATCAGCAAGATAATGGAAAAAGGGGATAACAAGTTTATATAGTGGGGTTAAATCTATTCATAAAAAAAAGAGTCCAATCATATGAATCGTTTTTTGAGGATGTAGCAGTCTTTGGTTTACGTGGTCAGGTGGCATGTGGGTTCCGTGGAGGCTCCTTGGAAAGTGTGTCCTGATGGGTTCGGTTTGTTATGCTTCATTGGAGGGGTGCCCTTGTTTTCGTTGTTGAGTTGTAAATTTATTGATCATTTATTGACTAAACCATATGCAAAGCATTCCGAAACATATACAACCCAAAAAACAAAAAACCCAAACAACCAAACTAACCATTATATCAGCTTCCCAAATACGAAACAATAGGAATCAAAATTGTAGAAAATATTCAAAGACACCAGAGTTCACCCCGTCTTTACCTTAAATTGTAGATTAATTTTCAACCAAACAAAAAAAAAACCTGATGCAAGATTACAACGGGAAAATTTACAAAGTCCCCTGCAAAAATAATAACTGCTTCTACATCGGAGAAAGTGGAAAATCCCTAAAACAACGGCTATACAACCATAGATAAGCATATATAGAACCCTCAATGTCGACTTCTCAATGATGTCAAATCACATGCATAGCTACAAACATCTCCCCAAATTCGATAAAGCAATCATCATCAGTTACGAAAAAGACATCAAAAAAAGAAAAGTTAAAAAATCCATCTTCATCTGTCTATCAAATTCCTATAATACAAAACTTTTCAACAGCAATATTAAAAATATTGTTCAAATACTGTGTTTCAAAAAGAACTTCGACGGCAAATCAAAAAATCTAACATGACAATAGAGCCTGAAATAACTTTTCAAAAAAAATATAATACCCCACTACAAAGGACAATCCGAAACAAATACCATAAAAATAGACCCCAAAGACCAATTTACATCCTAACAACGTAAACAAGGACACTCCTCCAATGAAGCATAACAAACCGAACCCATCTGGACACCCCTCCTAGAAGCCTCCACGGAATTCACACGCCACCTGACTACGTAAACCAAAGACTAATACATCCTCAAAAAACAATTCATATGATTGGACTCTTTTTTTTTTATGAATAGATTTAACCCCACTATATAAACTTGTTAACACTTTTTTCCGTCTTGCTGATGATGGAGGTCTTGACACCTCGGAAACTATTCATGGATCCCTTATAACATGTATTGTATGCATTTATTATTGAATATCTCCAAATAAATTATTCTAGCATCATTAACTGTAAAAATTTAGATTAATTAAAATTTATTAAATTATTTCTTTGATTGTAATTTTTTTGTGTTGTTACAATGAAATTCAATGAAATTAAGAAATCAATGAATACATCTTTTTACCTTCGGAGAAATTATCACAAATAATGGACTGTTTCATGAACATAATAAAATATCTTTTTAATAAAATTAGCGATTAGATTCGAAAATATATCGATCATCTCGCTAAGAAACAAAAACTACTAAACTGGAAATTTCCAAACATTTTCATTAATCAAAGAACCATCAAGTCAGATCACAAAACTGTCATACGAAGAAAATAATACCAACGGATAACAAGAAAGAATGGAATGCAACGTTGTTAGAATAATTAAAAAAAAAGAAGAATTTTTGGTTAAAACTTGAACAGTCAATTAAATAAACGAAAAGAAAAAGAAATCGCCTTTCTGATTCGTTTATGGGGAAAGAATTGGAAAAGGCCGTTTCGTCCTTCTGCGGACTCATCAGCCCAAACCCCGCCTTTCCCGATAAAGGAATCAGAAAGGTGATATCCCCTTAGTGAAGGCCACCACCAACCTGGCAGTGACCTCACAAAGAAGAAAAAACAAGAAAATTAAAAGGTGCGTCGCTAGATGCTAACCCAAAGCCTTTTCCTACAACTAGTAGGCAAAAAGGCATTATTTAAATAGAACAGAAGGTTCACAAAAGAAAATTACAAAGTAAACAAAACAGAAAGGCGGTTTCCTTTTCTTTTGTATACTTAGGTGCTGCTCTTATTTTCTTTTCGTTTAATAATTTCCACAGCACGTTAAATGTTTTGTTTATTTATATTTTTTCGATAATAAATATGTGGACCCGGTAGTCAAGTGGTCAGGGCGCTTGGCTGCGGGTTGGAGGTAGCGGGATCGATTCCCGGCCTCGGCGGAGGGCGGGATTTTTCCACGCTCCTTTCATCTCCAAACGGGTCCTAGGGTCTACCCAGCCCTCTATAAAATGGGTACCTGGTTTCTTTCCCGGGGTTAAAGGCGGGCGGGCGTCGGGTTGACCACCCGGCCCCAACTTCGTCCCGTGGTTTGGTACGCTGGAGCCTGACCTCCTGCGCCCCAATAGGCCTGTATAGGCCTGCAGAGAGGGGTACTTTAACTAACTAACTAATAATAAATATTTATTACACCAACAAAAAATTATAAATATTTTTAGATACAAATTATTAGATTGACATACAAAATACTGTCAATAAATGCTAAATCTCCCAAATAGACAACAGCTAATATAGTTGCATCAGTTTCTAATAACATTTTATTAAAGTTCGAAATTGTATCAAAGTAACTTCTACCTGATGGATGGAAGTATCCGGAATTTCCCTTTAAGAATTCCAATATTTCACATTTGACACATCAAAGGACAGCCTAGTAGCTTAGGAGAACAGACCTGTTCGATGAGAGTGGTACCTTATCTCAATTTCGAACAAAGCCCTTTTTATGTTCATAAATCAAGGCAATGTGTATCTTTATATATATAAATAAAATATATAATATAAATATAAATATATATAAAACTTATAAAACCAAAAGCCGGACAGCAATCTGTGATTTGAAAATGCCAATATCAAAAAACAAATCACTGTTTCCATGGAGAATTAATCTGATTGTCTCCACTTCATCAGCGGCAAAATTTGGAATTAATTTAGAAACTAAAACACTATATTTATAAGACCTTGCTCTTTTAAAAATTAAAATTAAAACTTTATATAACAAAATTATTTAAATATTAATATCAAAAATTAAGTAATAAAGAGTGGATGGCTCCTCTTCATTACTTATTGAATTAATAAATTAACTAGATAAACTAAATTATCTGAATTCAAATTTAATGGAGGAGTTTAAATCAATAAGAACTGATTGAAACGCATGATCAATCCGTTGCTGTGAAATTCTATCTGCAGATATACAAAAGTATGGATATTGAAACTCTGATCGTCAAGGAAATGACAATAAAATAGTGAAGTGACATCAAAAACATAGGACAGGTGATTCACAGGTTAATTGACATAACCTGTTCTTTCGTAGGCAAGGAATAGCTTATAGAGGATCCATCGAAGTTAATACAAGTTAATGCAGATGCATCAGCCACGACAACTTCTTAGCACTAGTTATGCTTGTTTCTAAATACGGTGAAAGTTTCAGTTGTAGATCAGGTAGCGCCGTGTGTTAGGTATGTGCTACATAGTAGTCTCTGCGAGGATGTTGAAGATGGCTGTTGCACATAAAACTGACAGTCGAGGCACTCGACCTTCAGTCAAAGGCAGAACTTGAAAACTTGAGAACTCTGAGAAGCGCACATGCTGGGTTTGGACCAAAGTTAATAAAGAGTCAAATGAAGATCATTAACTATTGCGCAAGGTTCAGCAGGTTAATTCGACTCGTTGGTGGATCAAAGAGAGAGCATTGAAAAGTGTCTTCAATCACTTGAATGTTCCATTTGAAGATTGAAACAAGTTCTTTACTCTGCCTCTTCAGAATTGCAAATAGAAGTGATTTTGCATTTGCAACACTTTGAAGTATTGTACAACATCGCCACTGATTTTGTGGCTGATTAAAATGAACGTTTATCTGAGAAGGAAATCCACATCGAAATTGAACCTAGATTATCTGTTGAAGCGAAGCCCAATTACAAACGCAGGAGAATTAGCTGCTGATGAGGCGAGACAAATTGATACTTAACCATCCAATAAATTCGATGTATTTTGAGATGTTTATTGTGATATCATTGATACAGCAAATAAAAGAAATTTTTATTCTCAATGAAGTACTTATGAACGACATTGAACAATTGGACCAAGATATTTAAAGAAACTTCAGACTGCCGAAATGTTTCGTCGTGATCATTTGCTTCAAAAATTGCCTCAATTGACTGGAACCAATCGCGCTTTGTTCAGACAATTGATCCAATTTCTGAATCATTATGAAGACTATAATGCAGTTCAAAAAATAGCAGATTCTCACAGACTTCGAATTAATTGAAGATCGGAGCGATCCTGAAGAACTGCCTGCGATATTTGCAGTGAATGAAATCCAGGATATCTTCACTAAATCGTTTAAGAAGTGAAGAAAACGAGAAATAACAATGTCTACTTTGAGCTTTGCAATGACTACAAGAGTTAAATGGTCATGAATCATTTTTTACTGCACTCTCGCTTACAAGTAAGTGATAACGTTATTATGTGAGTCAGTAGTTTCAAAAACAGGTTGTCGCTTTCGATGGATCTTCAGTGTTCATTTGGGTCCTCATTAAATGTGCAAAAACCAGCTAAGACAGATCAGCCACCACGATAGTAGAGACCAGCTCCATATAGTGTCAGTTGCAAAAGCAGGTTAAGTCCACTGACTTGCCTGGTTTTTGCAACTTACACAAAATTTTGATTTACGTTTTGACGTTCGATGTGTGAAAAATTTTCAATTAAATTGAAATGTGCTAAAACAGCCGAAGAAAAAAAGAAAGTTACTGCTGAACACATTGTGCACAAAAGCCGTGCAAACAAGTTTTACAAAAAAATACAAATAGTGAAAAAGATGCGTGAAGAAGATAGTATTAGAAGATAGCAAGTGTTGTTTCATCTGTCCTATCCATTATTATTGAGTATGTGACAGTAAAAAAAGTTTAAACTTAGGGTTTTTCTTCGCAAACATGAATTCTTTTACTCGATATTTACTCGATATTTAGTCAGTTGCAAAAACAGGGTAAGTCAGCAAAACCATTAATTTTTTAGATAAATATCTAAAATTCAAAAAATTGTCTGTTGTTGCATTTTGATTCAAGAGTTGGTTAAATAAATACAAAAAAAAACAACAACAAACTGTAGCCTACAAGCCAATAGTTTTTTCTGTTTTTGGAAAATGGAGAATTTTGACTTAACATGTTTTTGAAACTACCGATTCATTTACACAGATTTGCAGTGGGTTTTTTTTAGTTTGGAAAATCATGAAAAATAATTATGTTCTTCTTTGAGCCAAGAATTTTTAAAAAGATTTTTTTTTTTTATGTTGAGAGTAATTTTAATTTTGATTACGATAAGGTAATTAACATGATATTGCTACAAGTCCACGCGAAATGTCTAGAAACCCAAGATTAATCATTACAAGTCAATTTAAAGGTTGTGTAAGTGTGTTTATCTTTTACTCATTTAGTCCATAAATAATATAATACAACAATTTTTGTCGATTGTAAATTACTTACCAATTTTGATGCAATATTCTGATAGTGGTCGTGGGTGGGGGGAATCATTGAGCATTTGGGACTAGGACGATATCACAGCCTGTCCAACCACTAGCCAGTCCGGCCTTGTGTTAAGACAGTTTTGCCGAAAATACAGGAGTGGAAAACGCCTGACTGAATGTTTAAACTGATTCAACGCTTTAATATCAGCATGATAACTTAAGCTGAATTTAAATTTTCAACGTACAATGTCTTATTTCAGAGAAATCATAAAAACCTTCATAAAAATATTTTGTTTAAAGAGATTTTTTGGAATTCCAAGTAAAAGGAATGAAAGGAGTAATAAATCTGACTTTTAACTATTTAGATAAATAATATAGCAACAGATTATAAGTTTCGGTACTAGCAGTTTGCTACGAAAATGGATTTTAAATTAGAAATTTAGTAATATGCAGTTTAATTAAAGATAATTTTAAACAGTTTTCAAATCTTTTGATTCAAAAATAAAGCTTAATGACCTAGTACAAAAATAAAAATGTCCTATTGAAATTGTCCTATTATAAAAATTAATTGAAACTGCCTAATTTGGAAAAGTAAATAATAGCTTCCAAAACTGGAGTGTTACCATCATGATATTTCATTGCATACAGCAATTGGACTATGATTGATATAATAAATAATTAGGAAATATTGCAAATACGTCTTTTAATTTCATGAAAGTAATTGCTATTTGATGAAAATTAAATATATTCATTAGGTATCGCTGATTGCTTGAAGGTATTCAAAAATTAATTGGGTTAAAGAGCACTTTCCGGTAGTGATTTTTTTTTTTTGCTTTTTGTTTTGCATTTTATTTCGAGTTGTGAGAACATGGCTGTTTTGGAACTACTTTTAAGAAGCCGGATGTTAAGGGATGTTTGAACTTCATGTTTATAAGTTGTTGTTGGATGTCTGAGTTTTCGTTTATAAAATAAGTTTTCTAGGCAAGATTATTTAAAAATTTTTGAATTTCTCATGCTGATTGTTAATAGACAAACTTATTTAAAAATTGTTTCGCCAGATCTTTTTCTAGAAAAACTAACTCTCATCTGGCAAACTGCGATCTTGGGTTAACTGTATGCAAACGTGTCATCTCCCACGTTCGCATGCTACTCCTGTGATCGACATTCCTAGTCTATTAATAGCTGCCTGTGGCGCGGTTGAATCTAACGGTTTTTTTTAAATAAATAATGTAGATTAGGTTTACTTTATGCGACGGTCTCGGTTATTTGTGGAGTTTATATTTGAAATATTCCATTGTGAATGCTTGGAACATTTCCTTATATTTATGTTGTATTTTCTCTGCTACATGAATTCCGCAACATATGAATCGAATTAAACGTCACAACCAGGAGTTTAGCCCAATTTTAGCCTAAGCCAGGATATATTCGAATTTATTTAAAAAATTAATACTTAGAATTCAAAGAAACTGAATTTTTTAATATTGTTGAGCGGAATTCACCTCTTCGAGAAATGGATGTCAATTTTGAAACTGTTATCTTAATTTAAAAATAGCAAGAAAACTGAAAGAAATTCTTCAGAATATTTTTTGAATCCTTTCTACTACCAGCAGCAATCACATGTAATGTGATGACGAAGTTACTGACTTTTATTAGAATTAATTTATTATTTAATCAATAATCCGTAATAATAAAGATTAATCCCAGTTGCAATGATATTGTTTCCGTTGTTTCACGTCCTGTCAAGAGAAAAAGTATCCTCGTAAAAAAAAATGTATTTCCTTTGTATTTTAGTTTCCAAATTAAAACAACGTAAAATAAATAAAATTTTAAGTGAATTTAAAGAATAAACAAAACTGTTAGTGAAATAAATTTCCAAAGGAAATAACTATTTTTAAGGAATCATGTGAAGGAACAGAAACAGTACCGTTGCATGTGGAATTAATTATTATTATTGCGGATTATTAATTAAAGAATAAATGAATGCTAACTACAGTCAATGATTATTATATTTCACGTTGCTCGGAGAAGGAAATAAACGAAAAATATTCTGAAGAATTTCCTTCAGTTTTCTTGCTATTTTTAAATTATAGTAACATTTCCGAAATTTACATCAATTCTCCAAGAGTTTATTTCCGCTCACCAATATTAAAAAATTAAGTATCTTGGAAGTCTGTAAGTATTAATTGTCTGTAAATTCGAATATATGCTTACTAATAGGCTAAAATTGAAAAGAATTATCTAGAAGAAAGATCAAAACTTATGGGACAGAAACTACAGGATTGTAACATGTAACTATCATTTAATAACAATTACTTTCAATAAATTAAGATAAGTAGTTCCAATATTTCTTAATTATTTATCATTTCAATCATAGTGAAATTGCTTCTTGCACTGAAAGATCTTGATGTAAATCCTCTAGTTCTTGAAGATTTTAGGAAATTAAATAACTTTCTGACAATGAAAGTAGACAGCTTCAATTAAGTTTTCAAATTAACTTAAAAATAATTACGAAAGTTTTAGTGCGTGTTTGTCATTAAGCCTAATTTTGGAATCAAATGATTCGAAAGCAGTTTTAAAAAGTATCTTTAATTAGCCAGGATGCTATAAAGTACATATTTCCAAATTAAAAATTCATAATAATGAAACATTGAGACTATCGAAACGTTTAATCACTCTTGTAGAGGGAATTCAAACAGTTATCAAACAAAATGTTTTTTTTTACTGAACCCTTTTATTATTTCTCTGAAGCAAGACATTGCACATTGAAACTATAAATTTAGCTAAAGTTATCATCCTGGTATTAAAGCCTTGAATCCCTATAGTTGTAAAAACAATTTGTAAGTGCTGTTGTTTAGTGTTTGTAGGGGGTCTTTTTAATTGTGGTAATATTCATTCTGTTGTCTTCTACAGCTGTATTTTGGGAAAACTGTCTTAACATTAAAATACTTGAAAATGCGATCTTCAACTTCTTACTATAACTTAAAGGTGTTAATGTTTTTAAAAACTTATTTGAGCAACTTAATTGAAAGATTGGAATCGTTGTTGAAAGATCATAGAAAAATATCAAGAGCTTTTCGCGAAGTTATTCTTAACTAAGAAAAATTGATAGCAATGATTTAATTCAAAACGAATTTTTTTAACTCTAGGAACTTTGTTACATTATCCTGTATAATAATAGTGATAATGGTCCTGAAACATCATGCACTTCGCGAAATAATTTATCCTTTGAAATGCCAGTAAATATTACATTAGTATTTATATTTAACTAGCCTGGTACCGTCATTTCGCTTCAGAACGCTTGCGTATGTAGCATTAAAAGAAAAACTTTATTTATTTAGCAAATTAATATTGAGATCGGAGAATATACGACTTCCCAGCCCGTTGTGCCTTCTTCGGATACTTCAGATTTATTGCGGGTTGGCGCCCCATAATAAAAATTTAAAGCAAAAAAATCACATTTTTTTGCATGTATCTTGCAAACGCAGAAACGTTTGTGAATGACTGATATATCGTTTGATAAAAGTTTCAAGTAATAACATTTTCTCAACATAAAGTTTGCTTCCAACGTTTATACTTTTCTGAAAAAAACTAATCTTCATCTTAAATGTATTTAACACAAAAACTCACAAAACTCCTTCTTCATTCTAAACTTCTTTACTC
>JAFIDM010000002.1:17916725-17927796 GCA_023159025.1 Thereuonema tuberculata
TAAAAATATTTATAATTTTTTGTTGGTGTAATAAATATTTATTATTAGTTAGTTAGTTAAAGTACCCCTCTCTGCAGGCCTATACAGGCCTATTGGGGCGCAGGAGGTCAGGCTCCAGCGTACCAAACCACGGGACGAAGTTGGGGCCGGGTGGTCAACCCGACGCCCGCCCGCCTTTAACCCCGGGAAAGAAAGCCGGTACCCATTTTATAGAGGGCTGGGTAGACCCTAGGACCCGTTTGGAGATGAAAGGAGCGTGGAAAAATCCCGCCCTCCGCCGAGGCCGGGAATCGATCCCGTCACCCCCAACCTGCAGCCAAGCGCCCTGACCACTTGACTACCGGGTCCACATATTTATTATTGAAAAAATATAAATGAACAAAACATTTAATGTGCTGTGGAAATTATTAAACGAAAAGAAAACAAGAGCAGCACCTAAGTATACAGCACCGCCTTTCTGTTTTGTTTACTTTGTAATTTTCTTTTGTGAACCTTCTGTTCCTTTTAAATAATGCCTTTTTGCCTACTAGTTGTAGGAAAAGGCTTTGGGTTAGCATCTAGCGACGCACCTTTTAATTTTCTTGTTTTTTCTTCTTTGTGAGGTCACTGCCAGGTTGGTGGTGGCCTTCACTAAGGGGATTTCACCTTTCTGATTCCTTTATCGGGAAAGGCGGGGTTTGGGCTGATGAGTCCGCAGAAGGACGAAACGGCCTTTTCCAATTCTTTCCCCATAAACGAATCAGAAAGGCGATTTCTTTTTCTTTTCGTTTATTTGTTTGACTGTTCAAGTTTTAACCAAAAATTCTTCTTTTTTTTTAATTATTCTAACAACGTTGCATTTCATTCTTTCTTGTTATCCGTTGGTATTATTTTCTTCGTATGACAGTTTTGTGATCTGACTTGATGGTTCTTTGATTAATGAAAATGTTTGGAAATTTCCCATTTAGTAGTTTTTGTTTCTTAGCGAGATGATCGATATATTTTCGAATCTTATCGCTAATTTTAATTAAAAGACATTTTATTATGTTCATGAAACAGTCCATTATTTGTGGTAATTTCTCCGAAGGTAAAAAGATGTATTCATGGATTTTTTAATTTCGCTGAATTTCATTGTAACTAAACAAAAAAATTACAATCAAAGAAATAATTTAATAAATTTTAATTAATCTATATTTTTACAGTTAATGATGCTAGAATAATTTATTTGGAGATATTCAATAATAAATGCAAACAATACATGTTATAAGGGATCCATGAATAGTTTCGGAGGAGTCAAGACCTTTATCATCAGCTGGACGGAAAAAGGGGATAACAAGTTTATATAGTTGGGTTAAATCTATTCATAAAAAAAGAATCCAATCATATGAATCGTTTTTTGAGGATGTAGCAGTCTTCGGTTGACGTGGTCAGGTGGCGTGTGAGTTCCGTGGAGACTCCTTGAAGGGGGTGTCCTGATGGGTTTCCATCAACTTTCCAAGGAGCCTCCACGGAACCCACACGCCACCTGACCACATCAACCAAAGACTGCCACATTCTCAGAAAACGATTCATATAATTGGACTCTTTTTTTATGAATAGATTTAACCCCACTATATAAACTTATCCCCTTTTTTCCGTTATCTTGCTGATGATGGAGGTCTTGACACCTTTGAAACTGTTCATGGATCCCTTATAACATGTATTGCATGCTTTTATTATGTTTTAATTATTATAAAAACAATTATCTTTTTAAAACTATGGTGTGTTTGAAGTATTTCCTATGTTATCATCATACCAAATCACACACGTTAAATATACACTTTCTAGTGAACATTGATATTACAATTTCCTAATGGGTTCTAGGGAAAAAAAAGCTATTGTCTTTAAACAAAAGCTTTAAGAAATTTGTCAATAGTATTGAAACCAAATTATAATGTTCCTAATTGTTATGATCAGATTTTCCGATAATTATTTATCGGGAATTTGCTCAATGATTACTAGTAGTCTTGCAAAACGTGTTACCAAAAAGAAAAAAATTAAGAAAATGAAGCTTCATCTTAAAAAACAAATGTAATCTAGAATATCTTTTTTGCCTTTATTCACTGATAACTAATACAGATTAAGTTAATTAAACAGTCCTAGCGATTCAGCTGTAATACCGCCGCTGTTGTATTAACTAACAAACTACTTTCTAATTAAATTCTACTATTTAGCATTCTTTCCTTAATCAGTCCACGGCTAAAGGTTTCCTCAGAAATTAAGAAAAGTAATGACTGCAGTGAAAATAAAAATGATCTCAGGGGCTAAAGTAAACTTCTTTGTTGAATTATTGCCTCTCTTAACAATACGTTTGCTTTCATCATTATCTTTACTCTCAACCGGGCATTTGGGAAAGTACTTTTGGATAATAGGTCGAAAGAGTTTCATCATTTTATCTTGAAAATCTTTTGTATGATTACCACATCTATGAACTAATGTTTTCCCTTTCTTTTCCGTACAGTCTTCATCAGCATTTGAGATTCTGTAAAGGGTGAAAAAGAGAAATTTTGTGAAATTTTTAAGGAAACGAATTAGAACTTCATAACTTCATCGGAATACAACAAGAAATTATTAAAAGCAAATTTAAAAGTTAATCTATATTACTAAAATCTTTTATTTCTCTGTCTGTGTGTGTGTCTGTCAGGCGCAATTTTCTGAGAGAATGGAAAATAGAAATAATTTTTACTACCATTTTATTATTAATATTAATAAAATATTCATTTCATTAATAAAAATCAATATCCAGGCTATAATCTAAAATAGAATCCACAAGGAATTTATAAATTATTATTTTTTGTTTTAACGGAATAATTTGCTTAATGTGATAGAACAGGTAGGTCAGTGAGCTCAATTTATTTATAACATATTAATAATGTGGAGTCCGTGTAAATTTCTCATCTATAAACATACCCTGGTATTTATGTTGAGTGACGAAGTCTATTTTTTCGCAGTCACATAGGACATTGTTTATTTGTTGAGTATACTCCAAGTTTTTGCAATCTTTTTTAAGCAGAAAACAATATAAATTTCTATTAATCTCTCCTTAATTCAATTTATAATATGTCTGTGACAAAGGACAATTGACAAAAATATATGGGAAGTTGCCCCAATCTGTAAAGTGATAAGATATATGCCTACAGAAAGATCTCATTATAAAGAACATATATTATTACGACACGTCTCAATTATTAGTCCGTTCGGAGTTCTGTAATTCTATATGTGATTATCTAGTTGACATCGTAATTCCCGGATTTATTATTTAATTTACTTTTAATAATTATTATAAGTAATTATTAATTAATATTATCATTTATTTCAAGTAAATAATGATTATTAAGTAGGTAGGTAGGTAGGTAGATAGGTAGGTAGGTAGGGGAAGGTGTTGTACCTTTGACCGATTGTACCTTTGACCACCCTTGCTAGTACTGTCATCTATCAGCATACTTTAAAAGCTTTTCTGTTTAATGTGTAGCATTCCCATTTTTTGCGCCTTTAAACCTTCAGTAGCAGTTAGATCTTTGACTTGCAAGGAGTGAAAAATATATTTCCAATTCCGACACCGAAAAGTAAGTATTTTGCAAGTGAATGTTTCTTTAATAACATTGTTTGTTTTCTTTTGATTGTTATTTTAACAATAATGAGTAATACATGTATGACTACAGATTAGTTGTTAGGACTTTTAAGATGACTGGATTAACCTAAAAATTGTAGCATGGGTGAAACGTAAGTTTGACTGATGGTATATCTTTGACCACAGCAGGCTGTTGTTCCTCTAACCAGGTCAGAGGTACAACATTACTTGATAATATGTAAATGTTTTTACTTACAGTTATTTTAGCATTATGTAAGATGGAAATTTTAATAATTTTTGCCAAATTTTTATTTTTTTACCAAATCTTATCCAAAGAAAGTAAACAATTGATTGTTTGTGCACGACTTTGAGTCTGATGTTGAATATTCATCAGGGGAAAGTGTTTTCGATCTTTCAGATGAATGCCATGAGTTGGAGAAGGAATTAAACTTTGAAAAAGAAGATTTAGTTGAAGAAAGTTATGTCCTTGTCAAGCTGACAACAACAATAAAAAACAAAAACAACAAATACTTTGTGGCCTAAATAAAATAATCACATGAGTTTACTTTAAAGTTAAAATAATTGAAAAAACTATCGAAGATGGCAAAATTCATCCAAAAAGATAACCAGCTCTACGACATAGAACTACAAGATATTGTGGCCAGGCTACCAAATCCAACCACAGCTGGCGGCCCAGCTCGACTAAAAGAATGTCTATATTTCGGAGATAGACATTGATTTTTCATTGTATAATGTAGACGGGCAGGACTAGGCTACTACTAGACGGGCAGGACGGGCCATTAGAATTTATTTCATATTTTATTATTCTACTTTAAATTGCATACATTTCTGAATAAAAATGTTAATTAAATACCTTGTATCTAACTGTTAGTTTCTACTACCACCTGGTCAAAGGTACAGTATTCTCTGGTCAAAGGAACAATACCCTCCGGTCAAAGGAACAACTACGCGATGTAGTTTTTTTTTGTAAAATAAAAATAAAATACTTATACTCAAAATATAATATATAAAGCACATGCAGTTGATGGCAAGATGCATGAAGATCACATGTATCCATTCAGGTAAGGATTTACTTGAGTACAAAAAATTATAAAATTCATTTAGTGAAAACTGGTCAAAGGTACAACACCTTCCCCTACTTATTGTTTATTTTGTTTTTTTGCTTTGAAGCTATGAATAAAAAGGTGGGCGACCACCGATAGAACTAACGCAGCGCGCCCGCATTCAACTGAGACGAGTTGCGGTGGGATAAATGATTATAACTTTATAATGAATATGTAATAATAAATATTTACATTTAATAAATGAAAATAATATTTACTGTGACTGAAAATAATTATTAATAGTCCAGTTAACGAAGACAAAAAAAGGCCGAACAGGGGAAATAATTTGCGTAAAAGTCAGTTTTGGCACAGTTGTAGGGGAAGGTGTCCTGAACAACATAATAAAATTACTGATGGGTGGGGGTGGAGCTAAGGGGTGGGTGGGGGTTTAAAGGTCCCTTTTTTAACTTTTTCATGAATAACTCGAAAACTGTGGCCTATAGCAAAAAATGTCCAGATACTAAATTAATGTATATAAAATTCTCTACAAAAAAGGTCCTATACACTTTTTCGTTGGGATTTATACATAAGGAGATATAGAGGGGAAAATTGAACAATTTGTAAAAAATTCATGTTTTTTGTTAAAAATGGCACGTATATTCCTAAAAATGAAATCCACATGTATTGTCGAATTCCTAATTATCTTCGAAATCTAAACTATTATCATCGTTAAAAATCAATGGCAAGACAGTTACTGTTAACTCTCTGACAATTTTCCAAAAAACTGTCGTAGCAAAAGAAGAGCGACGAAGATGTGGCAGAGCTGTTGACCTATGAATTAACTCCATTCCCTCTGGCTCTGTTCCTCGAGGTTGGAATGCGAAAAGGGAAGAAGTCATCCCTCTACGATATTTTGCCAGTAGAGAACAACGTAACTCTCGATCTCACCCAAAGCACCAATGTGGAAGATGGTGGTTTCCTTCTTCACCGCATGAAGTGGAAACCGTCCTCTAACATTTCTTCAATTTGCCATCAATACATTGCCTACGTACAGAAACATTACTGTCAACATTGTACGGTGGTTTTTGATGGTTACAGTGATGTCAACAGCACAAAACGAGCAGAGCAGAAGCGAAGAGGGCTGACAAAAACTTCGGTTGACATTAACTGTAATGAAAGCGCGACCATCACAGTTCAACTGGAGCAGTTTTTCGCCAATGAAAGGAACAAGACAAGACTGATCCACTTTTTCACCAATAAAATGACAGCAGCAGGGACTGAAACAACAGTTGCAACTGCTGATGAATGATGCTGAAAGCACTATTGCGAGGTGTGGGTTGGATAAAGCTACTGTACATCCAACTGTTGCAATAGTTGAGGAAGATGTGGACTTGATAGTCCTTCTCAAAGGATTGGCTCCACCATCTACCAACGTGTTTTTTATGAATCCTGGCCGTGGAAAGGTGGAGACCAAATTGTTCTCAGTGCCACAACTTCAACACCTCCCATTCGCCAAGACGATCCTCCTTCTACGCAGCTTCTCCGGATGCGACATCACCTCGGCGATCCATGGGAAGAGCAAAGTGGGAATTGATAAGCCGTTCAAAGCTACACCTGACATGACAACAAATCACAGACATTTTCACTGATCCCTCAAAATTACCTGAGGTATTGCACAGGCTGGCGAGAAGCTGTTTCTGGCGATTTACGAAGCGCCAGCCCAAGAATAAAAACCTCAACAAACTCCGGTACTCGGCTTTTTTGAGAGCCTCGACGAAGCCGAAATCTGATATTTATTATTTTTTATTTATTATTATTAATAATGAAGATACAACGAGCATACACCCAGTTACAGTATCTAGTAAAAACACAAAAACAAAACAAAAAACAAGTACTGTACATAGAAAAATAAATATGATGAAAATAAGCTATACAAAATTATATATATTGAGGTAGAAATCTGAGTCTTAGGGAGAGAGAAAGTGAGTGGAAAGATAAGGAGAGAGAGAGAGAGAGAAGGGAAAGAAAGAGGGAGAAGAAAGGAAAAGAGAAGGGACTGAATTATAAAGGCTTTAAGAGTCATATTAAAAATATCAAGATTACTACACTGTTTATTGTATTCATTTCACATTCTGATTAGGGGAGAATTTTTGTGACGGTTCGTACGTGAAGAGGGGGTGTAAAAAAGTGATCTGTTCCTAATACGAATGGTAGAGACATTGAAATTAATTTCCGCAAGTAGACTGGGATTATGGATTTTATTATTAAGAAGATTATATATAAAAATCAGTGATGCTTTTCGCCTTCTGACTGTCAGTGAATCAAAAGAGAAGATATGTAGAAGAGTATCGTAACAATAATATCGGATAGAATTTGAATGTCTTCAAAAAAACGAATTTAAGAAATCTTTTTTGTGTTTTTTCAATTAGTTTAATATAAGTTTGCTTGCAAGGTGCCCAAACTATTGCTGCATACTCTAAATGGGAGCGTACAAAGGAATTATAAAGAAGAATGAGAGTGGAGATTTTGTTAAAGATTTTGCCTTGGCGAATCACAAAACCCAGAAGTTTATTAGATTTATTTGTAATGAATTCAAAGTGAGAATTAAAAGAGATTAGAAGAGAAGATAACGCCAAGATCTTTGATTTCTTTATGAGAAATTAGTTTTTTGCCGTTAAGTTCATAAGTATAATTAATTTGATTATTCCTTGTTGTGAACGAAACAGAACATTTAGGAATATTGAAGTGTAGCTTATTAGTGATAGACCAAGTGTAGAGATTATCAATATCTTTTTGAAAATTGAGACAGTCCTCAGTACTCGTAATCTCTTTGAAGATTTTGCAATCATCTGCGTAAATAAGACATTGTGAGTTAGTCAGAACTTCCGGAAGATCATTGATGAAAAGGATGAAGAGTAGTGGACCAAGATTAGAGATCCTTGCGGTACTCCGGAGTTTGCAGTAAATCGGAAGATTTTTGACCCTTATAGTACACGAACTGCTTTCGTCCTACTATGTACGAATGAAGGAAATTAATAGCATTTTGATTTAGACCATATAATTATAGTTTGTTGAGTAGAAGTTGATGATTAACTTTATCAAAAGCTTTTTCAAAATCTGTATAGAGTACATCAACTTGTTTGTTTTTGTCGAAGGAGTTAGAAATGAATTGAGTGAAGGTGACTAAATTTGTAACTGTGGATCTTTTAGGTGAGAAACCATGTTGTGCAGTAGTAATATGGTTTTGTGTCTGTTGCTGTAGTTTTTTATGTAAGATAATTTCGAAAAGCTTAGCAGGAGCTGAGGTCGATAATTAGTGATTTGGAATTTATCGCCTTTTTTATGAAGAGGAGAGATTTTAGATAATTTCCGGAAGGACGGAAAAGTATTCAATTTCAAAGAAAGACAGAACAGGAAATGTAATGGTTTTACAAGAAGATGACTGCAACCTTTCAAGATATATGGTAGTATAAGATCGGGACCGACACTTTTCTTTGATTTGAGCATTTTAAAAGCATTTTTTACGTCATCTAAGCAAATGTCGAAAGCAATACAGATGTTATCAACAGTTTTATTAGAGGTGAGTAAGTGTGAATTGTCTATAGTGGGAGAAGATTGATAGACTGATTGAAAGTAGTCAGCAAAGGCAGTAGCAATAGATTCATTAGAAGTAAGCTTTTTATTGTTGTAATTGAATATTTATTCAAGATTGAAGTTAGACTTTTCATTAACAAATTGCCAGAATTGTTGTGGGTTATTTTTGATATTTTTTTCTGTGTTTTCGATATAGGTCGAGTATGCATTTCTAATTTTACTTTTTGTAAGAGATCTGAGATGCTGATATTCTGCTCTGTCTTCTTGTAAGCCATGTTTCCTGTAGCGACGATAATAATAGTTTTTGTCGTTAAGAATTAAGATAACGTCTGCTGTGAACCAGGGGGGATAAGATTGTCTTTTTTTAGAAATGCAAATTTTGGGAATACAGGTATCAAAAATATTATAAATAATGGAATAAAAGTAATTAACAGCATCATTAATATCTGTGTAGTTATAAAGTGTGGTCCAATTGACATTTTCTAATTTAGTATAAAGTTGAATAAAATCTGCCTTCTTGAAATTATAATGTTTATTAATAGTTTTAATACGATTTCTATGAGTAGTTTTGGAAACCATATATTTTTGGGAGATAATAAGAGCAGGATGAAATTTATCCTCAGGAACAACAGGATGAGTGTCATGCTCTACCGTAGTGTTCACATTTGATAGAACTAAATCGAGAATTATACCCATGTAACTTGAGATATTATTGAATTGTAGTAAGTTGTATAAACTTTTGAATATATTTAAGTTACTTATTGAGGGAGATAAGGAATTACTGAGATGAGGAATATTAAAATCACCTGTGATGAGAATGTTCTCGTCGCCAATGATGGACATTTTGGTTTCTAAATTATGGTAGAAAGAATTGAGGAGGTCAGTGTTAAGAGTTGGGAGGAAAATAGGAAACACATATGTATAGCGGTTTGACATTATTTTTAAATTTTACTTTAACCCATAGATCTTCGGCAGTGGTCTCGAGGTGATGTATTCTGAAAGCTTCGAACTGTTTTTTGATGGCGATAAGAACACCGCCACCAGGTTTCTTACCAGTTTTCACATGGTCTCTATCTCTACGAAAAACAGTGCACTCATCTTTAAATAATTCAAAGTTATCAATGGAGTCATCTAACCAAGTTTCGGTTATAATAACGGCATCATAGTTATTGCACAATAAATTTAAGGAAAACAGATTCACTTTTGTCCATAGACCCCTAGCATTTTGGTAATATGTATTGAAGGGAAAAGGTTTAGAATTAAGGATTGAGAAATAATAATGAGATAGAAAGAGAGCAATAAAATAGAAAAGGAAAGGGAGGAAAAAAAAAGTAAAGAAGATAATAAGGGATAAAAGTAATAATTAAAAATTAATAATTAATATAATTAGAAATGTTGGCAGGAAAGCAAGTGCGGCGAAACGGTAGAGGCGTCCATTATACGAGTTATATGAGCCGGTAATTATATATTATAAAAGCGTTATTTTGTCTGTCATAAGACTTTACGTTTTTCTAATTTTGTGACCAAACTATAAGAGATAGATTGGTTATGTAAATGGATAAAATGTAGATCTTTTTAAGACAAACAAAATGCTACAAAACTCTTTCGAAAAAAGTTTTTGGTTTCCAAGATGGTGCCTTTTAAAGGGTCAAATTTTGACTTTTTCTCAATTTAAACGAAAAGTATAAAAGATAGAAGACAACATTAAATTGAGAAAATGTTGATATTTGAAAGTTCTATCGAACGATGTATCACTTATTCACAAACGCTTCAGCGTTTGCAAGATACATGCAAAAATGTGAATTTTTGGTGTGTGACGCCGACCCGCAATACATCCGAGTTATTCGGAGAAGCCACAACGGGCTGGGAAGTTATATATTCTCCGACGATCGCAACATTAATTTGCTAAATAAATAAAGTTTGTTTTTTCAATGCTATATATGCGAGGGTTCCGGAGCGAAGCGACGATACCCGGCTATTATTATTATATATTATAAAAACGTTATTTTGTCTGTCATTCTGTAAGCAAAATGTTAAATTACAAATTACTAAAATGTTACTAAAATAGAGAATCTATTCATAAGAAATGAAAAGATATTAAACAACTGTCCAACTATACTGATTGGCGACGTAAATATAGATATTTTCAAAATGAATAAAAACAATGTAGTACAGAAAAACGTTAAACTTAAGTGCAATAATGGTTTCAAAAATCGTCTTTACGGAACAACAAGAAACAACTGTACAATTCATGGAAATACGAAAACAAATATAGATCATATTTTCATAATAAACATGATATCAAAACACCAGGAATAATATGTAAAGAACGAATCGGATAAGAGTTGAAAATCAGAAAATAACACATTCAAATATAATCTATAAAGAACTAATGAATGATGTTAACAAAACAAAATTCATGAAAATCTACATATATAAAAAGAAGAGTCCTGACTCACTCACTCACTGACTCATCAACGCCCACCCCAACCCCTTGGATCTAGAAAGCTGAAATTTTGCACAGAGGTTTCCTTTATGATGTAGACAAGGAATAAGGCCGGATTTTTCGAAATTCTTAGGGGATAGAGAATAATCTGGCAAACTGACGATGAAGTGTATGGCGCCAACCCGCAATAAGGCCACAACGGGCTGGGAAGTCGTATATTCTCCGATCTCAATATTAATTTGCTAAATAAATAAAGTTTTTTTTTTTTAATGCTATAGATGCAAGGGTTCCGGAGCGAAGCGACGGTACCCGGCTAGTGTATCTATAAAACTAATGTATCTATAAAAATAATATAACAATAATAATTAATAACAACAT
>JAFIDM010000002.1:17927896-17942560 GCA_023159025.1 Thereuonema tuberculata
ATTCGTTTTTGTTTAATCTTATGTTCTAGCATAGGTTCCTCGAAATTTCATCGTTTTTTCAATAATGTCGTTCTCCAGAGAACCTGCGAAAACCAGCTTATACACACCTGTAACTTAAGTTTCATTGTGTTGAATTTGAAGAGTGGCATATACCTCACTAGTATCTACTGGTGAAGAGTCCGCTGTAAGCAGGTGAGCAAGTTCTTCACTACAGAATGGCGCTAGGATATCTTGGGGCGACAAATAAATTTTAAATCTCAATTTTAATTTTTTTTTTAAAATTGTCATACATTTTCCAAATTCCTCGTTTAGTTTTAAATACTGATCTGTTTCTCAATAAAGAAAATAGCAAACGGAATTGTTAACGGGGAAGGGCCGCAAATTACTTTCTGCACAAAGCAGTCTTACAGGTCTTCCTTTTCAACTGACCAAACGCTAAACCTGAACTCAGAACAATTCTCATAGTCATTTCCAAATACAGAAAAAGGTACTCAGGTACCTTTCTAGGTATCTTAGATTTCAGTTCCAGAAATCTAGGATAATTTTACTGAAAAAATTACATCTCCTCAACAACTTATCTGTACAACTGAAATAAAAGAATAGAAACAACTTGTGATATACTTTAAGCTCAATTTTTGAATAATTACAGTTATTCTAAATAAATTTAAAAAGCACTTTTGGTATTCTTATTTGTAATAAATAATGATAGAGAAGAAGAAGTAAATGCGAAGAATAGCTCAATGGACGAACTCAATGACGAACAGTTGTCTTAACTTGGAAAGACACTCATGTAATAAAGGATCTATACGGAAGGAAAATAGTAACAGATTGTCGTACATCCGAGCCGGATCCGAGTTTTGCAATCTATAGCAACAAAATCAAAACTCACCCTGAAGAAATTGTTCTATGAAAAATCGCACATACAATGAGTATGTAAAGATAGAGAAATAATTTCATTATTTTTGGAAGAGGACTTTTATTACAAAGCAATGTAATATTACAGAGCAGTGGCAATGAAGTTCCACTTCCTATCAGTCGCCACCGAATAAAATCCCATAATTCTTATTGAACAGATAAATTATTGCTTTTAGATTGAGTACAGGGATGCAATTGGTGTCGTTATGGCAGCTGTGGTAATTGCACCCCTTGAATACTTGTTTATCTGGACCGTCCAGACCCTTTATAGCGGTTGTGTTTTCCCCTGCATCCACTACCTCATCACTTCGAACAAGATTGCGGCCTAATTCTCTCCAGTGTATGATGCGACCTCTCTGAAATTCGATCGGGTACGTTATAGAAACATTTTCTTATACTTAATATAACGAAAAAGCAAAACCAGTCAAATTTGTCCGTCCTTTCAAACATACTACAGCTCTTTCTCTCTCTAATATTTTCACTTTAATTATTATTAGTGTTTAAGATTTAATTAGTGAGATTGATTTTAGTAATAGACAAAGAATAAATGTGTTTACAAATTACCTGAATTTCTTTTCGTATGGATTTTTTACTGGTAGGAGACAAAAAGTTCTTCAAAGTGAACTGAAGTTTGTTGATCTACAGGATTAAATTAAAAAAATAAAAAGTGTAAATAATAGCGTTGAAAACAAAAAGCAACAACTTCAAACTCAAGTTTGAATGTTAGGTTCAAGTTAAAAGATGAAGAACAGGCCAACTCATGAGCCTTGGGATCGGGGAAGATAAGGTTCCCAGTGGTCTGTGACCAGCAGGATCATTTTTCGGGCGTCGGACTTGCTTTTAACATCCGGGAAAGAAATGAGATGCCCATTTCACATTGGGGAAACCTTAGATCCTTATGGGGAAAATTTTTCCTTTCAATCCATCATAGCTTCTTAGCTTACAAGATTTGATTTTGTAGATTTTCAAAATTTATATTTAATAATTTAGTTCGTTTTGAAAATGGTAAATTCCAATTCTGAAAAAATATTATTCTGCCAAGAATTTAATTGAAAACATGCCAGGTATTAATTGTGTTTATGAAAACAATAAACAGCATGTTCAATCACAGCGCGCGCAACAAAAAGACAGGATTATGCGTTGCGCATGATAATTGGAAAAAGATCGCAGTGAAAAAGAAATGGCGTAAAAGACAGACGCAAAATATTTGTTCCTGAATTTATATGGATCAAGGATAAAGAAGGATCCATGTTTTCTACTTAGATATGAAGTAAAGCAGACTCTCCTAAAGACGGAAGAATCAAAGAAGTTATTCTTCAAGTTTCAGTGCGAAATGAATTACCTTTAGTATCCAGAGTTTGAGGAACATTCTACTTGGAACAGACGCCACCATTTTGAATTATGCAAGGAAGCAAGCATGGTAAATCGTAGGTATATCAAAAACGCAGCCGAACTAGCCCTGTTTATCTCGTGTATGCAACCAAGACTAAGTAAGTGTATTCATTCTTACTATAATTTTACAAGGACACATGTTTTAACATCACGAACATTCAAGACACAGACCAGATTAAGTAGCTGTTATAATATAATTTGCGGGAGCTTTAGTTCGAGGAATTGTGCGAGAATTAATTAACGATACACAAAGATAGAAGAGTTCGTTTCACCCTTAAATATATAATTAATCAATATCTTAAGGACAGTGTTAAAAGAAGAGACAGTGTTAATACGAAAGTGATTTCGAACATGCAAGTGTTAAATTGTAGCATGATAAAAGAGCGCTACTGAACTTTGATAATTTACACAAGTGAAAGCCGATCGCACAGGTGAAAGCCATAATTTATTAAAGCTATATGAATTTAGTTTTGCAAGTTGTTTAAAGTATTAATGCAGTTGCTATATTTCTATGTCTAATCATTTTATGTTTATATATGTACCAAATTCTGATTTAACTTTAAAAAAAATACTCTGAATAAACTTTAATATAATCATCTACAATAAGAAAGGTTATGGACAGCCCAATGTACGCGTTCCAATGCGCAAGAAAGGTTAAGAAGATATATAAGCACTAAAAGGGATTATAATCTAACTAATGTGAAATTTTTGAGACTAAAGATAAAATAGTTGTCTGTTATGGCTCCCGGAAATTTGTTCGAAAGAAATTTGTTCGACGGTAATTTGTTCGAGGTAATTTGTTCGAACGGTAACTTGTTCGAAAGGTAACTTGTTCGAACGGTAATTTGATCGAAAGGTAACTTGTTCGAACGGTAATTTGTTCGAACGGAAAAATATTCGATAGGCAATTTGTTCGAACGGAAATTTTTTTGAATCGAACATTTCCTAGTATTTTTTGGGTAAAAAGAAACATAGTTCTGTTTTAACTTTTTTATTTTTATTTCTGATTAACATTGTTTTTGTCTTATTACAGTTAATATTCATTTTATTATTAAAAGACCATTTCATAATATTATTTAAATCATTTTGTGAAGCATAGGTTTGGGTTCTGTTGATCTTCTCTTTCGAATATTTTTCCTTTATAAAACATTTTTCCATTCAAACAAATTACCGTTCGAACAAACTCAAGAATTGATGCTCTAATATTTAAACATAATATGCAAGTAACTACTAAAAATGATACAACATGCATCCTCTTCTTATCAACGCTATATTTCGCCGTTTTATTTCTTTTTACTGCTTCACCAGGCCTTCTTATATACATCGAAAAAACTCTTCGTAAAATATAATAAAGAATCTGGTAACAATATGGGAAAACTCTTGGGAATATACACAACTTATATACTGTTAATAACATTATTTATAATAATTGCAAAACTTTTTTTTACAATTGATTTGCTTATAAAACTTCCGTATTATTGAAAATATTTTTACAATAGATTTCGCTTACAAACGATTTTCATGAATTAATTTAATGAATTAACTTCAGAATTGTTCACGCGATGATAAATGTATTTTCTTTAGATAAATATTCAAAATTGTTAAAGACAATATTTTTCGAACACCCACTAGGAAATGTTCGATTCGAAAAAATTTCCGTTCGAACAAATTGCCTATCGAATATTTTTCCGTTCGAACAAATTACCGTTCGAACAAGTTACCTTTCGAACAAATTACCGTTCGAACAAATTACCTCGAACAATTTTACCGTCGAACAAATTTCTTTCGAACAAATTTCCGGACACCGTCTGTTGTAAGTACTGTCGTACTTAGGTTATGATCATGGCCAGAAACTTTTTGAGCTTTTGCGGCAATAATTACACACGATGGAAAATAAGCATGCGCACTGCTTTGCAACGTGGGGGTTATGGGACGTGGCAAATACTCCTTCGGCGGAATTAAAAGAGTGCGAAGATAAATCTGTCAGATATAAATTGTCTACTAAAGCACAGAAGGCAGTTGGTTGTATCTCTAGCTCGATTGAGGAAAGATTCAGAATACTTCTGAAGGAAAATAATGATCCATATTTACTGCTCAAAGAGCTTGAAGAAAAGTTTAATGTGGTTGATCATCTCAAGATTACCCATTTAAAACGGTTTTTGTATACTTCTAGCAAAATGTCTAATGAGGATAATATTCCTGAAAAGTTAATGCAATTAAAATTAATCATAGCAGAAATGCATGATCTAGGAGGCACTATTGATGATAAGGAAATATCATGGATAAACCTTTCAGGACTAACTAGTGACTACAGGCCTTATGCCCAAAGTATTTTTGTGCTTCAAAAACAAGCACAATTTACGTCAGAAATGGTTAATGATTGAATTCTTCAAGAACACGAACGTTTAACTAAAAGTGAAGGCACAAGTTATAAGACAGGGAATCAATGCCTTAAAACAATAGTGAAACCCAAAGAAAATGCTAATCCTCAGAATCATCGTGAGAAGAAGAAATGCTATAGTTGCGGGAAAATTGGTATCTTGATTCTGTCAAAAAAGGGCTAAGGTAAATAAAGAATACTCTGATAACAAAGTTGATGCAAGTAAGAATCCATCGAAAAAGAAGTTTTCTGGAATGATGGTTATTATACGAAGGACAAGATGAGAACCTCGAAAAAAGGTCGAATTGGTACCTTGATAGTGCCAGCACTAACAACATATGCAATGAACGAAATATGTTGCACGAGTACGAAGAACTAAAGGATCCTAGCCTTTAAGATCTATGGATCATCTAACTCTGTAGTACATGCAGTGGGCGTAGGGTCAATTATACTGAATAGAGTGTTGAACAATAAGACTCAATACCTCACACTCCGCAATATATATTTTGTTCCCAAAATGAATGTGAATTTGATATCTGCAGGTTATTTAGCAGATATGGGATGCTCTCAGTATATACAGGGAAACCGTTATTTAGTGTGAGCAAGGAATAAGAAAATCATCACGGTAGGAGGGAAAACCAACAACCTATATCAGTTGTTGGCAGGTTAAGTTGTTTAAGCAAGACGACAAGACCAAACGTAAGTTATGCAGTAAATATGATGTCAAGAAAGAATAATCAACCCTCAAGCCAAGATATGATTCTAGTTAAAAGAATACTAAGGTATCTCCAAGGAACCAAGAAAATGAAACTAGTTTACAAAAAGACTTAGGGAGATGATAAAATGTTATAGAAAGTCGACATCGGGAAATGTTGAGATATTAGCCAATACAGCCATTAATTACTGAGCACTGAAAAGCAACGGAAAATATCAAATCTGATTCATGTTTCTTATATTTAAAAGAAAAAAAATTAAAAAATTAAGAAATGGCGGATATATTGTGACTGAATAGTTTATGTAATTATCTTTCAATTTACATTTAATTTGAAACAACCGAGTATTATTATAACAATGTGAAATGTGAAATCACGAGTGATTGTTGGGAAATAATTATATGTGAGACAGGACTATTGTTATTAAAAAAAAGATGTATGGTAAGGTTTGTAGAATCCGGGAGTTTGAATGCATTATTATATCTTGTATAATTTTAGGAATTTAAAAAGTAACGTTCATTTGTTATTATAAAGCGTTCAAGAATATTAGGATTAAGAATTTTACGGGACGAACTGAGAAGAGTATCAAGCCAAGTAAATAACACAGTTGAGAACATAATCAAATCTAATCTGTTAGTAAAAGAAGATACATTTATTACCTTGCAATTAAATTAAAGGCAATTATCAAGAGTTTATTTATATGGAAGAACATTCTTCTGTGAGATAGCTAGCTGTAAGATACAGGGGGCAGCAGGTAGTTGAGAACAAAATAACATCCGCGGAAAAAAAAGAGCAGAGACTAAAGATAGAGGATTTAATGATCATTGAACCATTTTGTACACGGAAAGACAGACCCAATGCAGGACATCATTCAATGAACCCGCCATCTGCCGCAATAACAGCCTCTAAACGCTATCGAAACCGTCCGCCGGCATGAACAAGGTGGTTCCTGGGAATGCTTGTCATGGCATCACAATAGCTGCCCTGAGAGCTTCACCGATGTTGTGTGGATGTTGATTGGAGGCCCTCTCAACCACGCCCCAGACGTAATAGTCCAAAGGATTAACATCAGGGGAGCTGGCGGGCCACATGTTTTGAGTGACATTATCGTAAAAATTGGTGGCCAACCATTCTTGTGTTGAATGGGCCTATTGGCTGGAGCGGAGTCCTGCTGAAAAATATACGGCCTGCCACGTGCTAAGGCAGTAATCCAGAAGGTGAACAGCAGAAATGATCGCTGGCTGTGTAAAACACCCCGGGAGGCTCCGACCGTCATGCACCTCCGTGATGGTTCTAGGTGTCGTTGGCAGTGAGGGCGATGTGATGCCTCCACATTTCTTTCGTCAAGGTGCCAGAGTCAACGCCATTGCTTACACCAATGTGTTGCTTACACCTCTCCGCATCACATACGACTTGTAACGGAGGTTCATTACAGCGAGAAAACAGTGACCCGAGCCAAGCGCTTCTTGAACAAGCTGAAACATCCGGAGCAGCCAGGAATGCTGTGGTTCTTCTCGGATCAGAAAAACCGTCCAGGACCTGAAGGGGAACCGCAGAAATGATCGGTGACTGTGTAAAACACTCGCGGAGGTTCCGACCCTCATGCACACTAAGTTCCCCGCCTCCGTGATGGTTCTGGGTGTCGTGATTGTTGTGGGTGTCTTCATGAACCACACGTCGGATGGTGGCCTCGTCAACCTGCATCTCCCTGCCGAGTGCCCTCATGGACTTCCTTGGGTCAGCTTCGGCAGCAGCTTGGACGAAAGCGATGATTTCGGGCGTCCAAGTCCTGTCCGAGCGCCGACAATGTCGTTTCCTGTGGGAAACGGTTTCCACATCACCACTGGCGGCCTCCAGCTCTCTCCGTACGTTGAAGACGAATGACCGGGCGAATTTCAGAAGGCAGCAATTTCGGAATCGGAGTGTCCTGCAGCCAAGGAGACGATGACTGCCTGCCTCTTCATTTCCTTGGTTAGCCTAGGTTCTGCCATGTTTACTACAAAACAGAGGGATGCATTACGATGACGTTCAGAATACTGTGTCACTTAGAATGTGTGTTCTCAAATACCTGCTGCACCCTGTATAAGTGACATTTTTTGCAATAAGGATAACCATGTCAGAAAATTGTCTCAAAATGCATTTTTGTTTCCATCTGTTCTACACGAGTCTAGCACTAAAAAATAAGATTACATTCTTACTTAGGAGATGAAAATTTTTTGTTATTGCATTTAATCTAATAATCATATTATTCATTATCGATTGTAGGTGTTCCTTTGGCATGATAAATATCAATTTCTGCATTTAGTTTTCAAGATTTTTTATCTACGATTTTTTTAGAAGTAGACAAATATGGTAAAAACAAAATTGTTAATAGCTATAATTGATATTTTCATTTTTTCATTATTCTTTTTGATAAATGTTTGTTTTGATCTAAAATCTGAAGTAAATAGAAACAATGAAGATATCGGTTTCTCTTATTATAATTTAATTCTAAAACATCATTTATTTCATCATTGAAATTTGATTTTCCACTCTTAGGCACACTTCAAAAACTTTGTTCATTATATGATGCATCGAAGAGCCCTGGTATGGGGTTCATGAGGAACAGTCTTTTCGACCTGCTTTGGTTTTGGTTCGAAAGCCACTGACTTATAAATTTTTCTGTTGTTTATAAATCCCAGAACGGAAAACGACACAAAGTTTTTGTTTTGTTTTCGTTATTTTGTTTTAGTTTAATGAATTAGAAGCAATGTTAGTGTAAATCACCCAAGCATATTTTAAAATCGTTATGAAAGTTTAAATTGCTTACCTGATCTGTGATTCTAGCGCCAGAATAACATACTGCTACAAGTTCAGTCAGATCTTTCAGAGAAAGTATTAATAGCGTGCAGTACGAAAAATTGAAGTGAAATATTTTTTCAATGAAAATCAATATTAGCATGAAGTAAAAGTGACCAGCAATTAAAAATCCACGTTGAATGACCACATAAGAAAGAAAGACAGTAAACATCTTACTGACACAGTATTTGACAACATCCAGAACAGTGTTATAGCAGTGGTGCCATTCCTGAAGAATTTGTAAATCGATTGGTTTTGACATTTTTAGATGTCTTTTCATATCATGTTCGAGTTTCACTAAATAGAACTCCATATAGGAACAAAAGGTAATGAATATACTTAAAGACGTTAAATCAGCCATATCAAAGATGAAGTATGTTATTTTATTAATAAAGATTGTTGTTGTCAGTGGACCTGAGCGCAAATGAACGATAAAGCTCATCCCAGTTAAAATATAAGCGATCATTTGAATCAGTGAACAGGGTAATGCTATTCCTCCAAAATTCTTTTCCACTAACATCAGTTTTTTGAATAGTTTTGGATATTGTTTAGCCAAACCGAAAAACAAAACACTTCCAATCAGGATAGAAACTGCAAAAGTCCAGAATCTCAAATTACCAAAAGCTTCTGAGAAATTATCATCGGATATAGATTCTGTGGAAATTATATTTCCATGACTTTCAATCATGGTAGAAAACAATAGACCGCCTAGAAATATGACATACACGATTGCAGAACAGAAGAAACTCAGACTGCAATAGTTGAATGCAAATTCTTTATTTTTTCGAAGTACACCACTCACTGGAAAAAAGCCTGTCAATTTCAGTGTCAGGATACTCAACCAAAACTTCTTGTACATATGAGAACTTCGTACATCCTCACGGGCTGAAAGAATCGTGCGCCTAACTGTCACAAAATTCCTGTCTTCTTGCCGAGAGATTTTGAAAGTAGCCATCACGAAAGTTTCCTTATTAATTTTTTTGAATTAATTCTGGACTCAAAAAACAAATCTAATTTTGTAACTGAAATAGATCTAGTTCTTCATAAACTCACAGCAAATCAAATTAAAATTGAAAGAGATTCCAATCTGTTGGATTACGAAGTATTGAATGAACCTCTCTTGCAAAACTAATTTAATCCATTAGACGGCTTTCGATAATTCAATCTTGATTTGAAAGGGACACTGTATGTATTTCAGAGAAGTGAAGACTAAGAAATAATGATTAATGATTTTGCAATATAAATGATGTTGCAATATCATTTATTATTATCTCTTAATATAAAGACGAAAACAAATATGAAAATAAAATCCAATTACGGAAATTGAAATGGGAATGAGGAAATGCTTGACTTTGTTATCTTATTATTGTAATGAATCTAGAATAAACGTTAGTGATTGTAATTTAAAAATTCTAATTATTTTTTGTATTGCTTTTATTCAAATATTTTTCATTCAAATAGTAGACAATAATATACAAATAATTCCTCATCTAAATCTTAAAATTCAGCTTTAATGCCAATTCCATTATAATTTTTCTTGTAAAATCATTTTATTTTACCCATTTCCAAATGAGTTAATTAATTCTTTTTAATGTGTTTTAAAAATGTTTCCGGCAGCTTTAAATAACAGCTCCTAATCTTAATACCAAAGTAAATAGGATCTTCCATCTCCTATTTCTCATATTTTTGTTTTCTAGGATGTATATTTCAGAAATGATAGTAAATTCGTATGGATGGATTGATGCGCATATATGCGGATTTATTTGTTTAAAATTTATATCTGGAAACCTTTTTTGCCGTAGCTTTATTTCTTTTTGAAATGCATCCAGACATTAGGTCAAAGCTAACATATTCTGCGATTGTTAGCTCCAATGCAGTTATAATTTCAAAGAGATGTCTTTTAAACAATCATAAAAGTACTATTTACAAGATTAAAATGTTTTGTTGAAAAACTTACTGAAAGACGTTTCTAGGCTCTTACAGATCGTGACCTCTTTCTCAATTAAAAATAAACGGACCTTATGATGATATTTTTTTTTTAATTTAGAAAGAAGTCTCTATCAGTTAGGAACCTCAAAACGTCTTACAGTAATTTGTTTAATAAAACTTTTTAATCTTGTAAACAGTGCTTTTATGGTTGGTTGTTAAAGTATATACAAAAGTACTGCACAAAACGAAGCGAAATGTCTTTTCAACCACAGTATTTTTTAAAAACGAAAAAGAAAAAAAAAAAATCCGGAAATTTTTCTGACATCAGACATTTCACATAGAGACTTCTCAGGACGCATGATATGCCATGGATATGCCATATATGCACGATATTGAATCAGAAGCAATTAAGAAAAGCATATAAATTGAATATGAGAGTTTGCTCTTCAAATTGAAGGAGAGGAATATGTACAAACCCAATTAGTTTTTGTTTTAAACAAGTATTATTTTTATTATTACATTACTATTTTTCATTTTTTCGGACAATTATCAGTTTACTTAATATGTTTGTCATTAGTATCTAGTAAAATAAACTGTTGGTTAATAGGAATAAGATGTTTGAGAGGACTTCGGATATGATACTTAAGAAGCTTTTTTTTCTCTAACATTAAAAAACTTTGTTTTAAAAGCAGAAATTAGATAAATATACCTGTTATTCGTTACTGGCTTTTCACTTCTCTGGCCCAATTTTTTTTTAAATACGCCAACGATTCTTTTTTCAAATAATCAAGATTCTTGGACATATACACTTTTCTTTTAAAGAAAAAAGTTGTATGTATTTTTTTGGTTGATAAATAGAGAACATATAGCAACTTTCATTTTCAATAAATGAGAAAATTTTCTATGCTTATTATAATTGTCAAAAGAAAACAAAGTTTTGAAACGCCTTAAGTTAATAAATATTAGGCAGTGATCTCAAACTTTGGATTGTAAGCCAAGTGCAATCATGAGGAAAAAAAATCAGGTTTTACCTATATCATCTTCAAAGGAAATATGACCGTTAACACAGCCTGAAACATAAGTACTTTAAAATTTAAAAAAAAAAGAAAAAAATAGCTTGTACTTAAAACTAAGTACAGGATGTCTATAATTAGCAAATAATGGTAGCAGATATCGATGGTCAACATATTGAATATGCTGTTGTACCCATATAAGCACTGTACTGCATTGTCCTGGACAACGTACACGACTACAACCGCCCCCTGGTGGTAATTTTTGAAACTAATTTTTTTTCAACGAATTTCCTTCACATTGTGTCATTACGACGTACTGCAAATTTGGTGGCTTTCCAGTAAGTAGTTTTTATTATAGAATGCGTAGAATAGATGAACTTTAATTATAGACATCCTATATATTTACAATTAAAAAATGCTTTCTATTAAGCACGTCCAATTAGCTGACCAGACATCGTTTGGGAATAGGGAAACACAGAGCAACACAGGTATATATAGGAAAAGGCAACCAATCTGATATCCATAGTGGAACATGGATATTGGAACCAGGTAGAATCGAATCACCTGTAATTGAAGGCGTGGCCAGCATAATGATCCGACGGACCTCTTCTGTCCATGATCAAAACACAATAACAAACCCGAGCACATGGATTTGTAATTAAGTATAGTGTCTGTCAGAAAGGCCCTGCGAACTGCTGTATGGCTAATACTAACCTTAAAAGGGGCAGAAATAATCAAAATATAAGTAATCCCAGAATGAATCGGTTTCCCATAATGAGTACGGAATACCTGAGTGGAAAAGTCATCCATATCTGTATTTCAAATATCAATGAAGGGTATGAAACTATTCGATTCATACTCGATATCAAAAGATATCGATGAATCAAGAATCTATTTTTAAACGTATCATGAATTTTATCCTATATTAATTCTTAAAAATACATAAGATCGTCAACTCTTCCCTTAAGTTGAGGGTACTGTATACGACCAGTAGCCAATGAAAAGGAAGCCATATCTTCGATGTAGTTCATTGCCCATTCTGGCAAGATTCTCTTTTCAAAATCACTCTTAATTAAGGAAGTTGAACCAATGATCTAACATTCCTTTGGAAAAATAATGAGCTTATCAGTATTTAAATATCATACTCGATATCAAAATATATCGATGAATCAATAGTCTACTACTAATAATGAATTTTATCCTATATTGATTTTTCAGAATATAAGATAAAAACTTATTAACGTGTGGTTTTTAAGAAGTTTGTAAAAATAGTCCAAATGCGCAAAATTCCATGGGCGATGCGTCTGGAGACTTCACTGGTATCTCGGTAAACGGTATAGCCTGGATTCCGGTTTGCTGTTCCATTCGTGTCAGAAAATTCTGGGTTGATTTGGACGTATGGCTGGACGCCTTGTCTTGGTGGAGACGGACCTTGGAAACGTCGTTTCCGTAAAGATCAGGTAGTTCCTGTGTATAAATTGGTGTCAGTACGTGATCCTGATAGTACGCAGAATTCACCTTTACATTTTGAGCCACCCTCCGCATCTGTAGCTTGCCATGATAGGAATAACCCGCAACGATCATGAATCCCTTCGAAAAAGTTTCACAACATTCTCTGTATCAATTTGGAAACGATTTGGCTCCCACTGGGCGATAGAAAATCGCCTTTGGTTTATTGCAGTCGGACAGATAAACATATGCTTCGTCTAATGTGGCCACATACTTCCATTTATCCCCAGCGAGATGTCGTTCATACAGTTTTCTGCAATTTGTCTTACGTTCTGAAATGTGCTTTGGTAAGAGCTTGTGAACCTTGCTTTTATGTCTCTTTGAAGTCCCAAATCTTTATGGATAATCTTGTTTACGGTACGAAGAGATGATCCTACCTTCGCACCAATGGTCCTTTGGGTCGCTGGATTGTTCCCCGTCACCATTTTCTTGACTTTCTGAATGACAGTCTTTGTGCGACTTGTAGGGTCCTTGGATTTGCTTGCTTTTCAGTCCCGGAAATGTGTCCTGTACGGGCCAAACCAACACCAGCCAACATATTATGAACTCCTTTCTTCGAAATGGTGAAACCTCTTTTTCTACATGCCGTAATTATTGCGGAATAACTAAATTTCGCGTCGGAAAGGGCTGTAACGTACCCTTCCCAAAACTGTGACACTTTCCGCGGCATTTCTCCGAACAAACTAACCCGCACCCCTCCATACTAATCTTACTAATCATACTAAGTACTCACCTGTACGTTTGCATAAATTTGCATACCTACTGTGATTGGTTGCGTCATCACGCGCCATGCAAATCGTTACCATAGATTGTAAACAACCCTCTGTATTTTTTCCCGTTCTTAAATTCTTTTAAATAAATTTAACAAATATATCTGCGCTTCTAATTGTTTGAATAGAAATTCTTTCAAATATATGCCTTATATTTTAGTACTCGCAATATCTGGTACTAATTTCTTTTCCAAGGCAGTCCAATATTTTCAATTTAAAGTTGACTGAAAATTAGCAGAACCTAAAAACATCAAGATCATTATAATTTTTTAAAATTCTACCAAACAATAATTTAACGATATCATAAATTTGATTTCATTTCTTTTTCAATTAAACTCACAGGAGTCATTTAATTCATTGAAAAATCGCCAAAGAAATTTAAATTTAATTTATTATTTGGCATATTTTCAAAAGCTTTATTTTAACTTTTTTTTTTTTTAATTCTTGCTGCCGATTCAACTACAAAAATAACAAGAAAAAAGAAGAATAAGAAGTTAAATAAAAAATATTTTAAATTAATAAAAAAATGATAAAAAAATTCAAGCACAACACAATATAAAATACAAGATGTAAATCTTAATAATTTTATTGTATTGCATTATTATATTTATATTGCATTATTGTTACTTTTACTTTTACTATTACGTAAACTATAGTAGTAGTCGGATTTCAAAAATTGTAATTTATAATACGTATGGTACAATACTAATCAACAAAAATAAAGTATCAATAAAAGTTCAGCGTAGTCAATCGTTCTCTTCAGATTAATATTGAAAATATTGAATAAATATTTTGATTAATATTGAAAGCACAGCAAAATACCTCAGGACTGACTCTCCAAGTGATTAGGTATTCACGGCCAATGACTTAAAAATGGTCCGCCAAAATTCACGAGACCAGTATATCAGGGAGGGTATACTCAAGAGCAAAGCCCGCAGGATAATTCTACCAGCAGATTGTGGTTGCAATAACCTCCACGGACGGTGAAAATGCTTCGACGTCGGATCCATGCATATTATGAGCACTTGAGCGAGTTTGCGCTAGTATGTATCACTAGACTGAGTGAGGGATGTTGTTCAAGTCACAACATTCAAGTGACGGAACGACCCAGTAATCGGACGAAGTTGGCGTCAGTGCATCGAGGAGGGCACATTCCACTAGCCACAATCTGACTGACATGTTCTATTCGTGGTATATCTGAATAG
>JAFIDM010000002.1:17942660-17959344 GCA_023159025.1 Thereuonema tuberculata
ACAACATTTCCTCATAATTTGGGTATAACAAATGAAATAAGGTGGTATTCTGCATTTTTGGGCATTTTTTTAACGAATTTTCATCTTTTTTTCAAAGCGCCATATCTCGGTAACGAAATGACATACAAAAATGTTTGATCAGTAAAAATTGTAGGAAATTTAACACTCTATAAAAAAGTATAGGAATGTTTTTGCCGTAGGATGTAAGGGAAAAAAGTTATTGAGCAAAACCCGGAGGAAGGTTGAAACTTTTGCAGTTTTTTCCCCCTCCTCTTCTTTTCGCACAGGGTCCTCGAGGTCCAAAACTTGAGAAAATGTTAATGAACCATCCCTGAACAACATCCCAAAGTTTCATTAACTTCCGATTTTTTCCATCTAACCCCACTTTTCACTGCCAGTCGACTGGACTATAGTACTGGGCATATAAGCAAGAAACAGATCCATGAGGATATCTAGCAATAACATTGCTGGCTGATATAATCAGCAGTGAATCGGGTATTAAATAAATAAAACACATCTTCATTGTAATATCCTTGTAAACTTCCTTTACTTCATAACAATATTTCGATTGATTTTCCCAATCATTGTTCTTCAGGTTATAAATAACAAATAAAGGAGGAAATAAAACTATTTCTCTCCGTGCAAATTCAAAATAAACAATGAATTCTAATTTACAAATATTAATATTAGTGCATGATATCATTCATTATTACTAGATATCATTCGTTATTATATTTTTTGACTGTTAAAAATTGATCATTACAAATTGACTGTTATAATTTTTTGATTTTGTTTTTGTTCATATATTTCTTAAAAATCCCTAAAGATAAATTAGACACTTTCAGCGATTTATCTTTATTAAAGCATCTATTTGAGGTGATTCTATTAGTAATCTATCTATTTCGTCACTGCATTTATGTATAACTTTCACTATTGGATCGGGGTTGTGATTAGAATTTATAGCATGACATTCCCAATCTGACAAGCTCGGTTGTCTATTTCTGTATGCCCTAATATGCTGAGACAGTCTTTCTTTAAGCGTTCTAGCAGAACTACCATAGTAAATTTCATTACAATTTCTGCATTGTAGTTGATTTAAGATTCTTTAATATCTTTGCTAATTTTGTTCAAATGGGTAAACGTATATATTTTGTAAATTCATTTTTGATTTTGTTTGATTTTATTTCGTTATCTTTTTTCATTTTTCTAAAGAAAGCTTTAATAATTTTATCAATAAATTTAATTGGATATTCGTTCATGCAATATTTTTCTTCATATTTTCAAACAAGTGGTTACATTTTCTTTTGTCCTCAGTATAATTAGTTATTCTTTTCACGCTGTTCCAAATTATTCCATTTTTAGTTTTTATGTTAACATTGGAATGGAAATTGATAGTAAGTTTACTTTTTAATTTTTTTTCATACTTTACAGTTGTAATCTTCATTTATCATGGTTAAGACCAAGTAATTAATTCTGTGATTTTTTTTTTTTTCAAATGTGAGTTTTACATTATCACCTATAGAATTTATACAGTTAAAAAATGTCTTAAATTGTCTATCAGTTCCTTTCCAAAATATTATAATATCATCAATATATCTAAAATAACTAAAAGTTGTACCTTTCCAGTTATTAATTAATCTATTCCCCGTATTATTCAAATAAATATTAAAAATTGGATCTGAAATGACGCTGCCCATTGGGAAACCGGATATTTGTTTGTACAATTTTTCTTTAAATTTGAAGGAACTGTTATTACATATAAGTCTAAATAGTTTCATAAAATGAGATATATTCATATTGTAATTCTTTAATATACTATCATTTTCTTTCAGCTTTTGTTCTATGAGATCAAATGCTTTGTTAACTGGAATTTTTGTATACATAGATACTATATCTAAAGAGTATAGGTTAACATTTAAATAATTTGGATTTGAGCTTTTATAATCTTTAATATTTTCAATCAATTCTTGTGTGTTAGATAAAATTAATTTATTATTTTGTGAAGGAATATTCTTCAATATTTTGTTCAAGAAGCCTCCCGTAGTGTGTAATGGGGAAACAGTGTGAACTGATAATAGGTCTCAATGATTTATCATCTTTATGTATTTTTATCCTTGGTTGCAGACTTGGGGTTATCATTAGTTCTCTAATTAAGTTTTTATATTGGAAATAATTTATCATTTTGTTCTTTTTTAAATTTTGTTCTTTTTTTAAATATTTCCAACTTTGCTTTTCTATACAATTTGTATGTCGGGTCTTTATCAATTTTTTTGAACTCCTCTGAAGATAAGAAGACTTCAATTTTATTCTCAAATTGTGCCTCGTCTAATATTACCAATTTGTTATCTTTATCTGCTTGTAAAATGGTTATTGATTGATCATTGATAATATTATTAATTAAATCTTGTTCGTGTTGGGATACATTCTTCCTTCTCACATGTTGCATATTATCCAAGTTTTCGTAAGGTTGGTATAATATTCCTTTGTCGTCTTGGAATAGTTCAGATTCTTTCTCCACTTTTGTCATTATTTTGATCATGTTAAAGTTCTTGTTTTTGTTGAAGTCTAATCCTTTATTTAGAATAATAATTTCTTCTTTCTTTCAAATTCTTCTATTTATATTTACAATGTAGTCTTTATGTTTACAGTATTTACCATATTTGTAATGTTCATATTCTTTGACATACTTCACAAATTTGATGTTTTTCTTTTGTATTAGGTATTTTTAAATTGTAACAGCCAATTTGTAATAATTAATTTGTAGCAGTCAAAAAATGTAATAACGAATGATATCATGTAATCATCCTATTATTAGCCAAAAATTATACGAATCTTTGTAAATTTGTAAGCAGAGAAATAACCAATCACAGTGCAGCGTTGGAACACGTCAGGCGTGACGTCGCGCCCATGTTTAATCATGGCGTCCCTAACATTCGTCTCACTTCACCGCGACGAATCGCGATCACACAATTATTATCAGTGTATTGAGATTTTCTTTCCTACATAAATGAAGTTAACACTTAAATGTTCATGCTTCAAAATTTATCAGAGAGTTTGTAAAACTTTAGTTTTAACATAATTTCGGCTGTGTAGCCGCTTGTAGCCGTAGGGGACAATGATGAAGCACGTGTCGTCATGTTGCCCAGACAGGATTATTGGTATTGACTGTTAGACATTCGTTATTGTTATTGTTACTGTTGAAACTGGTAAATCAATTTTTTATTTTCTTTTATTTTAACAAAATTTGGCTTTGTCATTCAAAGTATATGTGGGCTGTTGCGGAAGTCATGGCTTTTAAAAAATTAGCTTAGAACATATTTTTCAATCTTGTGTTTCTCAAAAATTTGAGGGTACTTCAAAAATGTGGCTTTTGTTTTACTTCCATTAATATTGCCTCAATTTCGACGAGCCTATTCTGTTAGGGCAGCAGGTTGCCATTATGTTTCGTAATGAGAAACCGCAGCGCTGGCTACTACGAAGGTAGTAAATCAATTTTTTATTTTTTTTATTTTAACAATATTATAATATTATTTTAACAAATGAGCCGATATTCGAATTTATGTGGGCTGTTATGAAAGTCATAGCTTCTAAAAAATTAGCTTAGAACATCTTTTTCAATCTTGTGTTTTTCAAAAATGTGGAATTTGTTTTACTTTCGTGAATATTTCACGGGTCGCAACTAGTAATGAATTATATTATGTACTAATAATAATATTTGTAAATTAGAATTAGAATAGTTTTTATTTCCTACTTTGCTTATTATTTAAAACCTTAAGAAGAATGATCAATGTAATCAATCGAAATATCGTTATGAGGTAAAGGAAGTTTACAAGGAGATTACCATGAAAAATATGTTAAAAATTAAAATTATTTAATATCGTAACAGATAAGTATTGAGAATCGGGTAATTTACATCATGATGAAACATAACTGAAGGCTGGATAACATGACTGCTTGGGAGAACAATGTACCAACTGGCAATACTTCAAATGTCGTCTTAATTGAATGGGTCTACATTTGAAGGAACTTTCTCTTGACGTCAGCATGGAAATAAATGGTTCCTTTTGTCACCTGTAAATAAATAAATGGATGAAGAAAAAAAATTCAAAAAACTTTTAAATAACTCCTAATGATAGTTATTCAAATCCTTAATCTTAGTACTGAAGTCCTAGTCATAAATTGCTTGCACAGAGAGACAATCATTGTAACAATTGTCATTGGTGAAAATAAAAACTGTTTCTTTTACACTTTTCTCAAAAAATGATTTAGCTCTCTACATAGGACAATATGATTATTTCAGCTCTCTGCATAGAACAATAGGATTATTGAAATCATGGAATCCCCGTGTTACGTTCACAAGCACTGCAGTGACGTAATTAAAATCGTCATTTCTTATTGCAAGTGATTTCTGGGTGATGGAATGCACATCGCCCTTAGAAGAAGAAGGTTTACGGTCCTTCGTGTTTGTTAAATGAACGAATTGGGTAACACGATTTAGAGCTGGTCTTATTAGTCGAAATCTCAATTATTTATATCATTCACAATTTTCAATAAGGGAGGTTTGAGTATTTCTATGTACTGTCCTGACGTTGATGATCTACTGTTTTCTGCAGATTCGTCCAACGAAGGGGGAATACACGATATCATTAGCAATATTCATGAAGATATCAAATTTAAAATTGAAAAAGAAAGTGCTACCAGCATTCCCTTTCAAGATCTTTTTATTAAGTGAAGACAGGATCATTTGAAACATTGGTTCACAGAAAGCCTACAGATTGTGGCTTGTCATTAACGTATTTATCCCTTTGCCTTCTTTCCTTTAAATGCAATGCCATTACTATTGTAGTTCAAAGAGCATTTTTGCTTCCCAATACCCTTCAATTAGCTTAACTTTGTTTGTGTTCTTCTTTTGTCTTACAATTATTATTTGGGCTTATCAATAGATACATGATCCAGTTAACAAGAAACCTATACAAGAACATTATACGCCATGCAAACAAGTTATGTTGCTATGTTAGCTGTGTTTTCTTGGTAGCCCCGAATTTTAGTGCTTTGACGGCTATTTTAAGACCCCATATCATTGTCTTAACATCGCCAGTTTTAAATTGTTGCCCGATTCGTTAATTTCACAAAAATAAGAGGGAATAAACCTTCTTCTTTTGAGGGTGTTGTGTATGCCATTAAATGTTGTATTAATTTATGCCACTATATGGGTGAGACCCACAAATCCAAAAGAGTCGCGCAGTCCACACTGATAATCAGAAATGACGATTTTAATTACCTCACAGAAGTGCACGTGAACAACATCGGAATTCCATCGATTTCAATAGTCGTACTGTTCTATGTAGAGAGCCAAATCACTTTTCAGAAAGCATAAAAAATGAGTTTTTATTCTTAACGAAGACAATTGTTACAACGATTGTATCTCTATACAATGATTATGGCTTAAATAAAAAGATTAAGGAGTTGCATAACTCTCATTAGAAGTTATTTAAAAGTTTTTGGAATATTTTTTGTCTTCATTTATTTATTTACAAGTTACCAATAGAGCCATTCATATCCATGCTGACATCAATTGAAAGTTCCTTCCAGTGTAGACCCATAACATTGCGACGACAATTGAAGCATTGCTGATTTTAGGATGGTGCATTCTATCCCCACCCTATCATGTGATCCTGCCTCCAGTCATCTTTCATCATTATGCGAATGACTCGATTCTCTATTCCTTCTGTCATCCAGAAATTATTGTTATTATTAAGGTCTCATTGGTCTCTTAATAAACTAATGCATTATTAAGAGGTGCCAGTCTTCAAAGCCTAATTAAAGAGACGAAGCCGTAGGAATGTATTTTTAATGTTTAAAACCATTTTAATTCTTTTAGTGCATTTCAATATGTTGACCTCTCTTCTTAAATTAGACGTGCGCAGGCTAAACTTCATCAATTTAATAAAAATACTTTGTGTTGTTTATTCTCGCGGCACAGTCAAGCATTTTTGGGCGCGCACACCTTTTGAGAATCATTGGTCTATATTAAAGATGAAATTTTATTTCAATTTCATTTCGAATTGAAACAAGAATCAATATTAATATTATTTTTAAACACATTAAAAGAGGACCTAGTGTTTATTTGTGCAAGCTCTATTCCCTAACAGCTGTTTCACGCTATTATGGCGATCATCAGAGGGAAGCTGAGCATAAAACCCCTAGGTCCCATTACGGAGGTGGATATTGGTTAATGAGGGAGCAAGAGTGGAACCTCCAAACATAAAAACAAGAAATAAAAAAACACATTAAAAAGAAAAGAATAGAAAACCATGGACCAGACTTCGCTGGCCGCAAATGGATTTTCTGTAGGCATCAAATTAATTGGCTAAAAAATAATGTGTCCTCTTTTAATGTGTTTACTATTTTTTAGCCAATTAATTTGATGCCTACAGAAAATCCATTTGCGGCCAGCGGAGTCTGGCCCATGGTTTTCTATTCTTTTCTTTTTAATGTGTTTTTTTATTTCTTGTTTTTATGTTTGGAGGTTCCACTCTTGCTCCCTGATTAATAAATATTATTTTTACTAAGCTTAATTTAGCTGATGAAAGTAAAAGGTATGTAAGTGAATAAAAGTTATTTCTACAGCAATTTTTCACGATAAAATAAAAAAAAAATGAAAACACTTTTCTTACAAATACAAATGTTTTGAGGGCATCGTAATGATTTTCTCTTATTGTTATATACATTCCTGTGATATTTTCGATTCATATTTTAAAGGGCTTGATAAAGATTTGAACCCATTACAAATCGAAATATTGCCTAATTTATTAACGAGATGTAAGTGCCGTATGTTTTACTATTTGTATTTATGAATCATGTTATTATAATTTATTTCTGATTACCAAATGACTTGTACTTTTTAATTGAATTCAAAAACATTTTGTTTAAATATTGATGATGAATAGTTCTATTGCAAACTACGGTTGTAATATATTAAAATTAAAAGATTTCATAGAAAAGAATGTAATGGTTAAAAAGGGTGAAAAGAAAATAATAACTATGTAAAATGGGAATGAATATTATATTTATTTTTATTTCTTGTATATTTTCAATATATTATTCTTTTTATGTAATATAAATTCAATATATATTTTATGAATGGAATTATGTATTTTTTATTGTTTAGAAATAAATATTTATTTTTAGATAAAAAGTTTTCATTTTGTATTTATTTCATTAATACTTTACTTAAATATGTTTGGCATGTCGAATCTGTGAAACATTAATTATTTTCATTAGAAATGTATTTATTTATTTATTTTTTAATATTTTCTTGCAATAACCGCTAAAGTAAAGTAATACCTACACCGGATTTTCGATTGAAAAAACATCGCTTTTGTGTACCATTCCCTACTAACAATGACGTCACAAATCGGTGCCGAGGCCTTCTATCTCGGTGGTGACGGTAGAGCGCGTTTTGAGCAGAGTTGGTAGCAATGTTCCACCAATTTTAGTTGGCCAACTCGAGTTGTTGTTGTGGAAACAACTCCGTGAGTTGATCAGAGTAGGGCCACTCAAAAAGTCAACCTCACGTCCTCGTCGTGGGTGGCGGGCAACATCATAGGCTCTAGATAGACTATTGATAGTTCTAGATAGATAACTATAGATGGCTAACGAGGCTCTGGTCTCCGAATCTAAGGTGTAAGGCATCGTGCCGATGGATGTATGGCACTACGGGGTAAAATAGTGTCACGAACGATCCCTGTGGGTTGCCTGGCAACACCCACAGTATTTAAACTGCCTGGAGCTGTGCCTTCCAGGCAGATATGGGGATATGTGCCTGGTGACTGTTTTGTTTCCCCAATTTAATAGTCATCCTATGGAAAACATTACAAAAGAAAAAAACCCTACGGTCGAGGACCCTCAGAGGAACTCGAACGGTAATGAAACACAAGAGTGAATTTAAACTATGAAGATTATTCAAGTAAACATACAGCATAGCAAGGCAGCAACCGCTACACTCTGCAAATTCATCTTAGAAGAAGCTATAGACATCGTCCTCATCCAGGAACCTTGATGTTACAAGGATAAGGTTAGAGGATTAGGAAATATTAGGAAACTCTCATTGCATGTTCTAACAATAAATCACGTACTTGTATATTTATTAAAAAGAATATTAAGTATTTTACTCTAACTGAATATTGCACCACTGATTTGGTAGCAATTAAAGTTATGTTTAATGATAAGGAAAAACAGAGGGATGTTATACTTATCTCTGCTTACTTTCCTTATGATTCACCTGAACATCTACCTGCTGAGGAGTTTGTTAAACTTATTAACATGGTGTGAGATAAAAAGGAAGAACTCATCACTGGTATTGATGCCAACGCACACCACATTATATGGGGGAGTAAAGACATTAATATCAGAGGTGAAAAACTTATAGAATTTATAATCACTTCAGATTTACAAATTCTTAATAGTGGTAATACTCCTACGTTTTTTAATAAACTTAGAGAGGAAGTTATTGACATTACCCTGGGTACTCCTTTTATTAGTACCAAAGTAAAAAATTGGCATGTATCTAATGAGATGACCTTTTCAGATCATAAATACATTAGCTTTACTTTAGAATCAAGTTATTCTGTAACTAATTTCTACAGAAACCCTAAAAATACTAACTGGGAATCTTACAAAGATGACCTTAAAAATAGTATTAGGTTTTGCCCACAACGGATCAAATCTGTTGAAGATATAGAGATAACTGTTGATTATGTACAACATTCTATTATCTCTTCATACAATGCGAATTGTCCTGAGATAAAGCTCAAACTACCTAGACGAGTTTCTTGGTGGGATCAAGAGCTGACAAATCTCAGAACACGCACTAGAAAGCTATTTAATGCAGCTAAGAGAAACGGTAAATGGGATGTTTATAAACAATCACTCACTGAATATAATAGAGCTTTGAGAAAAGCTAAACGAAAATCATGGAAATTTCTGAGGTTCCTAACAGTTCTAGACTCTATAAAATTTTAACAAAAGAACCTAATCTTAGATTAGGGAATCTGTTACAAAAAGATGGAAGTTATACTATCAATGGGGAAGAAACACTTAAGGTTCTAACCAGTGTACATTTCCAGATTCTATTGAGATCGATCGGGACGGAAACGCAAACTCGCTAAATTTAAACTTGGGGTCTTATTTCAGAGCACTCAAGGAAAATTGGCGGACTGCGGGACTGGCCATTAATCGATCAAAGGTAGAATGGGCACTATCTACTTTCAAACCTTTTAAATTAGCTGGATTAGATCAGATCTTTCCAACCCTTATACAAAAAGGAATAAGCTTTCTAGCTACACCTCTTTGTAATATTTTTAGAGCAAGCCTAGCACTGGCTTATATTCCATCTCAATGGAGACCAGTCAAGGTTGTGATTATTCCCAAGCCGGGTCTATCTTTTTATGTCGATGCCAAAGCTTTTAGACCAATTAGCTTAACATCTTTTCTTCTGAAAACTATGGAAAAGCTAATTGATAAATATATCAGGGAGGGTGTACTTAGGACCTATCCAATACACCCAAACCAATATGCCTATCAAGTTGGGAAATCAACTGAGGCGGCTCTTCATGGCCTTGTCTCTATTGTCGAAACCACACTTGAAAATAAAGAAATAGCTCTTGCAGCTTTTCTTGACATTGAAGGAGCATTTGATAATACATCCTTTCTTTCTGTAGATAGGGCAGCACAAAAATATGGTATTGACTCGACCACGTGTGGTTGGATAAATGCTATGTTGAAAAACAGAACTATTCATACTTCCATTTATGAGGATACGTTAAGAGTATCGGTGACCAGGGGATGTCCGCAGAGAGGGGTTCTTTTACCTCTCCTGTGGAGCCTGGTGGTTGACGAACTTATTGAGGGACTAATAAAGAAAGGTTTTTATACTCGGGGATTTGCGGACGACATTGTGATCATCGTAAGGGGTAAATTTCCTAACGTGATTTCGGGTCTAAAGCAAAATGCACTAAGTACTGTAGAAACTTGGTGTGATAATATTAAATTATCAGTAAATCCCAATAAAACGGTTCTTGTTCCTTTCACAAAGAAAAGGAATTTGGTTGGTCTTACAGAACTTATCCTATACAACAAGAACATTAAATTATCCAAGGAAGTTAAATATCTGGACATTACCCTAGATTCTAAGCTAACCTGGAATTCCCATATTATTAAAACTATCAATAAAGCATACATTGCCTTCTGGTCATGTAGAAACGCTATTAGAAAAACATGGGGATTAAAACCTAGTGTAATCTAGTGGATTTACACAATGGTTATTAAACCCATTATATTATATGCAGCCGTAGTTTGGTGGACTAAAGGTAAACTGATTACAACCAGGAACAAACTGAACACTTTACAAATACTAGCATGTATGGGCATTACTGGGGCTATGAGAACAACCCCTACTGCCAGTATGGAGGTCCTTCTTGATCTACCTCCTCTTCACTTGGCACTTGAAGCAGAGGCAAGAGTGACCATACATAGACTTAAAATTAATAATCTGTGGAAACCACATTATTGTAATGTGGGACATGCAGCCCTAACTAGGGACATACCTAAAGAACCATTCTTACAAATGAATTCTGATAAAATGATACCTAGAATATCTTTTACAAAACTTTATCGCATTATCATTCCTTGCCAAGATGAATGGAATAATGACAACAAACCCACCGATGTCAATGGAATAATCTGGTTTACAGATGGTTCTAAACATAATGGAAAAACCGGAGCTGGAATCAGAGGAATGAAACCAAGGATGGACATAAGTCTAAGCCTAGGGGTCTACTCAACAGTATTCCAAGCGGAAACATATACCATTTTACAATTTGCCTATGAAAATATAAAATGTAAATATAAAAATAGAAATATCTATGTATTTACAGATAGTCAGGCAGCTCTTAAAGCCCTGAATTCTCCCAATACCAATTCTAAATTAGTATGGGAATGTAAGCAAACCCTTGATAGTCTTGCTGAACACAATTGGGTAAGCCTAATATGGGTGCCAGGACACAAAGGGATTGAAGGTAATGAGCTAGCAGACAAGCTAGCAAAAAAAGGAGCTGAAACCTTGTTCATTGGACCTGAACCAGTCTGTGGGATCTCCATTGAAACCACTAAAACTGCAATTCGGGATTGGGCAAGGAGACAGCAAAAGACCTATTGGAGTAATCTTCCAGGGCAGAAACACTCAAAGCTTTTTATTAAAGAGCCTTTAAGAAAAAGAGCCAGGGAACTTATTAGTTTAAATTAGAACCAGACTAGAATCTTGACAGGACTCTTTACAGGTCACTGTCACTTAATGAAACACCTTTTTAATATAAAAATAGTTTTAAATCATACTTGCAGAAGATGTGGAAAAGCTGATGAAACAGCAGCACACATACTATGTGAGTGTGAAGCGCTTCCGAGCACTAGACACAAGTTGATAGGAATGGGTTTTCCCAATCCCTCAAACTATGTGACAATACCCCTGCATAAAACACTACAGATTGGTAAAATCCTAGGACTTATGTAGAATTAAGAACATTGGGATACACAATAGGCCTTTTGAGGCCGCAATGTTAGGGACTTTATAGTACCTCCCATTTTATGTTATGTTATGTTATGATCAGAGTAGGGACGAAATTACCCAATCACAGTGCAGCGTTGGAATACGTCAGTCGTGACGTCACGCCCATGGGAAAACATGGCGTCTAAAAAGATTTCCCCCGATTCAGATCGGAGGAGAGCGATTACACAATGAATATTAGGGGATTGCAGTTTTTTTTCACACATAAATAAAGTTTATACTGAAAGGCATTAAGTTTATGTGGCAGAATTTATCAGAGAGGCTTTAAAACCTCGATTTTTTTTGGCTTTCCCACACGGTGCTGAGAAACGCATGGAATTGTGCGATAGCCGCTCGCTGGTTAATGCAGGAGTGACGACGTAATAGGGGAAGACGTGATGTCATTGTTTCCAGGGAAACATGGATTTTTATTGGCTGTTGGTCGTTCATTCCTCTTGCATCGAATTATTGCAATCAACTTCAATTCCATACCGGGTATTCCATTTTAAAAATTTTTTATGATATGTTTAAAATCAATAATTCATATATTAGGTTTGCGATGACGTAACAATATTCTACTTGACGTCAAACGTCACGTATTTGAAATCTGCATCGTCCTGGGCTGGTTTTTCGCCCGATTTGAGTTGGCAGTTGGATGATGTCGGCCAACTAAATTGTATGATATTCGCGTTGCTTTGCATTATCAATGTCCAAATGATGTCCCATCTTCTGACAATGAAATACAGTTAAATATTTGAAATCTACATATATTCTTAGCAGCTGAGACGTGTTCGGAAACATGGGTTCTAAATAATAATATAGTTTCTCCCAGAATTGACGATACCTTTTTATTTAGCTTGCGTCATATATAAATGAACAGAAACTAAATTATAAATGAAGAATAAAGAAAGAAAATAAGTGCGATAAAGCAAATTTAAAATCTGATATGATAGGTACTGAAAAATTATAAATAACATCCAAAATAATATTTTTAATGTCAAAAAATTAGAAAAGATAAAAAACTTTGAAATAAAAAACTATTCTAGTACGTACTTAATATGCATTCCTTTTGCTTCAATTACAGCTTATAAATCGACTGAGTATGGATTTGACTAATTTTCTAACCATTTCTACATTGATTTTCAGTCTTCTATGTTCAGTGCATTCTAAGTTCTGTTTTGTTGGAAATTTTTCTTTGTCTCACTTGGAAATCCAAAAAATGCCACAAATTGTCAATGAGTTGAGGTCTGGCGATTGTCGAGGTGTTTTCAGTTGATTTTTGCAAAGCAACCACATCATTGTTACGTTGGCTTATGTTTAGGATCGTTGTCGTGTTGAAAATAGTATTAATCTCCAATTTCCAATTTCGATGAGCTTGCCAATAAATCATCTCACGTATGTCTTAATATAATGTTTAGATTCATATTACCATCAACAAAGGCCGTACTGCCAACTCTATTAAAAGCCATGCATCCCGATATCATTACATGATTTTTTTTTTAAAAAAGTTGCTTTTAAAGTTTTTGTTTCAAGGGAAGGGTTTCTATAGAGACCCACACATGTTTTTCCATCCGAACCGAAAATTTTAAACATACTTTCATCGGAAAATGTTACATTTTGCCAAAACACTCATTGTTTGCTGACATAAACTTTGGGAAACTCCAATCTTTTCTGTCTATTTGTTTCACCGATATAAGGCTTTTGCTGGGTGTCCTGCTTCGAATAGATGCACCGTGAAGATTATTTCGAATAGTTTGTGAAGTTATGTTGGTCCCCGATGGTGATGCAATATCATTAGCTAATTCTCGAGGACTTAGAGAGGAGTTTTTAAATACTTGCTTCAGGATGTCTCTCTGCTAACTTGCATTGAGCAATCAAAACGAGATGACGCCGACATCACGATTACTACCCTGTACCACCACTTTCTTTTGTTTCTTGTTTATTATGTACTCTACAATAGAAAAGTCGAAATATATCTTCTTACTAATGTTGTCATCACTAAAACAACAGTCACAAAGAGCTATAATCAGCTCCCGCATTGCAATGGTAAACTCAGACTTTCTCGCAGCCATGAAACTAACTAAATTGCCGCTGTAAAGATATTATAACGTGTTTTTTAAAAAGTGCATTTTCTGTAAATTTGCGTAAGGCAATGTTTTAACTGCTTCACAACAGGGTGTTATTATGTGTTCAAATATTTTTTTGATATGAAAAAATAGATTTTATATAATGTAACGGAACGGGATAGTGGCGCGGAGTAACTTGCTCCTCCTCCCAACGCAATAGCTGCTCGGGCACTCCTGCTCGCGTCCAGACATTTTCCAGTCTACATACAGACTGTCTACGTACAGTCTACTTACTTCTGAAAGTTGGCTGACTGCCTCTCCGCCGCTTACACTGTAACTTGACCATCGACTTTCATCACGATTCTTGGATATAGCTTCCCTTTGATCCTGGCTATCTTCCTCCATCCTTCACTTAACTGGGGGCGACTGTTGTTGCTTTGGCCGCCACTCCTTGTTCCTGGGGATGAAGCCCGGTTTACATTCACCTTTCTCTTGGATCATGTGAATCCCTCGTTAGAACGATCATAATTCCCTAACATAAGTCATTAGAACTTCTCTAATGTCATCAACTCTATGTTCTTCAGCAAATTCTGTATGTAGACTGGAAAAAGTCTTGTTAGTATGCAAATGATTTCCGCCTCTGACATCGGTGGCTCACATTGTCTTAGTGCAGCTATCTTCTCCTCCTATTGTCTTATCTGCAGCTATCTTCTCCTCCGCGTATCCGTGCATGCTGCCATCCGCTCTTCTCCAATAAGAATGATGAGATCGAACTTGAAATTTGTTTGTGCCTCCTTTCCCCAGACTCGGTCAAGGAACTTCCTTTTAAATTCTTCCATGGTGGATGGGAATGGATCTAATGTATCCTGCCACGTTTTAGCATTCCCTTTTAACATTTGATTAGTTAGTCTAGTTTTCATGGAGTCTTTTACATTCACAAGCGCAAAATAATTCGACACCGCTTTCAAAAACGCATTCGGATGTTCATCTGGAGCTCCGCTAAATGTCAACGTTGCTGGAATGTTCGTCAGTGTGTGGACGAGAGTTACTGGTGTCGTTGGCATCCGTTCCAGTCGATCGTCTACATCCTTAATTTTCTCCTCGATGATCTTTTGGACCTCTGAAACTCGTTTGACCACTCCTAACTCAACTTGCTCCACACGGGCTCCTAATTGCGCGTGCTTCACCACTGCGTCCTAGTGTACACGTCCTACCTTTTGGGATGCAGTTTCAACAGTTTCTTTGACAATGCTAATTTGTTCATTGACGTGGGTTGAACTGGAGGCTACCAAGCCTTTCAAAATTTCACATCTCTGATGGACTTTGGTCTCGATGTTTTCTGTTACTTCAATCATTTTTTGATGTATTCTCCTCTTCACATCATTGATTTTGAGCTGGAATTCGCAATCTTTAACGAAGTCTTTCCTTCATTCGGGTATTTTTCCGCCTCCCTATACTCGGCCAACCCGTCTTCGGTCACCTTACCACTTTCGTCTCTGCTATCGCTCATCACCATTAGCTAGTTGATTCACCTTCCTTCGTCACCGGTTCTGCGTTATCGGACCTTTCTTCTTCGTGGCCCCACGTTGGGCGCCAAAATAATGTGACGGAACGGGTAGTGGTGCGGAGCAACTGTAATGGATGGGCGCCAACCGAATTAATATTCGATAAACTTTTATATTTTCCCTTTGAAGCCGTTACACGCCTTGCACTGCCTGTCACACCCCGGTTTGACTAACTCAGCTCCCCTCGAGGCACAGTGGTCATGCTGAACTGGTAGTTGTACAAAGAAAAGGCTCACACGGTCTTATACTGTAAACTGAACTCCATTTGTCTTTACTCCAATAAATGATAAACACAATGCTCCGGGCTAGGAGACTGATAATTGTTAAACCCCGAAAACATACTTTCAATCTTTGCTATTCTCTAAACTACTCAATTTAACTTCCCAAAGCACCACACTAAGTCACCCAAATTAATATTCGAAGCACTTCGCTAATTCGCTGAGTTGCACTAAGTTCACTAAGTTGCACTAAATGCTAATTTGACGCACTATTTAAAATTCAAAAATTCACGGACACTTGTTTCATAGCACAATCAGGCGGGTTTACATCGCACTAACCAGTTTTAATGATGTCTTAATTGCAATAGCGGGTGTGAATAGGCTATCCTCCTTGGCGTCTTTTGCTAAGCTATCTAACTGAGTTGACACTCCCTGACTATCGTTATGCAGTCCTTGTCGTGCATAATATCCTGAATCAGCCAGCGAGAAGAGAGGCAAGTGAACAGCGAACAAGGAACAGAGAGCGACTATCTCCAAACATCGGGTTAAGAAGCTTTCGAATGGGGCCCAAAAGTGCGTCACAACACTGACCACCCAATGAAAGAATGGGAAATCCATTATGACCAAATACGGCTGTGTGACATCACACCGAAAGAGAGCTTCTAATAAACCAATAAAAATTAATACAATTGAACAATTCCTTATTTGGTAAGAGCATGTCATGGAAAAATTCAATAACGGCTGGAAACGCCAGATGTGAGTGATTCATCAACACCTCATTAAAGCATTAGCTAACTTAACATTAAAGAAAATTAATTAAATTCTTAAAAATCTAAAAACCTTTACATTTCCTGACCTAGCCTAAATTTTCTAACTTAACCTAACTTTCCTAACCTAAAAATTTTCGCAATTGACGAAAAATATATAAATTATTATATAATATAACATAATTATTTAGCATAAAAAATTCTTACGAATAACTACTACTTCGACACTTGTTAAAATAAGGTTAGCCAAAACTTAAATTATAATTGACTAAAATTAAAAAAAAAAAAAAAGCTTACAAATTTTTTACATTTAAAAGAACTAAAACTCTCATTATGTACGTTTCTAAACCTCTGCAGAACGATTTCTTTCTCAAATGATTAAAAAATTAAACGTTAAAAAGATAAAAATCGGTCGTTATTCCCCTCCTACCTTGCTGAGTTATTCTCCCCCGTTATCCCCCCCCCC
>JAFIDM010000002.1:17959444-17974020 GCA_023159025.1 Thereuonema tuberculata
CCCCCGTTATCCCCCCCCCCCCTACACGGATTCCCAGTCAGGGATGAGATCAGCAAGGTAGGGGGGAGAATAACGACCGATTTTTATCTTTTGAACGTTTAATTTTTTAATCATTTGAGAAAGAAACCGTTCTGCAGAGGTTTAGAAACCTACGTAATGAGAGTTTTAGTTCTTTTAAATGTAAAAAATTTTTAAGCTTTTTTTTTTTTAAATTTTAGTCAATTATAATTTAAGTTTTGGCTAATCTTATTTTAACAAGTGTCGAAGTAGTAGTTGTTCGTATTGTTACACGACACGTTAAAGGAATTATCATATAAAAAACTCTTTTTGTATTATTTTTTTGAACAACAATATAATTTTAAACTTATAACTATTTACATGTATTTAGAAGGAAAGTATGAGTCTTGTCACAATATATATATATTTTTGAAAAGAGGGAAATTCTGTTAAAGTATAAATTAAATGTAAAATGTAAAATGTTTTATGAATATTATTTACTTTATGACTAAGAATACTTATTTTAAATATGATCAAAAAGTTTTTAAACAAACAAAAGGTTTCGCGATGGGCTCTCCTATTTCGGGAACTTAATGTAATTTATATTTGAATCATTTCGAGAACAAATTGCGAAATGAAAAACTGAACAAACAAAAGTTTGAAGATTTTCGTTATGCTGACGATATTTTATTAATTTGGTTTAGTACCATGCGCCAATTTGATATCTTTTTTCATAATTTAAATAAAAGGAATAAAGATTCAAAGTTGAAAATATAAATTAAAGTTTATATATATTTTATTTAATACGAACATTAAATGTTTGAATTACGAACATTACTCTGTTTGAATTAAAGCTTCAACGGCAAAATTTAAATTAAAATAAATCATATGAATATTTATTACGTCATCCAACATTGAAATGAAAGGCACAACCAGGTCTCGATTCAATAGATAGGAGAAGCAGCGCCGATGTCCGCAGTTAGAAGGAGCCGCTCCAAAGCCGAGACAGTCGCAAGAAAGGTGTGAAGCTGCCGAGACAGTCGCACTTAGAAGAAGTGACTCAATACAGATAGTCATCAAGCCGCAGTGACGATGTTAAGGAAAGTCACGATACAGTCGAAGTTTCAAGGAGACCAAGACCTGAGACAACGCAGCAGAGATAGAGTGAGCTTATAGCCGTATGGAATCCCAAAATTAGTCGATAAGAAATCGAGAAGGATCCAAAGGGAAGGACGAGAACGCCGATAATAAAGACAAGAAGATTTCAAGTAAGAAGATCAAGTAAAGGCTATAATTAATACTGATAGCGGAATGCATCTCATCAACAGACGAGATTCTTCGTGTCAACTGGACTGGAACCAATCAAAGTTACGGGAAGAAACCGCATTGCAGATATCCAGTCACATTGCGTCAAAAGAAGACAGCGTTTTCGAATATTCATCGGAGACGATTTAGGATGTAATTCGAAGATAATACGGACATTGTAGAGACTATTATCCAATTCAAGTAGACGATAATAGAGTTAGTACAAACAATTATTTACGAACAGTAATAATTAACAAGGAAGAAACAAATTTAATTAGACGGAAGACTACGTTCAGTTTTATGGATAAATTATCAAGGAACAGTTGAGCTAACTTATTCATTAGCTAAAGAAGGGCTGCAAGTTATTAAAGTTATTAAATTAGAGTGCTTCGATAATATATTTAGTTTTTGGAATTGGAATAAAAAGAATTATTCTAATTATATACATGCTTACAGAAAGCAGTGATTTTAGTTTACAAGATTAATGCAACATTAAATGTGAAGGTTTCACTCGCCTTATTGTGCGCCAACATTTAAGCAGTGCTGCATAAACTATACAGTGTTGAATTATATATTACTTGATTGAATTATTGATTCAGTGAAATTGAACATTAGAAGCACAGTGCATCGAACTATAATTATTAGTGATTAATTGATAATAATCAAGTTGATTATCAAAGTGAACTCAAGAACTTTTCAGCATAATTAATATTAACCCCAACTGGTTCATCACTCCAGAACTAATAAAGAACTCACTTATATGCATATTTTGATCTAATCTTAGTATAAATAGTGTAAAATAATAAAAAAAAAATATTTGTCTTTCAACGGGTTATGGGCCCAGCACGTTTACACTGCACCACACAGCATGGAGTTCACATCCAAAACATACATTAAGCGTGAAATTACTGGAGCATAACGTTGGTCAAAGTCAAGACTGGCCTATTGCAGTGAAAAATAAATACTGCTCGGTGTAGCTTCTCAAGTATTAAAACTAATACACTATGGCTGAAAAGTGAAATAATAAATATACTAGTCTCGTCTTCGATGGAGCAAATTTTGCTTCCTGGAGTATTGGTATAAAAATGTGCTGATGCACGATGGTTTATGGAGGGCCCCAAACTTGTTCCTGAATGATATAGAGCAGATAGACGATAAACTGGAAAGAAGAAAGCTAAAACAAAAATCAGAAAAAATGTATGGCGCTAAAATCTCCATGTTAGATGATATATACAAATTATTAGTCAAAAAGAAACAGAACCTAGCAACCTCATAAAGGAATTGGACGGAAAATATAATAAATTGAATCATTTGAAAATTTCTCGTTTGAAGAGAAGATTATATGAGATAACTAACTTTATAAACTGGAACACTTTTAGAAGCAGAAATAACGAATTTAAAGTTGTTACTAAATGAATTGCATCAAATAGGCGGTACAATGGATGATCAAGAATTAAGTTGGATGTTTACTTTCATGTTTAGCAACCGAATTAAATTCAATTGCTCAGGAAGTGCTATTGACTGAAGATACTCCGCAATTCACTTTCGAAATCATCGTACATAAAGTTCTAAACGAATTAGATAGGAAAAAGGAAGCTAGTATTTCTGAAAAAGACAACGTGGAGATAAATACATATCAACCTACAACTCCCAAAATGCATAAATCTGATAAACGTAAATGCTTCAATTGTAATAAGCAGGGTCATCTCGCACGTGACTGCCGCTACAAAGTACAATTTAAAACTAGATCGAAATTTGGTGAAAACAGAAGAAGTCAAGAGAGGAAATGTCTCTTGAATATCTTGAATATCTTGAATGATTAGGTGTCGTCAGTAAGATTTAAATGTTAATTATAATATTTGTTGTTAGAACGAGTATTCCATTACTCTACAACTGCAGTATTTAAAATAACAACAGTACAGAAAAATTTTTTTTTTTATTCGTGTCTGTAATATCAAGAAGTGTGGTTTTCGTTTTCTGCAATTTTCCAACTTTTGTAAAATTTATCTGCTTTTTAAAATAATTTCGTCTTCCTTTGTGAATAAATTATGAGTTCGTGGTAACAGAATATTGTTGAGGAAAAAAGAACAAAAAATCGATAAATATAATAACCTTTAATGAGGATTACAAATAAATATTCTTAAAGTATTAATATTAAAAAAGTGTTAATATAAAGTACAAGATCCAAGCCTAATTACAAATTGAATTTTGTCTGCAGTGGATTTTCTTGGAAATTGATATGCATTTATTTTTTCTTAATTTCTCATTTTAAAAAATATGAAAAGATCTTAATAATAAGATGTTAATTTGCAGTTTACCAAACCTTGACCGTAGTTTGAAAAAAAAAATGGAGTTAAAGCTGTTATCATTCTTTAATTGCAAATTTTTCACAAATAAAAATTTACAATAGAAGACACTTGAGCTTTTAAGATTATGAAGAATTTTTAAGCAATAACAACAACTTCAAAAAGAAATTAGTGCTTACTACATACGTGAAGAACTTTTGATGAAATGGGAAATAAGTTCTCACTGGTTTCTGATTTGATTTTGATTTTATAATATCATTCATGAATAAATAATTGTCTACAAGAACAAATAAAGTCGTTGGAAAATTTAACATCTTCTATCCTTTACGTTTTAGGCTTTTGTTGATAAATACGGATTCGTAACAAAAGATTTTATTAATTTTGAATGGAAACTTACAATGAACATCGAACAGCCATAAGTGCCGTCAGACGTTATTTTTTCTCAAAATTTAAATGTAATTTAACATCATTAAATTATCGCAATTTAAATGAAAAGTTATAAACCATGAGTTTCTTCTGAAGAAGGAAGAAGTCCATGGCAACATGTAATGAATACCTATATTTCTTTTACAACTTTTGTGTGTTTGGTACTTTTTATTATTATTAAGTTGGTTGGTTGGTTGGTTGATGTTTTATGGCGCAAAAGCAGCTGCGGCTAAGCTGCGCCAAGAAAGGTAAAAAGGAAAAGAAAATGGAATGAAGACTAACTACATGTATCTAGCTAAAAAGGACAAAAACAAGAAAAGAACAGGTAGTGTGCAAAGTAAGATAATAGAATATAGGTAAAATGATAGGTATTTAGAAGAAAAGTAAAAAATCTGAGAATTACAATAGAGTGGCAAGGCCACATTGATGAATGAAGTATAAAACTGATGAAATGGGTAAAAGATCATTATCATTTAAAAGCAATGAAATATGAAAAGGAACATGAAATTTAAAAAGAGGATAAAAGCACTGACGACGATGTTGAGTAAAAGCAGGACAGTCAATTAAAATATGATGGACGGTTAAAACAACGTTGCACGTAGAACACTGGGGAGGTGGACGACTGAGCAATAAGTAGCTATGTGTCAGTCTTGTATGGCCGATCCTCAGACGCACCAGAAGAACATCCTTCCGGCGAGTTGGAAACAGTCGAGTGGCAGGAGAGGATAACGAAGGACTGACAAGACGAAGTTTATTGCCGTGAAGAGCATCCCATTCGTGTTGCCAGGCAAATCGGAGACGAGAACGTATAAGTGCGTAGATGTCAGAGGCCGGAGTGGAGATCCGTCGCAAGGGTAAACTAGCAGCAGACTTTGCGAGATAATCAGCGTGGTCATTGCCGACAATGCCGACGTGGCCTGGGATCCAGCAGAAAATGATAGTGCAACGGTGAAAACGCTGTAAAAAATCTAAAATGGATAAAACAAAAGGGTGACCCTTCAGGGTGTGACTGCACAGTGCCCGCAAAGCGCTCTCAGAATCACTGTAGATAAGTGTGTGGGTAAACTTCTCCTGCAAAGCATACTGTAAAGCTAGGAAGATGGCATAAAGCTCAGCAGAAAACACAGATGCTGCAGAAGGAAGATGAACAGCATGACTGAAAGTAGCAGTGTAAAAAGCAGCTCCAACATAATCTGCACCTTTAGATCCGTCGGTATAGAAGATGTTGAAATCAGAGTGACGGGACAAATGATCTTGATGCAGAGACTGAAAGACTGTCGAGGGAGTGTTGGTTTTCGCAAAAGTACGAAGAGAGAAATCACAGGTGGGTAGAGGATATTTCCAATGCGCGGATGGTGAAGTAGGTAGAGTGGCAATGTGAAGGTCAGCGAGCTGTAGTGTATTGAGCCAAGTCGTCACCCGATGTCCAAACGGTGGTATAATGGAAGGACGATTGGTGAAAAGACGTCGTTGACGAGGACGACACACACATTGATAAGCAGGATTATTTGGAAGTGAAGAAATACGGGCGAAATATTGGAGAGACAAAACTTGTCGACGAAAGTGCAGGGACGGTTCCAGAGCCTCTGCATACAGGCTGGGAATCGGTGAAGTACGGAAAGCACCGAGGCAGAAGCGGAGGGCCTGATGGTGTACAGGATCAAGTGTCCGAAGGACAGACGGTCGCGCAGAGCCATAGACAATGCAGCCATAATCCAATTTGGATCGAATAAGGGCTCGGTAAATGCGCAACAAGGCCAAGCGATCACCACCCCATTTGGAATGCGAAAGCACTTTGATACAATTTAGTTTTAAAAGACACCGTTTCCGAAGGTCAAGTATGTGATCCTTAAAAGTCAATTTCTTATCAAAAATGAGGCCTAAAAATTTATGCTGAGACACACATGGAAGTGAGACGCCACCAAGAGTCAGCTGCGGATCAGGAAAAATTCCCTGACGTCGAGTGAAATGGACACACACAGTCTTGGATTGTGAGAAAGTAAAACCATTAGAAACACTCCAAGTCTGCAACTGATGTAGAGCTAACTGCAGTTGTCGTTCAATCAGACGCAAATTAACAGAACTGCAAGAGATCTGTAAGTCGTCAACATATAAAGAGTGGTGAACTGACGAAGGCAAAACAGAAATGATGCCATTAATCTTTACAGAAAAAAGGGTAACGCTCAAGACACAGCCCTGAGGTACTCCGAGTTCTTGAGGATAACATGTAGAGAGCGTAGATCCTAGACGTACTTGAAAGGTACGATTCGCAAGAAAATTGCGAATGAAAATAGGCATGTGACCACGAAGGCCGTAATGATGAAGATCTTGTAAAATGCCAAATTTCCAGGTGCGATCGTATGCCTTCTCCAAGTCAAAGAAAATGGAGACGAGGTGTTCTCTATTAACAAATGCAGTGCGAATAGCATCTTCCAAACGTACAAGATGGTCAACCGTAAAGCGATGCTGCCGGAAACCACACTGTGTGGTAGCGAGAAGTTTATTGGCTTCAAGATACCATTGAAGGCGGCGATTTACCATTCGTTCAAGCGTCTTACATAAGCAGCTAGTGAGGGCAATGGGGCGATAATTATTTGGATCACTGGCGTCTTTACCAGGTTTGGCAAAAGGAATGACTATAGCTCGTCGCCAACTATCAGGAAATAAATGTTCCAACCAGATTTTATTAAAGATGGACAGAAGAATATTCAACGACGATATTATTAAGTTATATATATATATTCAGAATTCCAAAATTGCTTAATTTGGGAAATTTCTATTTGCTATTTTTTTAATATACATTAATAAATTACTTAAGGATATTACGCTTTTAAAATATTAATATACTAGTTAAATAATCAGTATATGATATTCAGTAAAATTTAAAATTACCTAAAACATTGTCCAAATAACTATATCGCATTCTATAGATAGTAATCAATATAGTATTATAGGAGAGTTTTTTCATTTTTTTTTATTTTATTAATTTTTTCTGTTTCTTTATAATCTTTTCTCGTCCTTATTTGTACTTGAGTATTTTATGCACATTTTATAAATTTAATTTTAGATGAAAAATTCAGCTTATAAAATTGCGTTACATTATTTTCTTGAAAAACGAAAATATAAGAATTCCATAAATTCAAAAATGTCGAGAAAGCAAAACCCTAAATACAAACAAAAATTTCCACATATTCTGGCAAACATAGTGTAAGTTGTTAGTTGATAATATTCTTCAATTGTTACAAAGATATTTGTTGAGTAATAGAATGATATCCATACTTCTGGAATTTGAACTGGTGCTTTGATCACAGGAAATTTAGTACTATAATAATTCTCTCTACATTTACGAGGACAATTACAATGAGTGGCATTTGTTTCTGTAAGGATCTTCTCTGCAGCTAAAAATGTGTTTTTATAAGAATCCTGAGTATCACAAGGCTTCAGATCGAAATCCATGAAATGTGGTAAGCTAAGAAGAAAAGTGAAATAATGATATTATAAATTAACTGAAATTTAATATATGTAATGATTAAATATAAAACATTTCAGTAAGTGAAGAAATAAGATTTTTTTCTAAAACGCTTTGATCAAAATACCTTTGAACAACTCAAGAATATTTAAAATAACATTTTCTAGTTAACAACAACTTTTTTTGGCAGTAGTGTCCAACTGACTGACTTTTCAATGTAGCGAAACGTAAAATTTGGAAATGGCGCAAAATGTCAAAAAAACATTGTTTATGGGTTCACATAATAAATAGAAAAGATTATCATAGTCCTGCATTTTTGAATGAGATGTATATAAGGTTCAAAATTTTTGATCTTTTTTCAATCATAAATAATATTGAATAATTTATTTTCGAACAATGACGAATCTATTTTTCAGATTTATCGAAATCAGCAAGATGATAATAAAAAAAGATGATATCCTCCAAATCTGATCTCAGATTTAGTTATAAGTTGTTTAATTTTAGTCAATCACTAAAGTTAGGTTACTAATCCTAAAATTCTGTGTTTTTCGAGTCATTCCGATGGGCTGGGTTCTGCGATTATATTGACAAAATACTTTACAAGTTCTCGTGTCTCTGATGTTTGAAATAGGTATCTTATGAATAAATGCCATCATAAATGGAAGTTAACAGATCGGTCTATTCAGAAACCAAAAACCTCGATACTGGTTCCGAAGGATGACCATGGATTAATTGCTCTATTCTATGAGTTCATAAGTTGCGACAAAACTTCCCTTGCCTAATTTCTGAAACCGAAGAGATTTCTAGTGACAACTTCTTGAATTTCCGACTCGCTGTAGACTGTTGCTTTAAGTCATCTGTTTTAATTCCTAGGAAACCCTGTGAACATAATACAAGGATCGAGAAACTGGCTTCCGTCGACGACCTGTCAAAAGGTAGTTCTATCAGTCTCTTTGAAAACAAGTTTTACAAAGGACGGCTCCACAAATGAGAGTTTGTAACGACGATTCTCTAAGATTTTTTGTAAATGATCTTTAACTGCGGTGTGAACAATCGAAAAAAAAACAATGAACACCCACAAATTACGCAACAAGAAACACTTCTTGCACCTTTTGAGCTTCTCATCGGTGGAGTTTGGCTGGCTGATGAGTCCTAAAAAGGATGAAACGGTCCGTCTCAGTCTCTTCACGGTGACAGCTCAGGGTGCGAATCCTTTTCTTGTTGCGTAATTGTGCGTGTTCATTGTTTTTTTCGATCTTTAAAATTTTATACAAAAAAGTATAGAACCAGAAGTAACGATAACACTGAACAGGAATGAAGATATAATATTTAAATTCTAGAAATTCGCAACCACTCACTGATAACAAACTCACAATCCTTATTAAATTGCGGTTCGTTCTAATTTGTCTGAAAATTTTAACACTGTCTTCATTCTCTCAACTAAAAGCGTTTAAGTATTATGGAAACAGAAATGACTGTTAAGTAGAAGTTTGTGGACTGTGCCACAGCAAAAATGTGTGGTGGCACTCAAAACGCTCCAAAATATGTGATTATCATGTCTGTGTATTTGGAAACGTTTCCCTTCTGAGTAAACATAAAGAATTGAAGGAAATGAAATTTCAGCTAGGAGATTACATACAGCTCAGTTAATTGAAGAAACAGAATATTTCATTATAACATACAAATAACCACTAAATATAGCAGACATCCCAGGATTGATATATAATCAAAATAAAACGGAGAACATTATTGTACAGGACATGAATATAATATTGTACAGGCTATGAATGAATAAGTAATGAATAAACATTAATACACAAAGGGAAAAAAGTGAGTTGTGAAACTAAAGGTGTCTCAATGTTAAAAATAAACAAACTAAAAATTGTTGTGACAATATGACAAATGAATTTTTTTGTGTAGGTTAGCTTTTTCTAAAAAAAGCAAAAAACGTATTTTACCTGCAAGTGAGATTTTTAAGTTTCTGTTCTATACAATCTGACATACATTTTCCAAATTCCGCTTCAGTCACACACGGATATTTCCGAGAATTGAAATTTTGTCTCTGAAATTATAAAAACAATTATTAATTATTTAAGTTTTATCTTAATTTCTTCGACAGCATGTTCACAAACCAGTCAGCAGCATTGCGATACATAATTGTTTCTTCTTCTTATTTTTAGAGGTACTAGCTAGATAGATTATTATCATTTTATTACGCATATTTTAACTTATTAACATTAGAAAAGCTTAATATAATGAAAAATTTCAAAATGCGCCATATAATGAAACTGGCTGAAATAAGGTTGCGAGAGTTAAATTCGGCATTTGCAATAATTTTTGGTTGTATATGGCAGAGAAGGTTACATATCCGGTCTTTTGCGATAGAAATGGTAATCAGTGTATCATTGTTGGCAAATATAAGAAGGATACTTTCACCATTTCAGTCATCAATGTGCAGAAAGTGTAACATAAGGTGAAGAATCGCCAGTCTTCTGACCATGGATGTCCTGTAAAACATCAACGAAACCGTGCCCAAACATCGTAATTCCCAAAGACAATCAGACGTGTGCGCCAAATAGTAACAGAAGAAAATCAGCCAACGCAACGGCGAATCACAGCCTAACATTGGAAAATCATCAGGGGAAATCTGCGTATAGAATGTCTTCATAATGCCGGTGGATACAAGCTTAGACCGATTCACATCAGTGATCGTTTCACGAGCTGTCATTAGCTTTACGGGAGGTACCAGGCCAGCAACAAATTTAAGTGAGTTCTGTCCTTAGACGAGGCATATGTGTACCTCAATGACACCAACAAGCCAAGAGAAATTTGTTATCGTCAAAGGGGCTGTAGAGAAATATTGGATTCGTCAGGGAATCCGGAGAAATGTTCTCAAAAAGGTCCATGGTAGTCCATGGCGGTTATTGTTCACATGGGAAGCTCGTCATGCATAGTGGCGAGTATTCAAAGATTAATGCAACATACTTTCAGGAAAATGTGATGAACTCTATTTTCGATGTTGACATTCCTTGTCTTTACGGCAAGAAGCAACCAAACGTGCACATCCATATAGATAAGGTATTCAGCCATACTGCGCAATTGTCATTAAAGTATTATTAGAGGCAAGGGGAGAGAAATAGAGGTGTTTCGCTTGACTTTGATCCCTGTTAAGTCCTCTGATGCATCCCCTATGAATTTGTGCGGATTCGGACTAATGAAACGAGGCATCATTAATCGTCGTCCTCGATAGGTGGACGGCATATGAAAAGTTTGCTGTTATATTTGGTCCAATATTCCACAAGAACAACTCAACTGAAGTCTCTTGGAGTGGAAACTACTTTGCTGCAGCATCATTCGGATTCAAGGAAAGCATCACAACAGGTGATGGAGGAATGGAGTTTTCTAAAACTACACGCTATTATCAACCACAACCCACCTAACAACGAAAGCAATTTGAAAACATAGAACAGATATCTACAGTAATGGGAGTGACGAATTAGAATTAGCTGCAAAACTTTAGTGGAAGAAATAAGTGAGCAATTCGGAAAATAATAATAATAATAATAATAATAATAATAATAATAATAATAATAATAATACCCCCCACTTGTGTGGGGTTGTTAGTACTCCCATGAGTCACCTCCCCAGGTGGCGGATAGGGGATAGCCTCCTAGATATAGGTGGTAGTGGGGAAATTGAATACCCAGGGGGGACCAAAAACTAACACAATGCGTAAACCCACTACCGTCTGTCTGGTATCCAGCGGGGGTAATGGTCAGTGTCTGTTCTCCTAGCTGGGGCGGCTACAACAACAATCTTCTTGATCTTAACAATCAAATCGTTTTCCCCGTGGTCTTTCCTCGGAAGGACCACCACCAAACCTACTTTTCAACTTGAAAGCCAAACATGATGAGAATACAAGGAATGAATCCACTAACCCGGGCACCAGTCGTGAGGCTGACTTTACCAGGTCATCGGATTCCGGAGGACCAGGATCATCCTGATAAGTCTATTGTTGAGAATCAGAACTCTTCTAAAATGTTACATACAAAACACAGACACTTTATCCGCACACTTAATGCAAATATTCTTTTCAAACTGGGCAAGATGAAACAACTTAGAGACACACTGGAAAAATTCCACATCAAAATCCTTGCAATCTAGGGAACGCGATTTGCAGATGAAAATCATTTTGACGCAGAAAACTACAAAATCTACAAGGGAAAACCAGCAGTTAAAATAAACGAGAAAGGACTCAAACAGTTGGGTACAGGATTTGCAGTACACAAATTCATCAGGTATTCGGTCATAGACTTCAACTCCACTTGAGAACGCATATCAACGCTCTCCGTCAAATCGGCTAACAAGGCATATACTATGATCAACGCACACGCACCTACAAACGACTTCAACAAGAAAAAAAACCCAGAAAGTAGATGACTTCAGGAATGATCTGGAAGAGACTACTAACAAAATTGCCAAGCACCATGTAATAATCCTAATAGGCGACTTTAACGCACAAGTAGGCAAAGAAAAAAAATTCGGAAAAAACCACAGGAATCCATACAGCACACAAGAGAACCAACAGGAATAGGGAAAGATTGATAAGCTTTTGCGAGAATTTCGGCCTCGTGATTATGTCAACACAATTTGAGAAACCCAAAAAGAAACTGTATAGTTGGATGTCGCCCAACACAATGCTGGGAGAGTTACAGATAGATCATGTGACCATCTCCAAGAGCAACGTAGCAGAAATTCTGAATGTGAAAACAAGAGGAGGTTTTTTCGATTCAGCCCACAGATAAAGACCAGGCTACAACCCATTAAGAGAAAACCAAAACTAAACAAAGTTTTGAGACCAGACCCTGAATACTTAAAACTCAACAAGGAAAACACCTTACAGGAATTCAGTCAAACAAACACCACAAATTGGACAGAACTCGCGGACGTCCTCAAATCCACAATGAAATTGGGACAACCTTCGAAAAAGAGAAAACACCACATATTGTGGTGGAATACAATATGTGACCTTGCAACTGATGAAAGTGTGAAAGCCTGGAAAAACTTCAATAGTAACAAAATATCAGAAAAATGGCAACAATTCCTGGAAATCCTAAAACAAAAATCAAAAACAATTCGAAGGGAAAAACGAAATTACGACAAAAGGCGACTAGAGGAAATGGAACAAGATTTTAAGAAAAATAACACCAGGAATTTCTGAAAGACTTTTAAAGAATATATCATAGGATACCAGCCGCCAAATCCTTGCTTCAAGAAACCAGACGGCTCACTAGAAACCAACACGAAGAATAACTGCCAAATCCTCGCTGACTACTTCAACAAACTTCTCAACTGCGAGGGTCCCACTTCAAAACATCCACATCAAATCCCGAGGCTGAACCACCAACCACCAAGGAAGTAGTCGAAGCTATCAAGGCACTGAAAAACAACAGAGCCCCAGGAGAAGATGGAATTATTGCAGAACTCTGAAGTTAGGCGATGAAAAGTTAACGGGAAGAATCCACAGGATCATATTAGACATTTGGGAAACCGAACAGATCCCTGCGGAATGGAAATGCGCAATCATCCACCCACTCCGCAAGAAAGGGGACAAAACGGATCCGAATAACTACAGGGGTATCTCACTCTTGCCAGTCACTTAGAAAATTATCTCAAAAGTCCTCTTGAATAGACTAGAAGAACAAGCTGACCCACAGATAGGAGAATATCAGGCTGGTTTCCGCAAGGGACGCTCCTACATAGAACATATCTGGAATCTTAAATCAATTCTCCAGATGAGAAACACCAGAAATATGGTGGTCACTTTTGTGGACTTCCTTCGACACCTTAGACAGAGAGATCCTCTTCAACACACTGGAAGAATTCAGCATCGACAGAAAAACAAGAGCAATCATCCACCAGACGTTAACTAACACAACCTCCAAGGTTAAATACTTAGGGGAAATCTCCGATCCATTTGAAATCCATACTGGATTGCGACAGGGTGACGGGCTCTCGCCGTTGCTCCTAATATCCTTCTTGAGAAAATTATCAGAACATGGGAAAAAGAAGTCAAAGGAATCCAAATTGATATAAAAAAAAGAGAACACATTCCATGTGAAGTGCTTGCGGATGACCTCACAATCCTCACAAATAATAGAAAAGAGGCCACAAACGCCATAGAAAAACTACACGAAATTGCACGAAAAACTGGCCTGCAAGTTTCATTTGAGAAAACGCAATATATAGAAAGAGTGTCACAAGATAATTTGCCTATTGAAACAACCCATGGGAAAATTATACAAGTACCGCATTTTAAATACCTAGGAGAAATTATCCAACCATCAGGGATCAACATAAGGGCCAATGAGGAAAGAATAAGAAAACTACAAAGATCATACAAACTCACGTCGAACTATTACAACAAAACGTCTATATCCATTAACGCAAAATTAAGACACTACAACACTGTCGTACTTCCTGAGGCACTATATGCTGTTGGAACGACACAAATTGGTGGACAAGCGAAAATCAAAGAAACAGAGAAACAAGAAAGGAAAATTCTCAGGAAAATCTTGGGACCGGTACAGAAACAGGGAATCTGGATGAAGAGACCAGCATCAGAAATTTATAAACACACTAATAGGATTACGGATACATTCAGGAAAAGAAGAATGCAGTTCTACGGACATATTCACAGGATGAATGAAGATAGAATTTCAAGACGGATTCTTGAGGCCATCAACTCAGGCAGGGGAAAACGAAATGGATCAAAGAAGTCGAGTAGGATCTCAGACAGGCACACATGACAATAGATGATGCGGAAGATAGAATGAAATTCAGGAACACCATCAAGAAACATAAATATGACACCACAACACAGAAGAGGCGGGGATGTAAATGGACAGCGGAGCGTAAGAAACAACACAGTGAACACATGAAGAAAATTTGGGCACAGAGAAAACACAGACAGTCATCGTAGAGGAATTCAAGTTCAAACGCTCTCTTTAAATGGGAATTATCGTAAATAATAATAATAATAATAATAATAATAATAATAATAATAATAATAA
>JAFIDM010000002.1:17974030-18015306 GCA_023159025.1 Thereuonema tuberculata
AATAATAATAATAATAATAATAATAATAATAATAATAATAATAATAATAATAATAAATCCCACAACACCTTGACAACATCCAAACATTAGAAGACATACATACAACACTCTACTGTGCTGCACAGGGAACCATTCGGGCACTTGGAATCAAACAACACAACATACCTCCCACTGCACGGACACAAGAATACATCCCCCCTTGGAGACGTCGCCTTGAGGGCCGCATCAGCGACCTTAGAGGAGACGTAGCCAGGCTCACACAATACTGTGCAGGAAACAAAACAAAGAAACTTATGTCCCAGGTTAGAAAGATATTCAAGTACATAAATACTCGCCCTTCACATTCAAATCATCATAACCAGGTTCAGGAACATCTCGACACACTAAAACAAAAACTCAGTGCACTTGCAAAAAGATTACAGAGATACAAACAGTGCACTCTGCGCAAACAACAGAACAACACTTTCCAATACAATGAGAAAAAATTCTACAGATCCCTTACATCTTCCTCTACTGCAACTAACACAAACACTCCCAACAGCGAGGCTTTACATGAATACTGGTCGTCTCTGTGGTCAAACCCTATCCCCCACAATGATAAAGCACCATGGATAACAGAGGAACAGCAACTCACTGAACACTTACCCTGCATGTCCTTCCATGAGATTACTCTCGCAGACATACAGACAGCACTAAAACATGCACACAACTGGAAGGCTCCTGGTGCAGACGGAGTCCAGAACTTCTGGATCAAGAGGTTCACGTCCCTGCATGGAAAACTAGCGCTTACACTCACTGACATAATCCAACACCCAGAACATATGCCTCGTTTCCTCACACAGGGTGTCACATACCTACAGAGCAAGAACACTGAAACAGCGCAACCTGCAAACTACCGCCCAATCACTTGCCTCCCCACACTTTACAAACTCCTCACCTCCTGCCTCGCAGACAAGATCTACACACACATCGAGACATATAACATTCTTTCCGAACAGCAGAAGGGCTGTCGCAGGAATTCCCAGGGTTGTAAGGAGCAACTCCTTATTGACTCTGTAATCCTGCGCCAGGCACGCGCGAAGAATAGGAGCTTACATATCGCATACATCGATTACAAGAAGGCATTTGATTCTGTCCCTCATTCCTGGCTCCTACACACTCTTCATATCTACAAAATACACCCCAAGATCACGGCATTCTTAGCTGCCACGATGAAGAGTTGGAACACAACATTACACCTACGCACCTCTAACACCTCCATCACTACAGATCCCATTCCCATAAGGAGAGGTATTTTCCAGGGAGACTCCTTGAGTCCTCTTTGGTTCTGCCTCGCCTTGAATCCACTGAGCCATATACTAGATAACACAAAACACGGTTATAGGCTTACCACAGGCACTGTGACACCATATAAAATCACACACTTACTCTACATGGATGACATTAAACTCTATGCCACAAACAATGCACAACTTACTAATTTACTACAAGCCACCACACAGTTCACCAAAGACATTGGGATGGAATTTGGAATTGACAAATGCCGCAAGTTACACATAATACGTGGGAAGACTTCGAATTTGGAGGGTTTTGAACTGGACCATGGTTTGGCCATCCAATCCATGGAAGAGGGAGAGACGTACAAGTACCTGGGCTTTCAGCAAGCGCGCGTCATTGACAACGCAAACATCAAAAATGCACTGAAGAACACATACCTTGCTCGAGTTCACAAAATCCTCAAAACACAACTCAACGCCAGAAATAAAATTAAAGCTATCAACACTTTTGCCGTTCCCACACTAACATATTCGTTCGGCATAATTCCATGGACAAACACCGAACTCGAAGCACTACAACGCGCAACACGCACTACATTCACGAAACACAACATGCACCACCCCAAGTCCGCTACGGAAAGGATGACTCTTCCCCGCAAGGAGGGAGGCCGAGGACTCATCAACCTCATCACCCTACACGAAAAACAAGTACATACACTTAGGGAACATTTCCACCAAAGAGCAGAAGACTCCTCACTTCACTCAGCCATTGTCAAGGCTGACACACACCTCACACCCCTGAACCTCGAAAACTCTTCTCCAACACTCACCACCCCTGACACCCACACTCAGCAGCTGCGTGAATCATGGGCTCGTAAGGAACTCCATGGCAGACATCATCACGAACTCAGCCAGCCTCATGTCGACATGGAAGCGTCGAACAGATGGCTGACGAGTAGTGAGCTGTTTGGGGAGACCGAAGGGTTCATGATCGCAATACAGGACCAAGTCATCTCCACACGCAACTACAAGAAACACATTCTACACGATGCGAACACACATGACGACAAATGCAGGAAATGCCACACTACGCATGAGACGATTGACCACATAATATCAGGCTGTCCCCTTCTCTCTCAAACAGACTACCTCCACCGACACAATCAGGTAGCATCGATCGTTCATCAACAACTAGCACACAAACATTCACTTATTAAGAGCACGGTCCCGTACTACAAGTACATACCACAAAGCGTATTAGAATCACCCTCATATAAACTATACTGGGACCGCCCCATTCACACAGACAAAACCATACATCACAACAGACCAGACATCACACTTGTTGATAAGGTCAACAAACAGACCTATCTAATTGATATTGCAGTGCCTATCAGCAAGAACATGCAGAAAACTCACGCAGACAAGATCAGTAAATACACTGATCTAGCACACGAGCTCCAGAAGCAGTGGAAGCAGGATCGAGTACGTGTTGTACCCATCGTTCTGTCTGCCACTGGTCTGGTGCCTCACACATTGCACCACAGTCTCAGCACACTAGGACTTCACAAAAACACTTATGCACAACTGCAGAAGGCTGTGGTACTCAACACTACACGCATAGTTAGGAAATTTATGGACACAAGCACACATCCCTAATCATTCTTGCACACATCTTTACACTTGGCAGTATGTGCTTTGGTCCTTGACCCGCCATATTGTTTTTGCTGGGGAAACCCAAGGTTTGAAACATACAAACATAATAATAATAATAATACAAGCACACATCCCTAATCATTCTTGCACACATCTTTACACTTGGCAGTATGTGCTCTGGTCCTTGACCCGCCATATTGTTTTTGCTGGGGAAACCCAAGGTTTGAAACTTACAAAATAATAATAATAATAAGCCCCCATAGGCCCTACCTCCTTGCGGTGGGATCGGGAACTACACTAGCTTCAGGGTAGGCTACGATGAGATCTTATTCTGGTTTTGATCATGCTGCATCGGGTGTGGCGCAGGATAAAGTCACCCGCGTTGAGGTTAGCCAGAGGCCTCCGTTCGAGAAATATACTATAATCTCCCGCAGTGGAGGTTGAGAAAGTGGCAACCATTCTCTAGCATGACTACCACAATGCCCGGGCAACACCATCCATCCCGAACTGTCGGAAGTGTTTCAAGTGTGTCAGAGCAGGCGACCACCAATACTGGGAAACCACGCCAGCGCATCCAATGGTCATTGCAGATAAACTAGGATCTTATATGTTATTTGTACACCGTTAGAGAGTTTGGAACTCATCTCACAGGATACATAATAATAATAATAAAAATAATAATATTATGGATACTAATGATAATAATAGCGGGAAGAGAGCCTTAGAATTTAATTTAGTTCCTACTTCATATGTAAAAATTATGCATTGATTCCATAATGTAAATTTAAATTGAAAATTTAATGAAAATTATGATTTTCACTCAATGTCACAACTTTTTTGCTATAAGATAATAGAGAATTTTAATTTTGTCTGGCCAGATGTGTCACAACAAGACCGTGCGGTCGGCGTTGTCGCTAAGGCACTGACCTCTCACCTCTGAGTCCCGGGTTCGGTTCTCATGTGGTTGCGTCATAGTCAACGATCCGCGCTAAGCAGGTTTTCTCGGGGTTCTCCCGTTTCCCCTGCGAGCCGACCACCATAGTTTATCAGTCTTTCACTCATCTGTTCTCATTTCCGTGGGTTTCTCAGAATACATCTAGTGGTAGCGGTGCTTGGCTTCCTGCCGCCCACATTCGCTCCATTCTAATCTAATCTATATCACAATAAATGTGAAATCTTGTAAGTAAAAACATGTTCAACAGTTTATAGTTCTGTGTTGCTCATGCAATTGAAAAAAGTTTTATATTACACTTGAACAGAAATTATAGAATCATTTATGATTCAACATTTATGGTACATTTATGATTCAACATTTATGATTCATTTATGATGATATCAACTGTCCAAGGAAAAACTATAACTTTTATCGTATAACCAGTAAATTCTTTTTGAACGCAGAGTAATTTGTTTTAAGTTTAAGAGTATTACTAGTAATCAATGTCTATTCAGCATCTGTGAATCACAGCAATGGACTGCGAAAGTTCCAATGGAAGCCAAGAGATTCCAATACTTATCTCCGACATTAATTGGTCGGTTTTATGAATTGATTCTCTCGTAACAACATAAAATTTATTAAAGAAGGAAAAAAATTAATTACTAAAAATTATAAATTTTCACATCTTATATTTTATTTTAATACCTTAGTGTGATATTCACAGAAATACGCTATTTCTAGATAAAATGAATTTCAATGAAAGTAATATATAAAAGCTAGAATATAGAAAAACAAAAATTCCCTGTTCGGTCTAAGAAAATGTTTGAAAACTTAAAATCGAATGTGGAATTCAAAGTAGAAATTTAATAGCTATAGATAAGAATTTTGTGTTTGAAATTTTATACATCTAGTACAACAACTTGAAGAAAAAGCAAAATAAAAAGTTATAATACAACCCCTTTCAATTTGCCTTTTCTACTGAATTCTACTCGAAAAACGACGTTTAAATAATTTTGAAAATAATAACATACAAAATAAAGGTACGGTAAGTCTTATCTTCTGCATAGATTTGAAGCTCTGTACTAAATTACAGAGATTAAAAAAACTAGAATGGAGATATAAATGTAATAAAATTATCATTAAGAAATATGCTCGAATTTCTCTTATCTCACATTTTTAGATTTACAAATTATTCATATTTTAAAATTTTATTTTATAAAACAAAAATACATACTACATTTAGTCCAATATCAATGGCAGGAATAGCTGATGCAGGAAGAGGAAATCCCCTATTTGGGTTTAAGTATCTTATCTCGTTTTCATGATCATTCAGAAAAACCTGAGAAAAACAGAGATAATGTATTTGACAACTAAACTTGAATATTTTGGAAATTTTCAAAAATAATATAGAAAGAAAACTTTAATATAGAAAGAAAATCTTAGAAATTCGTAATGATGAATGTAAAAGTTCCCTCTCACAACCCTAAAACATCTCATTTCTTTTTATTCAGTGAAAATAAAAATAAAAGATTTCATTGTTTCATTTTTTAAAACTGTTCCATTGAACTTAATTACTTATTCCACCATACTCTTTAATAAAACTGAAATGCCTAGAAAACCTTTCTCATCAAATAAAACGATAATTATTAACATGATGGGCATTTTTAAAAAGAATCTTAATATATAATCTATTGCAATTTAATAAATAATAATGATTTGATTTCAAAAACAAGTGAAAATATCTCCTTGCCTATTTATAACAATACATTAGTGTTCTTTAAAACAGTTTTTTTTTCTGAAATCTTATATTTTGAAAAAAAATACCTGTAATAGATATTCTTTCATCCGATTTAGATCAACTTTAAAGTTTATATAATTCCGAGTTGAAATTCCGTGGTAAACTGTTGTACAATCTAAAGTGAAAAGGAAATATTTGAATATGACAATATTCATAAACAACATTAAAAAAACTATCAATGCATATCTCCAATTTATTTTGTTTTTAACAATTTACCAAAAACAAATTTCTAAAAATTTACTTTAGTAACTTTAGTAAAGTTAAAAATCAATCAAGAAAGGTCAGAACAATCAAACGAATAATAAATTATTTATTTTTTTTTGCGATTATGAAAGAAATTTGTTTTTTCAAAATGTTTTTTAAATAAAATAGATCTGAAAGAAAAAAAATGTATTCTACCTACGGAACCAAAAAGAAGAAAGGATATTTTAATTCCCCATTTGTTTTTTATTATTTTCTTGTTTCTTGTTTTGAAGGGTCACTTTGTCCTTCACTAATTTACTAATCTTTCCCTCGAATGCCTGTTTGGTCTTTGTTGACTGGGAGGCCTGGCTGAAGAGAGCCAATAAGCTCAAAATGGCCTTCCCAGGGTCTCATCTTGATTTAATAGACTTCCCGTTTTCAAAAAGAAGAATAGTATCTATTCTGACGAATCTTTATCTACTAGATAACAGCAATTACATCGAATGTAGGATTTTGTAAATATAAGCACAGAAACATAGTAAAACATAACATAATCTCTTTTTCATAGTTTTGGATATGAAGTTGTTTATAAACATAGGTCGCTGATTGAAAATTTTCAATAATATATTCGATCCTATCCATAGTGGAGTTTAAAAAATAAATTGTGGGAATTGTGAAGGAAGTTTGTAAGTTGGCGAAACCTTGAGATATCTTCAAGAACTCGTTTATGAACATAGTTTCCCCCCACACGCCAGAATAGGCCTTCGGGCTCGGTAGGTCAGGCTGCCTGCGTTTCATGACCAACGGGACGAAGTTGGGACGGGGGATTACCCGAACTTCGCTCGCCTTTATGAACATAGAGGATACTTAAAAAGGAGATCGGTAATAATCACAAATTGTGAATTCTTACTTTATTGAATTACTGAAATTCTGTACTTTGTAAAGGAAGATAGAAAAAGAAAAATTATTGAAGCTATTTGTATTCAGACTTTAGAATGTGTTAATAGAAATAAAGATCCTCACATTGAGACAATAAATCTTTCACGTGGCTGGAACTAGTGCTTATAATTAGACAGACAGCAATTCGGACAACAAAAGATTGTTAACATGGCTTTGTATATTGTAAAGGTTAATGTCGTTACATGTATATATATTTTATTAATAATGAGACATATCATTTGATGATGATCATGTATTTGGAATCTTTGTTTCGTAGTTATTTTTTCCCCTTCTGAATCTTTTTTGAAAGAAAGTTTGGTGGAATAAAAATGCTAATGCATATGTTTCGAAAATTTGAGTACACAGAATTTCCATAGATTAGTTTTACACTTTGTTTTAAATTTTTTTGCTTATTTCCATTCTTTTACTCTTAATTCATCTATTTAATTTTTTTGATTTTATCTTATTTGATTTTTCTTTGGATGCTTATTGGCGTGATAGATAAAATTCATGTTTAAAATCCTCTGTTACTTCGAAAAGCCGCATATCAGCTTTACTGCTATCGTTCTACAATGTCACATGTCCTGAGCTCAGGGATCCCTGTGCAGAAGTAAATTTGTAAATTCATACTAAGCGTCTTCGCCATTTTTTGTAAAAATCTTAATAATTCTTCTTACGAAATTTAGAACATCAACAACCACACGGATGTCTCTCGTTAGATGGATTGCTGAAAAGATAGAAATTACTTCTACCAATAATTATAAATCAAAGGTGATATCTCGGAACATACAAATGCATATCTCCGACTGCAAGAAAAGCTTTTTAAACATCCTTTCCAAACAACTTTGGAAATCCAAAAATTACTTCAAAAATTAAAAATTTTTTGTATTCACATCACTTTTTCCACTAGATAAGGTATTGTTAACAAATAAGGTTAAAAGTGATTTACCTTCTTTAATAGAAAAACAAGAACCGTACAGATAAGGAATCTCCTTCCAGGCAGTCCTTTTAACAAGATTATCAACGCACTATAAAATAAAGATTATTAGAAATAATATTAAAAAAGTTAAAATTTTGTTATGAAATAAACAGCAAACTATACTTAAACAGAATATAACTCTAAATAAATTTACCACTTTAATTATTTCCTTGATAGATAGCATTTAACAATACATTAATAATTTTCCCACATTATTCCTACATTAATTTTTCCTACATTAATAATTTTCTTTTGGAAAGAGGTCTATGTTCTAATGAGATGGTTTCCAACATATTAATTTCATATGTTTGAATTCAATTACAAATGCGCTATTTAGACTTTATATTGTTTTGTATATTAATTTACTAATAATATATCTAAAATTAAAAGAATGGCTCTTTTCTAATTATAATCACGCTTTTATTTTCTATCGTCCTCTCCGTAGTTCAAATAGAATTAAATGTAAGTATATAAGTAAAATTTTTCATATCATCTCTTTCTACACAATTTTTATAAGTGTATTAATTTAAGAATAACCAATTTAATTAGATGGAAAATTATTAAATCTTTAGAAAAGAAAAGATGTAAATTTTTTAAACCTGTGAGCTTATTTTGGTTCATAAAGTTTAGGACATTTCAAAATGATTTATGGTAACAGTAGGACGCTCAATGAAAATTCACACTTAAAACTAAGAATTACAGATGTTACATTGATGAGCGTCACGCGAAACTTCCTCTGACTTCAAATTTTAGAAAACTATATTTATGATTTAGATAACACTTTTATTATTTTCTGTCAAAAATTATGAGATAATATCAAAGAAGGAATCACAGCGATTCAAATGTTTTACTAATATCTTACAAGGAACATCTTTGCGTTTGAATAAAGAAATAAGCACCAAAATTCAGAGGAAGATTTTTTTTTCCGACCTTTAAATTCATTGGTAATAGTCGTTTTCCTGTAATCCATTGCAGTTCCGTCTCACTTCCGTCACACTTAAAAATTCGCCACACTTGCTGCTGCACAAGAATGTGTAGGTGCAGGTAACGCATTGGGGGTCGTCCATTAATTATGTAAGGTCAAAAGGGGGAGGTGGGGGTCCGGCAAAATGTCGCCAAATCTCGCCAAGGGGGAGGGGCGGGTCAACGAAAATCTCACGTCAACTTTTTTTTTGGTTGTTAAAGCAAGATTTCCTTTTTTTTCTGGTTGTTAAAATTTTTCAAATTTTACCTGAGGGAGGGGGAGAGGTCCAAATTAAAAAAAAAAAAACCTCACATAATAAATGGACGGCCCCTTACTTAAGGTTGTTTGCTTATGTAGTGAAACAAAAAGTGATTCCAAGATTGGTAATCAACACAGCTAATGTAATGAGGTTGTATGAGGTTATATTACAATAAAAACATGAAAAGACCAATACCATCTTCATTGGTATGCAATGAAGATGGTATTAGTCTGTGAGACGAGTCATTGGCATATTTTCGTTGATTATTAATAAATATTCTAAGCGGATAGTGTCGTAAATTTAGAACACATGTGTGATGGCGGTGATGAAGGTAATGAAGAAAGTAGATCATATTTTTCTAGCTGCAGGGTGTCTCTTGTGTTAAACAGATCTCTAGCGAAGAATTGCAGAGGTTTATAGAAAACTGCCAATCATCAGTGAATTCAGAGTTCAGAAAATGATCATCCTCAAAAGTTTGGTGTGTATTTGTTCGTTCTATCCTAAAGAGTTCTACATTCTTCAAATCTTTCTTTATTGAGGTTTCTACTCGATTTCTATTGGATAAAAACATTTGCAATCATAATAATCAAAATAAACTGTTGTGGATTACTTTTATCCATTTTTCTTCTCTGTATTTGTATAAATATTTAATCAATATTTCTACACAGTCGTATTACATAGACTATCGACATTCGCAAACACTCATCCATAAAAAACAAACAAATAGAAAGGTAAAAAAAAAAAACAAAAAAAAAACATTATTCTGAATTCACAATAACATGTAAAATTAACTTTTTACTAAATGATACTTTCTTTTCTTGATTGCTTGATTTTGTACAGAAATTGGTTTTGTTTTAAGAATAAGTAAGTCTTACACTCATTTCACCGTATTTCTTATGAAAATTCAAGAAAAAATGTAAAGTTAAATCATTATTATTACTATGTTTTGTGGAAAAAACGTAGAACCATTAAAATGCAATTTTAGGAGCAGAACTTTCTCTGAGGGTGGCCGCACATAAAACAAGCCCCAATGGGCATTTCTTTTTGTATTGAACTATTATTTTGGGTTTTAAGTGCGCCACCCTTTTTAATAAATAATAAAATTAAAAATTTATCTTTTCATGTTTAAAAAACTGAATTTTATTGAAACTTGATAGTTTATGAAGGATTTTTAGTAAAAGAAAAGAACTTTAGGCCAGCGACATCCATATGGTGGCGGATGACAGTACTTCTATTCATAATTAACTGGACAAGTCAAGGATGTCAGCCCAAAGCCTTTATCTTTCTGGATTGAACTCGGTACTCATTATGTAAAACTGTAGATCTATAAAGGTGCATTACATACTAAGTGTCCTTATTGAAAACTTGCATTAATTATATTTTTCTGTAATAGTTTGTTCCTCCTTGTATCAATAATGATCACAACTCCGTTTTATCTTCTTTATATCATAATGATTATAATTATAATTATATATTATAAAAGCGTTATTTTGTCTCTCATAAGATTTTACGTTTTTCCAATTTATTGACCAAACTATAAGAGATGGAGTGGTCATGTAAATGGATAAAATGTAGATCTTTTTAAGACAAACAAAATGCTACAAAAATCTTTCGAAAAAAGTTTTTGGTTTCCATGATGGCGCCTTTTAAAGGTTCAAATTTTGACTTTTTCTCAAGTTAAACGAAAAGTATAAAAGATGGGAGAGAACATTATATTGAGAAAATGTTGGTATTTGAAAGATCTATCGAACGATATATCACAAACGCTTCAGCGTTTGCAAGATACATGCAAAAATGTGAATTTTCGGTGTGTGACGCCGACCCGCAATACATCCGAGTTATTCGGAGAAGCCACAACGGGCTGGGAAGTTATGTATTCTCCGACGATCGCAACATTAATTTGCTAAATAAATAAAGTTTTTTTTTTTTAATGCTATATATGCAAGGGTTCCGGAGCGAGGCGACGATACCCGGCTATTATTCTTATATATTATAAAAACGTATATTATAAAACGTTATTCTGTCTGTCATTCTGTAAGCTAAATGCTAAATTACAAATTACTAAAATGTTACTGAAATAGAGAATCTATTCAAAAAAAAATGAAAATATACTAAACAACTGTCCAATTATACTGATTGGCGACGTAATATAGATATTTTCAAAATGAATAAAAACAATGTAGTACAGAAATACATAAAACTTATGTGCAATAATGGTTTCAAAAAATCGTCTTTACGGAACAACAAGAAACTATACAATTCATGGAAATAAGAAAACAAATATAGATCATATTTTCATAAATAAACATGATATCAAAACACCAGGAATAATATGTAAAGAACGAATCGGATAACAGTTGAAAATGAGAAAATAACACATCCAAATATAATCTATAAAGAACTAATCAATAATGTTAACAAAACAAAATTCATGAAAATCTACATATATAAAAAGAAACGTCCTGACTCACTCACTCACTGATTCATCAACGCCCACCCCAAACCCTTGGATCTAGAAAGCTGAAATTTTGCACAGAGGTTTCCTTTATGATGTAGACAAGGAATAAGGTCGGATTTTTCGAAATTCGGGAAAGCGAATAATCGGGCAAACTGACGGTGAAGTGTATGGCGGCAACCCCAGGTGTGGGGCGCCAACCCGCAATACACCTGTGTAAAGTGGAGAAGGGCGCAACGGGCTGGAAAGTCGTATATTCTCCGATCTCAATATTAATTTGCTAAATAAATAAAAAAAAAATTTTAATGCTAAATACGCAAGAGTTCCGGAGCGAAGCGACGGTACCCGGCTAGTTACATAACAATAAGTAACTGAAAAGTTTTATATTTAAATTTATAAATTTATTTATATTAGTTTTATATTTAAATAGAACACTTACATCAGTAATTGTGAGTATCTTCTTAGAAATTCGAACTTTTTCCCATAAAGAAGAAATATTGAAATCAGACTGATACATAAGATCAAACACAGAAGATTTCCGAATTTCTTCTTTAGTCATATTTAAATTCAATGTCCAATAAGCTACATCAGCTAGAGGTTCATAAGGACACAATGTTATCACAGGAAATCTAATAGTAGAATTCTTCTGTACTGCATTTCTCGTGGAAGGTACGCCTTCAGTGTAATCTATAACAATACAGGTGATCTGATAAGTAGATATTGTGAACGCTAAAGCTATAATGAAAGACCAATATAATTTCTGTTTTTTACTTGAGCTCTGGGAAAACAAACGATTGAACCCAGTTGCACCAACGTTGGTTTCTTGTTTATGTAATTGATTGGGGTCTTGTTTTTTATGAATGTTCCTGATATTACATTTCCTGATCTGTTTTAGATTTCTCTTTCGCTTTACCTATTCAAATAAAAGCAATGAAATTTAAGGATATTAATTTATACAAGGATATGAGAATAAATTTGAAAAAAGTATATGAATTTTTAAATTATTAAATAAAATTCTGTTTACATTTTTTATATCCAAAGGAAATAAACACATGGAATTCACTCACCAATTGAAATGCTGCTAACAAAGAAAATTCAATGATTTCATGAAGTGTTAGAAGACTAAATCCAATAAAACAACCTAAACTTCCTCCAATGTCAATAATCAAAAGTAATAAAGAATATTGAAGATATTCATCAATAAACAGAAATTTATTTGAATCGAAAGTTAATTCCATGGTTGCTGTTTTTTGCAATTTTATCTCTGCATTGGGATTCAACATAAAAAGCAGTTCTTGGCATTTCTCAGGGCAAGAACAATTTATATTTGTTTTTATTGCATTTTCAAGTTTTAACACATTTTCAAAAAATTCATTTTCAGATTCACAGTTTGGAAGAGTTCCTTCATCCATGAAAGGTAATCTAAAAGGAACAAAGAATTTTCTAATGAGCCATACGAGTAAATTTAGTAAATCAATAAACATTAAAATTTATAATTTTTTTTGTTAATATAGATACGATAATTGTGACCATATTCTTATATCTAAAAAATCAATAAAATAATTATCATTATTATTAGTCTTTTCCAATGGAATTATATTTTTGTAAGCTTCCTTTTCAATTCTTTAATAACCGAAACACACTGATAAATGATAAGATCTTTTAAAAATTTAAATTGGAAAGGGACAATAATGTAAAAATGATATTCAGATGCCAATAAGCCAATATCAACTTATATAATTTGCTAATTTCGTCTGTCTGCCTGTCTGTCTGTCTGTCTCTCTGTCTGTCCGTAAGTCGATATAATTAAGCTATTAAGTTAGATCCAAGGTTCTCAATGGTACCATTGAATCAAGGGTACTGAAATTGGATGAAAATATTAGTTCATTGTGTCCTTCCATGTTGTTTCCATTAAAATTTATTCTTGGAAACTGACGTCGACAAATGAAATTCTAACAAAACATACGTTCAAAACCAAATAATTTTGTTACCACTGCATCAATTTTAATGAAATTTGGCATACTTACTCAGTAGTTTAAGCTGATTTCGAAACTCAGAACCATTTTTGCCATAGAAGCTTCGTTCACAAGTTAGCACAGTATTTAGATTACGTTTACTTTATATTTGATAGTTGATAATAAAATAATTTTTCAGATTTTTTTTTGCCTGTCGTCCGACAGGCTTTGCAGCTAGTACAAAATAATATTATTATAATTTCCTCTCATTCAATTGCTATAAAGGGAATTTTCTATAAATTAAAATAAAAATGATGATATCTTGTTTTATTTCATATAATTTGAAAAAATTATTTAACAATAAACATCAGAATAAGTGGAATGTTATAAATAGATTAATTGTTAAAGATTGAAGTTTCTAATTAACAATTAATCAATAAGATTTTGAAATTTGTGTGTAAAAGAATTATATAAATGAAGAAAAAACAAGAAGACAATTTTAGAAATAAAATAAAACGATAGAACATTGAAAATTGCAATGAAGCTGATTTTTGTTAACTCTGGTTTTCTTTAGAACTACTGATTAAACTTAGAAAATATAGCTATTGTGATCACATGCAAATAATGCTTTTTGGTTTACATAGCTTCGATTTACCATAAATTACGTTGACTTTGTAATTTCTGCAGTTTTCTTAAAACTAATGTCCTAATCTCTATTGTTTTATCTCCGCCAGGAGCGATGACGGGTGCACAGTGTAACTGATGACTGGCGACATCTATGAGACTATTCAGAGGCTACTTTCTCATTATAATAATGTCTCAATTATAGTTTTTGTTCTAGCAGCATCTAAGCCCGTCCTCGTGGTATCTTATGTTGTTGAATATGGACTATAGAATTTTGGCAGAAACCAATAAATGTACTGGTTTACTACATTGGTCATTAATCTGATGCTACAGTATCTATACTCTGACTTTCTTAGTTTTCTCGCATTTGAGAGAGAATGGAAGAGACAAAAGATGAAGAGATGATTTTGTGCCAGTAGTAGTTCAGTACATATTCCTATATTTTTACGTTTACTCTCACAGTTTTAGAGTTTCTATCCGTAGTTTGGTAGAAGAAAGCTTCAAAGATCACTCAAGGAGTCAAAGAGATGACACAACATAAACGCATAAACTGAAAACCCTTTTCAGTAGGGATATATAGTGAATATGTAATTTTGCAATATGAAGATGAGATGTTACCTCGACTAGTCACTGCCATTGATGTTGATTCTTTTCGAGTGAATGCTTTACAAAAAAGTGGAAATTTTTGGAAATGGCCACAGAAGAAGCATAAAATATATTGCAGTTATACCAATATTCTCCAGAAATTTATAAATCTCTGTTTATGAAATCAAAGAAACGACTCTTCTATTGTTCAGAGATGAAGGAAAGTTCAGTCAATAAATGTCATTAAAGTTTTGTAATTATTATATCACATTATAAAGCATTATTTCAAAGTTCTGTTTTTTTGCTGTCATAAAGTAATCATGAAATAAAGTGTGAAATTGCGTCATATGATGCAGTAGCACTCCTCCCCTATGATGTGACTTTTCGCCAAATTAAGATAACATTTTTAGTTTAAAATTTCTTTTTCAGATAATTATCACCAAACCAAATAGATAAGGGAAATGCTAAACTTTAATATTCTTTTGAAATTTTTGATTTAGTTCAAAAGAAAAACAAATTATTGAATGAAAGTCTTCAAATTTGGCACAAAGTCACCTCAGTTTACGGTATCATGTTAAAATGCAATTGAAATAATCTTAATAATATTCTAAGGAATTTTTATTGAATTTCTTAATGGTTGTACACTTATTTTTTTACATAAAATGTGAATTAAAGTCAACCACTATCACAATAAAGGATAACAACAATTTGATATTAAATATATGAAAATGAATTTTTTAAAACTTGGCTAATTATTTGTATACTTCTTTTAGACATATATTCAATACCCTCATATTTATATTTCAATTCTAATTAGTATCAATAATTGTCAAAATGTTGTTAACCTTAAAATTTTCACAAAATGTTAGTAGTTGACTAATTTTCGATTTAATTCTTTCTTTTAAAATTATTTTAAATCCAAGTTTTGAAAAAAATAACCACACACTAAAAAGGATGAATATAATTTTAAAAAAAATTAAAATACTTTACATTTTTATAAGATTTTTATAGAACTTTAATCATTCTTTTTAGTGTGTGGAAATTTTGTTAAAATTACAAAATTTTAATAATCCTTTTAATGTATGGTTATTTATTTGAAATGAAAATTTATTATACACGTAAAAGATATTAATAAATATGTATTAAAATGAGGATATCTTGACTTGAAAATAAGGTTTCTCTCAGACATGTTTCAAAATAAAAAGTATTGAGAATAGGCATTATAATAAGCATTTTAATGAAGTTACTGAATTGCTACCTGCATGATAAGTGTTTAATGATATGCATTTGAAAGCATTTTTCTTCACATTGAGAATAATGGAGTGAACTGATGCAAGGACGATGACGAAGATTAAGTCTTTGAATCTGGTAGTAAGAAAAGGAGGAATGAATGATCATCATTTATTGATAAAATGTAGGCATACAACGGTTAAAATACGAGTAAATGTTGCTGATTACTCTTATTATATTATGTTAAGCTAAGCAAGTAGAACAAATACTGCATATAGGAAATCATAAATAGATATTATTTTAGTCTTCTTAACAAATTTGATGTTTATTTTTGAACCTAGATGTTGATCATTATTTCTGTGATCATATGCAGAACCCTAAGCGAATTGCATTGATTCGATATTTGTCCATGTAATAGATAGATATGATGACTTCTTGAACAAACATTTTCAGAACAAACGGTCTGTATTTTAATCTTTTAAAATTTTTAAATCTAGTTTTGTATTAGTGTCCATTGCCGTAAATTAAAGAAGTTACATCATTTATCAGCGCAAATGAAAAATCTCAACTTTTTAATTAATTTTTAATTCTTTTTTTAAAAATTATTCTGTTTCTAACTTTATAAACCATCGATTTAAATGTATATATCTACGTTTTATGTTTTGAAGATTCTTTGTTTTTGGATTGTTGGAAATCGGTTTCTTAACATGATTCTCTATCATGCAAAAAATCCTTCATACACTGATATAAGAGTATAAAAAATTTCAAATAGAAAATTCAAATTGTAAATAGAAAACAAATTTTTGAAAAATTTGTAGAAACATATATGTATAAAGATATTAATAAATTTTTGAATTACCTTCAAACGTTCAATTAATATCTTCAGTTGAATTCCTACATTGATTCTAATACCTTTCATAGGATTAAAGTATTTTAAATTGCTGTTCATATCCAAATTATAAACCTACGATAAACCAAATAAAAATTCTACAATATAGCCTAAATAAGGTTGTTGAATCTCATTAATCAATACTACCATATTAATTTTAAAGTGAGAACACAATATTACGACAATAAACGACTTTAAACTTATAGAAGTAATTGGTTTAACTTGGAAGTAATTGGTGTTTAGATAAATTAAAACTAAATAAAATAATAAATTTAGACACAAATAAAGAATGACAAGAATAATAATTGAGCTGTTCAGTTCAAGAGTAAATGCAAAAAATTTAGGGTAACTGATGGTAATAACGCCATGCAGGTTATTACGCCAACTATTTTGAACAGCTTGATTTGTTCAATATCCGGGAGGCAGCATCACTTGTGAGTGGTTTGGTTGTCACATGAGTTACCCTAGGCAACTATTGTCAAGGCCAGTTCCTTCGTGAAATGTTTCAGTTCGAGTTGAGACATGAAGAAGTGAATTGCGAACGTGAATCAACTAGTGTTGGATCCATCGGAATATTCATTGCTAGTCAAAGAAATTATACATAACTTTTAAATTATTAAATATTGACTGAAATCCCTTTGACTGTTATTATTAGCTTCATTTTTACAATCTTTCTGCGTAAATGCATGTTTAATATTTACGGACCGTTTGCAGAAATTAAAATGGCGGTTGCAGGAAATAATGCCATGACGAGAGCAGGTACTAACGCCATCCCATTTGCAGTCAACGACGTTCACTAACGTTACGAATTATTAGAAAATCGGTAAAAAGAAGATCATTACATGTCAAAGCAACTTTTCTAAATAAACAGCTTGTCAATCGCGATGCTCCATCAATATCAAATGCAAAGGAAGTCCAACAAAAAAAAAGATCGTTGTCAAATAAGGAAGAAAAAGATCTCTACTGTGATGACTGCAGCGGTTATTATTAAGACAAACGGTCTTCAAGAAACTGGATACAGTGTTTGGAATGAAAATCTTGGTTCCACGAAACGTTTGACAACTGTAGTGTACAAAAAACTGGACTGTGTTTATTGTTTGAAGAAGAATGTGCACTTTTGTATGACAGTAAAACTTGAATAAAATGTGTAATGCCACTGAAAATTTATATATGACTTTGTGTGTTAAGTTTGTAATTTTTTTTTTGTCCAATCAGATCTTATGTCTGTCAGGCTCTTGTTTTTTGTAAGGAATAAAAAAATTATTTTAGGTAAAAAAAAACACAAAAAAAACTGACATACAGAACATTTCATTTAAATAAATACAAGTTTTTTACTTTTTAAACTATCTTAATACAGAGTACATTGGATAATTGTAAATGTACTGGAATGAATATACAATTTATTAAATAAAGAAGGTAATAACGCCAGTGTGTAGAGTCTTATTTAAATCCCGCTATCATATCTGCCACTATAATTCCTGAATAACATATTTCATAGAAATAGCATAAACAATATATTAAAGAAAAACAGTGTTGAAAAATGAAAATTTAAACGAATTACAGCAAATTTATTGAATTGCTGGCGTTATTACTATCAGTTACCCTATATTGTTAAATTTGCTGGAAAAACCTGATAAGTTACAGTTTCACGAATTACATTCTTGTTTTCAAGTAAGGATTGAAAACAAAATCAAAACGGTTTCAAAATTTGACGTTAATAAACTTTAAGATAAGGATTAATAATGAAATATCCACAATTTAATCCTGCTAAGAATACTGTATTTACATTGTAAAGCGTATTTTGAAATCTTCTTAAAATCATTTAATTTTACCTCAAACTTTGGGGATTTTCATATATCTGAAAGCCTTTAATACGGGAACATAGTTTCACAAAGTAAATTAGCAATCGAAATAATCGTTTTTTGTTTTTACCAGTTGAAAACTAAAGAATATTCATTAAAAGAGATCGATTAAAAAAAGAGTTAAGATGAAACAAACTTCCATCATTTAAGTTTTTGTTTTACCCTAATTTTCTTTAGGCTTTTTATCAAATGTCATTAATAATGTTATTGTTGTAATTATATTAAGGAATAGCTTGAGGCCAGAATGTACTTTCTAAAACAATATTTAAAAGAAACAAACAGATTTTTAAAATTGCAGCCTGGCCTTAAGTTACTTCTAACCTTAAGTGTATTGCTAAAAAAATTAAAACAACTATGTTAAAATAAATGTTCATAACAAAAGTTCAAATGTGCATTTTTGAATCGTCTTAAAAGCTCTAAAGCTCTATTAGCTCTAAATACAATTATATTTCGTAAAATTAAAGAAGAAAATATTTAAAAATAAATGTTTTAAACTTCATTAAAATATTCTAGTATCAAATTCAATGTAGCAAAAACGCTGAAAAAGATTTCATACTTTTGAGAAAAAGTCTCCTATTTTTACGTTGGCATCCTCTAAATCGAAAAGAATTAATATTGAAGTAGTAGGTCCAAGAATCTTCATAGATTCTACAAAAAATAACATACTATACCAATTAATTCTGAAGTAAATTTCTGATATTTTTTCTTTAATCATAGAAAGGGAAAGAAATAAAGTAAAATTAAGCTTCAGTATAATTTTAACTGCAAAAATAAAATTAAAAATAATTTTCATTAGGTCTAAAGTGCTTCAGTTTTTAATTCTTTAATTTTCCTTATATGTTATCGACATTCTGTCGTTGTTATTGACAGTTCTTTATATGGAATGCAAATATGACTTTATATTAATTTCTGTGTAATATTCGATTTTAAGTATGTGCTCAAAAACTGCAACGGAAAAACCCTATTTCCGAATAAATCTATTTTTGTATAAAAAGCTGTCTAATAATTTGGAACTTATTATGAAATTCGAATTTCATGGTTAGAAGTCCAGAATGGTTAAGTCCGGAAGTAGAATATAACAAAATAATTGAGCGTAACTGTCAAAACTTAAATATATTAAGATTGAAAATAATACAAAGAAAAGAGCAGGTGATGTTGAAAGCTTCTTTTTTAATTTTTATTTACGACAAAAAAAGTTGATATAAAACAAGATATAGATAATTATTTGCTAAGATTCGCAGCTACTAGTGCAGGGAAATTAGACAAAAAGGTGGCCGAACCCGGACATTTGAAATAACAAGCTAAAAATTGGTAGAAATATTACGGATGATGACCTAATTGAAATTCCGAAATTCCCAAATTCCCAAAAAATCCATCTTGAGGAAAATCCGCCAGTTTGGAAAAACCACCGCCGTATAGGAATTGTCGAGTTTTAGGCATAGCGACTGAACCGAGCATCGGATTGTATGCGTTTTTGCTCCAAATTGATTATAATGTCTATTACAATTGAAACATTAAACGGTTTGAAGAAAAACAGGTATTGTAATGGAATATGCTGAGTTAAAATGTAATTTTAGAACCAGAAACTGATCGAAAAGTGCATAATATGCTAGATACTATGAGTTACATTTGTATAACGTGTGTACGTGACTGAAACAAATTAAACATAGAAAAGCCAGTTTAAAAAGCTGTCGTTATTGATAAAAACGCTCCAACTGCAGTTTTAAAATAAAAAACAAGATGCGCCGATGAGCAAGTTTTAAATTAGCGAGTTTGCGCGCGGCTCAACTCGCACAGTGTTTGGCTACCACGTAGTTCTCCCGCTTGGAAGAATTGTGGGAGACGGTGTACGAGAAGAACACGGTGACCCAGATGGTAAACGGCCATGCCTACGCTCGAGCTGTCCGCGCACATCTTCTGATGCAGCTGTCGTTGGCGATTTTGATCATTTAGGATATACAAGATGCAGACTCTTTTTTAGCGATCGCTTGAAACAAACACACTCAAGCCTCCCCTCTGGAACGATTTCGGTGGATGACGTTTTGTCGTCGGAGTATATCGCCCAGGCAGCAAAGCTGAAAGGCCTCTTTTCATCTGGACGGCGCACTGCGAAGCTATGGATGCGATACTTTGAGATGGTTGGCATCATGCGTCTATTTGTCAGAGCTGAACGCTCGGGAGGTTGGGCTCTTTACTTGCTGTGTCCAAAGAATGATTCCGTAATTTCACTCAGCGGGACATCTCAGCTCGAGGATGTTATGACTCCCTTGGAGTTCCGGCAATTTGTCAAGGAAGGCTGCTTCACTGTCAGGAGATCAGCAAAGATCTGGTCAGGCATAAGGACCGATATGACTATAGAGCAAGTGTTGATGACAAACATGAAGTCGGCGGGTGAGCTCACAAGTGGACGTGGATTGACGGATAACGTCATTGCTCGATGGGTTTGTGTCATGCCTTCATCTGCAAATAATAGACGCCACTGAAAGGTTTTGTGAAGTCTTCGCCGAAACCTCCGACCAACATGTTTAGCTGAGAGAGTATCGGTAAGTGAGAGATAAGGCAGATGTTCGCAAGATGGTAGACTGGCTCCAGTCCCACCATCCTTTTAACGACTCAGCGAACCTTCTAATGTCCTTTTCTACCGGAGTAGTGGCCGACGATACAGTTAACTGTGATGAGGCTCTATATCGTGGTTTGCAAGCAAGGAAATCAATCACAGGTCAACGATTTAGTAAAGTCCACTTAAAACGAAACAACAAAGTCACGACTTTTGCCACTGCGTCTAAAGCGGCGAAGATCAAAGACACTGTCGTCGAAGTCAACCTTCACCAACTTTTTCATCGATTGCTGTGTGTTGTGCATGACGATGGTGAGCTCGAGGAGTATCTGACGTATAACCTTGCAGCAAGACCTCCAGCGCTGTTTGACGGGATGTTGATGTGGAAGAGCACTAAGTCTGAATTGATCGACGTTTCAGAAGAGATAGCGCCGCCCAAGACAAACTTTCCAGTCGATGGCGGGTTCCTCCTGCACCGGAATGTGTGGGCGCGTCCAGCGAATTTCAGCCACATCTGCCTCCAGTATGTGAAAAATTAGTGGATGTGATACCACTTCTGTTCCGTTCAGAAAAGGCAATAAGGGATTTTTCAAGAAGTTCAAGCGAGACGCTTGTTTAAGGGAGACAGTGTCGGAATAAATTCTAGGTTCCAGTTTGGATGGGTAATCGCCTACCGGAGGCAGAGTGGGGATGGATGGAGCATGCAGGTCAGCTCAAACTCATTCAAACTAAAGAAGAACCAGCACCGGAGCGGGTACTGAACATCATATTCTGCAACTTTAACTGTGGATGCGAGAAGAGATGCGGGTGCAGAAGAAACGGTTTTCCTTGCACATGTATGTGTGGCTACTGCGCAGGACATGGCTGCACGAATCGTATGGACTACGCTGACTCGGATATCGATGACGACGTGGAACCTTTGGCTGACGTGTTGTCATAGAAACGATAAATAACTACAAAATTTAAAGACCACTTTTTACTGTTATTAATTCGATGCTAATGTAGGCTATATTTTTACAGATCATGCATTACCGTCAAAACTTTTCGCCAGTGAGTGAACAGCCAGTCGAGCTCCAGTGATAACACGAAACAAGCTACCTAACTTTTACCCTTAATAATGTATTTGTATTGCTGCTTATGCCTGTACTTCACGCCTTGTGGTATAAAGTCTTCTTCGATTCATTTTTTTTTTGTTACGATAATATTTATTATATTTTAGAACATTTTCGTTTGTCGCATTTAAATAAATATTTTTCTTTCTCAAGCACCAAAATTGGTCTACAATTATTAATTTTAGTGTTTTGAAAGATAACGCAGCCTGAATTGAGGAATTTGGTGGAAAAACGAATACAATAAGAGGCTCGGTCGCTATGCTTAAAAATCGACAAATCCACGATGGGGGCGGTTTTTCAAAATGGCGGATTTTTCCCAAAATGGATTTTTTGGGAATTTTGGGATATCAATCAGAACAGTATTCTCAACATTTTTACCAATTTTTAACTTGTTATTTTAAATGTCCGGGTCAATGTCTAATTTTCCTGGACTATAAGCGAAAAAAAATGAAGTTCGTTTTCCAAAACTTCTTTTATAAATGAAACAGCAATTATAATTGTTTTATTTCTGCAGTATATATTAGTAGTATTTTGATATTATTTTGTTTTCTTTCAATTTTAGTTCTATGAAGTTTTTTATTCAATGTTTTTTTTTCTTTATTAGAAATGCTTTACCATCTCATCCTGTATTGAAATTTAAATATTATATTGGACTTCAACCATAATTCCCTATGTGTCAAAGTTATTATTTGTTATTCAGGAATTCCACAACCACTGAAAAAAAAAAGCATTGCCAGAAAATAATTTCGCTTTATTTGCATCCTACTTTATTTTGATAAATTTCAGTAGAATAAATGGTGGTGACTTACTAAATTTTACAGCAGTACAGTGTCCAATCACTGCCCTTGTTTGGACTATTTCGATGTCACCTCCACAATTTTCATCTTTCCTGCTTATTGAACACTGGAACAAAATTTAAAATTTTAATATATTCTATCTAAAGTAAAAAAAAAAATTGAACAAGAAATAAGCTTATAGAATAATTATCAAAAGTAGCACATTTGAACATTACAAAAAACGAAAAGTATTATTAAGTTAAAAACTGTTATTAAGTTAATCACTAAGAATATAATTGTGCCTCAAAAGGTGCTATAAAGATTAGGATGCAGTATCATTAGGATTACAGCATAACTCAACACGGAAGTTTCTCCAATAAATATATTATCTAAAAAAGTTAATTGATTTTAGATGCCAAATTATACTACTCATTTTCAAATTTTTTGTTTCTATTCTATCTGCGGGATTTCTTTTCAAGTTGATGAACTAATCAAAATTTTAGTTAATCAAAAATAATAATTTAATTAAAGTTAAAAATGTAATACTTATTTAAAAAGCTCTCAGTTGCCTTTAAATATAAAAAAAATCCAAAAGAAAAAAAATATACTAAATCTTAGTAACTACAACACTTTTAAGGGAACATTAGAACGAAAATTGTAAATCGGGTGATTTAACGTTATTTAAAAATTATATATAGAAAATAAGATGAAATTTTGTCATCTCATTAATGATGTTCTTAACATATCGCATTTTCTTAAGGTGCTTTTAAAAGCAATCAACATAAGTCGTGAAATGTTCTATATAGATTATTTTTGTAACCAACAGCGGAAATACTTTTAAAATAAAGAGTTCCTATTCTCAATATTAATTTCTTTACTGTGTGATAAAATTATTATCTTACCTTAATTTTAATCTTTATTTTATCTGGGGGTAATTTCCAATCATACCAAAGAGTATCCATAGTCATATTAAGCAGAGGAAGCAAATCAGCACTAGAAGAAACATTGTTATAGCGTTCTTCAACTAAACGCATAACATATTCGCGATTGGGAAATTGATATGGACAAAAAAGTAGAGACTCTAATAAAACTTCATTCTCTTCAATCATATCAAATGTTCCAACTGGATCTTCATATAAATATTCCTTGATACATTTAGAACACTGAAGAATACTAAAGCTAAGGCATACAATAATTAAATTGAACCAAATAATCTTGCGAGGTTTCTTGATGTTTCTATTGAAAATTATTGAAATCCCTGTAATACTTGGTAGTTTTGGAGCTGTTTCTAAATCTGTAGTTTTTTTTACAAACGTGACAATCATTTTTATTTATGAAGAGAGAAAAACTATTGTATATTCAATTATTTTCATATAATTTCTTATAATCACCATTGGTTTGAACCAAAGACCATTTATTGGATTTCTGCTTTTTGTAGGATACGTAAAATGATGAAAGACTAAAATAACTATGGCGAAATGACTGTAAATTTATCTGCTTATAACTCTATCCCAGATAAAGTTAGTACTTTCGATTACAATCGGAGAAGGATTGACGATATTAACTTTGATAGATAATAACTTTGTTGACATGAAAATTTTATTTTACATTTTATAACTTATATATTTAAATCCAACTCCTACAGAAGCTTTTGTAGTAGAAGCAGCACTAATAGTAATAGTAATATGATCTTGCAATAATAATGCAATTAGAAATCTTGTCCTTAAAATAGCTTATATTTTTTGAAATAAAAAGAAGATTCTTTGATCCCAACGATAATTCCTTATTCTCCTTTTTTGTCTTGTTTTTTTTTTTCAAGTTGAAAAATCTGAAGCAAAACTGTAAAGTAAAAAAAGAAAAAAAAATTACGAATTTTTAAGTCAATAAATAATTAAATGTATGAAGTGTATAAATTTAATGTATTAAATGTACTTATACTACATAAAAAGAAATAATGAATTTGGTAAACTATTTATAGATATTACAGAAATATTTTTAACTAGTAACATACATTTTTTTACTAAAACTGAATATCATCAATTGTCTTTTGTATGAATAATTTGTATGAAGGTGATAATTATGGGATATAGTTTCGTGAAAATGATCCCCCGATTCTTTTTGTTTTTTTGAAAATACAATTTTCACAAATAAAAAAAAATAAAAAATGAAGGAAACGGAAGGAATCTTCTAATCAAAATGCCACTGTGATGTGCAAATTCAGAGAGTTGCCGAAAAGTCCAGATACCAGTGTCGTGCCGCTATTTATGGAAGGTTTAATGATTCCATAAACAGAATTGTCTGGCGTGGATGAGATCCCGGCTGCGTGGTGGCCCCGAAAAAGTTCTCAGATCCCCGGTCAATCCACGGGGAAAGCTTATTAAGGTGCAATCGCACTCTCATGGCGAAATGAGCTGGTGCTCCATCTTGTTGAAACCTGTGTCAACTATGCTTTTCACTGAAGTTCAGACAGCAGCCATTCTTTACTCATATGCATGTACGTTGTTTGATTCACTGGCCATTGAAGACCTACGGTCCAAGCAAATGTTCTTCTGTTACCGCCGCCCAAATCATTACGTCGGTGGATTCGTTCGATTCTTGAAATAAATCTATAATATTCTTTGACCAAAATAAACTTTATTTTGTAAGGTTGTTCGTCTTTTCACGCCATGTGAAATCCACAACTCGTAGTTTATTCCCTGGCAATTTGATGTACTTTCAAATCCTTTCGCATATGGTCTCTCCCGGCTGTCAGGGGAATATCCAATTCCCCAGTACTCTTGGAGTCGACATCACGGAAGAGCGCGTTATAGGTTCTTGCACAGCAGCACATGTTTCTAAACGTATCGATTTTCTTCCCGTTCTATGTGGATCCTTCACGGATCCTGGCGTAAAAGTTCTGTTCCCATGCCAATAATGTTCTTTGAATGGTGTCGCCTTCCGAAATCGCAGCTGAAAATTGGTAATAATTTGTGAAAGTGTTTGTCTCGTATAGGGTCGTTCGTGAATCCAAACTGCAGTCAATAAACGATCTGCTCATACTTTCAGTCTCTGCTTGCTTTTTAGCTTTTGGTTTATTTTTATTCCTCCATTTTCCCCATCTTTGTTTTGCTATTTTTTTTTTCTTTTTCCCCTGAGTTTTATTCCTTTGTGATTCTTTGTATCATCCCTTCCTGTTACTTAGTAACCTTCCCTTTCTGATTTGTTGTGGTGACATGATTTTCATCGTTTTGCTGCATTTTCTATTTTTCAATAATAAATATAGATATCAGAGCTGTTGAACGATGAAGATGTTTCTTTTTCAGTCTGCGTTCTGTTCATTCCTGTAATTTTGATTATTGTAAGCATTTAAGAGAATCAATGGAGTAGGAAAATAATAGGTGGCAACTTAAACACTCCCCTTTGTATTCCGGACTGATGTTATGGATTAGCTTTATACCGATGCGTTTCGGTGATGTCGAAACCCTGAGACGAAGATATTGCAAGACTTTATCGTCTGTAAATTCACCCTTACTTAGAACCTTACTTTGGCCGTCAACGGCCAAAGGCTTGCAATCCTGAGAATAACAACAGCACTCATAGAAATTGACGAACTCGTCCTTATCTTCTATTTCTATGTCATTCACCCATGTGGCTTCACCCCAAAAAATGCTCATTCGAAAAATGCTCAAAAACAGCCGCCAATTAGTTATTTTTTTTCTTTAGTCTTTCTGTTTGATATCTGTGGTGGCCAGCATATTCGTTCCCTGTTTTTAATATAATTGTTCTTAACTGTAAATAAAATTATTCTGCACTTAAATGTGTTTACATTTCTCTGTTGATATTTAACCTTTTTCATTTTCTCTCAATTTCTTTGTTATTAGTAATTGCTTTTTTGGGGGAATTATAAATACTTTTTTTTTTTTTTTTTGAGGACAAAAAAATTGAAGGGAGGGAAAATTGTAACAGTTTATGTTTAAATATTTTTCGAAAACATTTTATTTGTTTATTTTATATATATTGAGGACGTCTGCCCTCAACCTATTTGGATACATTACTTCCAAATGCCATTGATACCACAATCGATTACCGGGCCCTGTTAAAATCAACCCTCGAGGAGAACACCCAGTTAGCCAAAATAAACGTCGAGGCAACGCAAGAAGGCAATCGAAAATCTTAAAACTTTCGCCACCGAGTAGTGAGCTGCACGGATGGCCAACAAGAATGGATGGCATGTCCGAAAAATCATTCGTTTTCTATTTCTTGAATATTACTGTTCTGTTTACTTTTAAATTCTTTTTTGTTACAGCCATTTAATTAGTGAATTCATTTAAATTCATTATGCTCTTGTCCAATTACTATGTATATTTTGAACTACTTAATCAATGAAATTCAATTTTATAAAATTTATAAAACCCATGTTTTGTGGTTAAAAAATCAATTCAGTTCAGTTCCAAACTTGACTCGTTGCTTCTTCGTTTCTACAAGACTCTCCCACAGATACCATTACAATATTACTTAAGAATCTATGAACCTCTTATCATGACAATGAAGTTTCAAAATTTTAAAGATTCACACCAATTCCTTCGATACTACAGAATTTCCCATGTAATTTCTCGAAGTATTCTACACAATTATAAAACATCATTTCAACACAATGAGTTATAGTGTTATTAAACTCGTATTTTTCCAACCACAGCCAAAAAATCAACTCCAAGTAACTTGATAACTGGAATTGGTCTGTAATAATGCAATTTTTAGCTTAAACTTACAGAAATGGTTTTGCTTATTTACAATTTAAAATAATTTATAAATATTATAACATCTAACAGCTTACCAGGTGCTATTCTTGAAGTTCAAACAGTTTCTTTATAGTTACTTTTAATTTTTTTCAAACATGAAATATGTAAATGTTTTCGAATACTTTTAAGATGCCAAATATATTTTAAAAGTCATTTTATATTAAATATTAGCACATACGGTTCACATCACTAGACAAAGTATTTAGAACAAATGGTAAATCCCAATGGGAAACGTTTTCAATGCTTCAGTGTGCACGGTGGAGAGTGAAAATAATTCTCTACTTAAAGTTTACCTGGACTAGTTGGTTTTTATGGATATTTTTATTAATGTTCTGAGAATTTGAAGATGAATCAATGATGATCAACTCGAAAGGAAAACTAACGTCGAGGAAAATTTAGTGATGAAGCCAATTTTATATTTTATTAATAGGGAGAGCTGCATTTTCGTTAAAGTTTCTAATTACATATATTTTTGATGAACAGATATCAATAAATTGCTCGAACCTGAAACTCCAAAACGAGAACTAAATATTGCATTTCATTATTTATTGAGAGCTCTACTTTGCAGTTTGTTGTTATAAATTTTTATAGCTATATATCGAGACATAATGACTTTTATTCTTCTACGAAAGTTTTCCTTTGGGGTTGCTAATCATTAATTCATTTTCTAATTTCTTAAACGAAAATAGAACTTTCATGTTTATAAAAATATAAAATTTATTTCATGGCTCATTTTCTTGGACGTTAGTTTTCCTTCCATGATGATCATCATTGATTAATCTTCCAATTCTGAAAACATTAAAAAAATTAAAAACCAACTAGTTCAGATAAACTTTAAGAAGAGAATTTTTTTTACTCTTCACTGTGCACATTGAAGCATTGAAAACGATTCCTATTGGGACATAACCATTTTTTGTAAACCGTTTGAATAGTGATCTGAAGGTTATATGCTATTATTTAACATAAAATTATTATTAAAATAGATTGGACATCTTAAAAAGTACTCGAAAACTTACATATATTTAATGTTTAAAAAAGATTAAAAGTAACTGTAAAAAAACTGTTTGAACTTCAAGGATAGCACCTGATAAACTATTACAAGTGACATAATTTATAAGTGATTGAAATTGTATATAAACAAATCCATTTCTACTAAAGGATCCTAGTTTAGTTAGTAAAATAAACTAAATATTTTCATTCTTACTTCTGGAGATCTGGTCAATAATACGAAGTTAAACTCTTTAACAAAATTTGTGTATTATGTCTTGGTTTTACAGCTAAACATTGCATTAATACAAACCAATTCCTATTTTTAAGTTATTTGGAATAGAATTTTTTGGTTGGGGTTCGAAAAATATGTGTTTAAATAACACTACAACTCATTGTGTTAAAATGATGCTTTGTAGTAAGTATAGAATACTATGAAAAATTACATGGGGAATTCAGTAGTATCAAAGTAATTGGCATAAAGCTTAAAGATTAAAATTGCCTTGATAAGAGGTCAACAGATTTTTAAGTAATATTACCCTTGACAGCTTTCACGGTCTCTACTCATGTTATAAAGAGTAGGCCTAGTTAATGAAGTGACTAGTCACTGAAGAAACTTGCCACCATTTATCCGTGATGGTGGTAAACTTAGTTATTGATATTGTGTGGATTTTGAGAGCAATTGGATATCTTGAAAAGGTTACAGAAAAAAAAACGTAAACTAATCACAGTGCTTCTGAGTCACCTTTACTGTTGAATAGATTGCGCTGAAGTGGTCTAGAAAATACTCGCGCGATTCTGTTTGCGATTCCATGCTATCTTACCCATCCTTATTTATATGGAATAATCGTGATTCTAAATTTAACCCTTTTTAATACACTGAATTCCTAATCTATATTACTAAAATCTTTTATTTCTCTGTCTGTCTGTCTGTGTGTCTGTCCGGCGCAATTTTCTGTGAGAATAGAAAATAGAAATAATTTTTACAATGAAACATCTGCGATAGGAATCGAATCTTCAACCTTCTGATCCGAAGTCAAACATCTTTTCCAGTAGGACATGGGGACTACAACTCTCTCTATATTGCTTTTTGACTTATCTGTCCTTCTCCTTCCCCCATCAATAAGGAATGTATTCAATCTTTTTTTTGAATCTCAAGATTGTTTATTTATTTCCCATCCGTCAGTTTATTTGTAATTCGAAATGACAATTAGAACTATAATTGTGGAAACGTTGCAATATTTTAAATATTCTTACTTAATCAAGTTCTATGTGATATTGAAAAAGAAGCACGTATACAATGAAGATGTTGGAATAAAGAAAAGACAGTCAAGTAAAAAAGAAGCGCTATTTCTATAACGTAGAATACTGAAAAATCACTATGTGTAACTCAAAAACCATCAATATTTGTAACTCAAAAACCGCTGAAACGTATCAATTAGAATAAAAAAAAAAAGGTCAAAAAAGAAAGAAGCCGTATTTCTATTTGGTAGAATACTGAAAAATCAATATCCTAAATCAAAAACCACTGAAAAGTATCAATTGGAATGAAAAAAAAGAGTCAAGAAAGAAAGAAGCAGTTTTTCCATTAAGTAGAATACTGAAAAATCACTATTTGTAACTTAAAAACCACTGAAAACTATCATTGGAATAAAAAAAAGAGAGTCAAGAAAGAAAGAAGCAGTATTTCTATTAGGTAGAATACTGAAAAATTACTGTTTGTAGCTCAAAAACCACTGAAAAGTATCAATTTGAATTTAAAAAAAGAATCAAAAGAGAAAGAAGCAATATTTCTATTAGATAGAATACAGAAAAATCAATATTTGTAACTCAAAATCCATCGTTATTTGTAACTCAAGAACCATTGAAAAGTATCGATTGGAATAAAAAAAGAGAGTCAAGAAAGAAAGAAGCACTATTTCTATAAATAATGAAAAATCACCAACCTCGAATCACATCAAAGTCAAGAAGCTCACGATAAATATGCGGCTCATCAACCAAAATGACCAGCATCAGAGAAGTTTTGCCGAATATTTGCTCAGAATCGGAGACAATCGAGAACAATAAAGAAGGAATGATAACACTGTCTGATAATCTTTGCAGCAAAAAAGAACAATTCAACCAGCTCACAGAAAAAATATCTTATCTGAAATCAATGAATGGACAATTCTAACTCCAATGAACGAGAGTGTTGATAACAGCAATCGAATGATAAGTCTAAGAATACGAGGTGAAAGAAGCACTATTTCTATTAGGTAGAATATTGAAAAATCACTATTTGTAACTCAAAAACCATCACTATTTCTAACTCGAAAATCACTTAAAAAAAAAAGAAAGTCAAGAAAGAAAGATGCACTGTTTCTATTAGATAGAATACTGCTCAGAAGTTGACATCTTAGGAATTAGACCACGAGGCCTGCATTCTAATCTCTATAAAAAATAAAAATACTTGTATATCATAGATATATGATTTACACGCTTGTTCTAAAAGCAGTCGTAGATTAAGAGAATATAGATATCAGAAATTAAATTTAAAAAAAATTAAAACTTTTAGTTTTAGTTTACTTGATGTAATTTGTGTTTTTTTGTTTTTTTTCGTAAATAAAAAATTGTTTTCCGTTACATAAGCGAGGCTTCCGAAGCAAAGCGACGGGTAGCCGACTAGTATTGTTATTATTATTATAGTTTAATTAGTTATTAATAAAGAGATGATTGATGTAAAACCAAATTTAATTTAAACTTAACTTGTGATGTAATTAATTTACTAATAATTTATTTAAATTGCTGAGATAACAAATATTCGTAATCATTGGAATCCATATTATAACTTGTTAAAGATATAACTCCGAAGAAGTTCAATAAACTTATTAAAATAAAATATATATTAAGACAAAACGAAATATAAGGGAATTATTTTTAATTTTTGTAATAAATTAATCCTGTATTGTAATATCGTAAGGTATTTTATTTAAATAATTAATTAATCGTTATTTTTTTTTAACCTAGGATAGGATGTTATAAGAAAAAATTCAATGTTATTTTAATTAAAAAAGACACCTGTTTCTCGCAGCTGGAAATGACTCAAATTTGCATAAGGACGTTCACAAATCTATCTCCAAATAAGGCGATTTTGATGATATCAGTCGTTGATTGGCTAACCCAAGAATGTGTACATCTGATTTTGCACCTGAGAATGGCGAGAAATTGCGAATAAAAAATGCTGTTTGAGGAGAAACACTCTCTTACCGCTTATCTTCGTATCTTATTCTCTTATTCGTTTATCCGACCACACAGGACAATGTAGAAACCGCCCACTCAGAATTTTCCAGTGTGAAAGACAGTTAGCATTAAAACGCATGGGCACAGTGGATGGATCGCCCCTTTATCTCTCTATGCGGCGGCGAGCGAGCCACTACCGGCAATAGTGAAGCTAAGTATGTTTGGTGTACGCTTATATTAGTTTCCAGGACTATTGGTCATCGAGTGAACAGTATAGCTTCCGAAATCAACCAAACAGAACAACTAAGTAACTGTTAACGCTAGGGAATGGAGACCGTCTAAGTAGCAAGTAATAGATAGGTTAGAGATTACCAGAACTAGCGTCAGGCGGGAATTAGGTTTTAGCCGTCGCAGGAACATTTCGTTATTCTTCGTATAGGAGTGCGATAGTTTCTTGCGGAATTCAGGATGAATTCTCAACGATCCAGTCAGCGGACTTAGTTTCAGACAACGGCCGAACTAAGCACAGTGCAAGAGGCGCAACGGAAGCAAAACAACCGAAGCAGTTAGTATGCATAGAAGAGAATCTGCCTATCTGACTGCAGGAACTCTCACACGAGCAATATACATGCGAAATTGCGTCAGAAGAAAGCAAGAAGTTATCCGTCGAAGCTCTTCGTTAACAGGAGAGACAGGGAAAAGTCAACTCTGTCTCATTTCCGTTTAAAATTATTATTGTGGAAGAATCTTTAAATAGGTGTCTTATTAAAATATAATCAGTTTAAGTTATTAAATTTGCCGATATCCTTCATATAGTCAATTTCACTAAGATATTGTCCTTTAAACTTTATTTAATCTTACTGTAACTGAAACTAATTGTTTTGATAGTTTTAGAAAAATGTTTTATTAAATGTGCTAAATATCAGATTCCAAGATGAGAGCGACAAGAACCTCGGGTTATTGTGTATCGAACGATGTTAACTTCCCCAGGAGGTGTGACGGAATAAATGTTTCGATCTTCCAAAAGGATATATGTTTTTGCGTCTATTTGGCCGATACAGATATACAGATATACAGATATATATATATATATATATATATATATATATATATATATATATATGTGCTTAATGGAAGTGATGTGCCTTTAGATGGCGGACAGGGACAGCATTATCGTGGTCATCTTCCCTCGAATACTTCATTCCCTTTAGCATTTAGAAGTTTGGAAGGATGAGGCAGAGGTATCTTCACAGACTACTTAACAATACCAGTCAGATTTGTCCTTCCGTGTCAATGCAGCTCCTTGATCTGGCCCCAGATTGCGTGTTTTTCAAGTGCTCTGGAAACGTCACTTGTATTCATTGGCGATGAAATTTCAAATATTTGCATAATGTTGACGAAAGCAATCTGCATATCCAATTTTGCGGCTGTCACTCAAGAAATATTTTTTTTTTGGAAAATGTATAATATTATTATTTCGGCAATTCATTAAATAAAGGTAAATAAAGAGAACCACTGCTGTAAATTGTTTGTTTGTTTGGTTGGTTGTTTTTTTTTTTTTTTACCTATTTCTTGGTGTTCGCTTTTCCCGAAAATCTAAGCAGCAGGGACAAAAGTTCAGTAATTTGTAAATATAAATAAGGTTTTTAATAATAAGTCATTATACACAAGTTAATCAATTGCTTGTAATTGCAATTGCCATATGTTCTTAAGCCAACTACACCCCACACGAACGCTCGATCTTAAACCTACTTGTATGCCCATAAACTATTTCCAGACCTATCCTATTTCTAATTTCACACCAACCCTTCTCACATAAATCGTGTCTATTTTCTGCACGTGTGTTTTAATATTTGTTTTATATAATTCTTCTTTATCTAATTTCAAGTATTCTCTCCGTAACGTCACAACATTATATTTTGATAAATAAAGACAAGGTTCTATGTGATTCCTGAGCGACGGCCCGCCCAAGTGCCTCTGCTGACCACATAACACAAGACTCTGCGCTTCAATTGGTTCGGGAACACCGTCACTGGATTGTAGATGACTGGTAACGTGTAGCCTAGTCAAATAGGCAGATGTTTCAGGCAGATGGCGACACCGGATATGGTGAAAACCTCAGGCGATACTCGACCCCAAGTCTAAAAGTAGCAACCTATGGCAGCGGATGCTTTGTTACAGTATGGGATTCATTCAGCTGGCACACATTGGGACCCCTCAAATGTCTGGAGACCTGTGACTGGCAGCCGCTACGTCATCATCCTTGTGGATCATTTGCACCCGTTCATGTCCTGTGCGTCACCCGAAGGAGAAGCATTCCTCTGAGTTTGCCGTCACGTCTTGGCCCCCGCAACGAATACGCCATCGAAAGTGCTGTAAGTGCCAGGAATCCACCACTAGCGAATATTATGAAATTATGGGGCAAGATCCTTGATGTGCGCTGTCTCCGCAGCATTATAGTCCATGCCAGGTCAAGTTGCAGATGTCATCCACGATGAGAACCTATATGGTATTAGACAGTAATCCGAATTGGCAATTCAGTGTACATTGTATTTAATTCTGAAACCTGTTTTACTCATTTAAGTAGCAAACTTTCTTAACTAATGTGTTTTTTTAAAATTTTATTTGCAATTTCATTAAAAATTATAAATTTTTACTTATTAATTTTGGTATATATAGTTTTTGCTATCTGATTTCTGTCAGTCGTATTAGTGAATTTGTGTTTTGTGTTCATTCTCTTTGTTTCTACAAATATAATTCTCTAAGCTGTTAGTATAGAACCCTTCGAAATATTGATATACCAAAGATCTCGTCTATCCATTTGCTTTAATAGCAACACTATATAAATTCTATTATCAACACACAAAGGACAAGGACTATCCATTGTAGCCAAAATTTGCATTCAAAATTGTTTACAAGGAAGAGACGAAGAAATAGTAAATATATAAATCAATGCATATCCAATTATCATCATCAAATCAATCCATTATCAATGTAATGATAAGTATAATTACTCTTTATTATATTTATCTTACATTCCAGATACAATGATTTAGTGATTGCAAACTTATTTCAATTTAAGCCATTACATTAAAATTCAAAATTTGTATTGCAATTAATTTGGAATAAATGATTTTATTTTTTATGAATTAAAAGATTGGAATAAGAATCAACAGAACAGTAAAAGAATTACGCAAAGACAACAATATAAATTTGGTATATTATAAAAGCAACAAATTATTCAAAAAGAAGAGGACGGCGAAGAGTTGCCAGTCAACTTACATTGGAAGCACGGGCAGAACGGTAGAAGAAAGTGTGCAAGAACATGTTCGTGCTTTCAACAATAGAGAAGAGAATATTTCGAACTGGGCTGACCATTGCAGGATCAACGAACACAACCCGGACCCCATCGTGAAGATTGTCCATCACGAATAAGATGAACAAAAAAGATTCATGATTGAGTCTTGCATCATCAATTGTTGTGTTTGTTCAATAAGAATAAATGTTTAAGAGTAAATGAGATGTCTTTGTCCATATTTAGGAATGCTTTGTTGAACAATATGAGAGTTAAAGAATTTTTGTCTTTCAAATAAGTCATCTATTGCTTAACAATAGTCACCATTTCTTGTCCAATTCCTTTTGTTTACTCATGTTTTTTTTAATTATTGTATTTTTCTATCGTTTTTAAAGAGAGAGGAACTCTCTCTTTAAATTTATGTTAAATTTTTAATTTTACGTTCAATTTTTGTTCACAAAAATCTTGAGAAAGTTTTAAGAGATTAAAACGAAATATTGAAAAATGTCTATAGTGTAGGAGTTTCAGGAATTTATTTGTTTATCTGATTTAAAGAAGACAAAGGATATTGATGTACGTATTTTTAAAAGGCGTTAAATTTGTTATTCCAGAAAAGCACGAAAAAATTTAATTTCAAATGACTTGGTCTCTATAAGGGATGAATGACTGTTGTCTACGTTGAAATTCATTAAAAGCAAGAGTGGCTGGGAAATATTGTGTTCAAAACGACATGTTATGCCATTGTGAAAAAAAAAAAATAGGAAAAAAAACAGTATTAGGTGTATCATTAATAAATAGCCCGCAGTTGTGACGCAGATAAATGAGACTGAAAAAAATGAAAATCTATTTTCGTATTAAGAGAAAAAGAAAAGCGTGTTTTGTCATAAATGATATAGTGGGGAAAACGGGCTTAAAAATGAAGATCAGAGAAATTATGGAATTAAAAATATTTTTTATTCCGGTTAATTTATTATGATACAAAGCAACTTTATAATCATTGTATTTTATTTGCATTGATTCACTTCCAAATTTCTTTGATTACTGGAGGAGAATAATAGATTAGTTTGATATCAATTAGGGAAAAATAATAAAATGAAAGTTTCAAGTTGCATTACAAAATATTCCATTACAGAACTACAGAAAAGATATATAGTGAAAAGAAAAAATTGTATTATTTTTTTTAGTGAATCATATTATATTCTTTGATTGTATCCCTAAAATGTGGAAATATGAATCTAATTTGTATTATCTCCAAAATGATATATGATTAATAAAAGAAATAACTAGATTTCTATACTTAAATAGTCATTTCTTTTATTTGATTTCTATTTAAATATCGTTCATTGAAGTTTCAGCACATTATCGTTGCTTCATCAATTTGTTATTTACGATAAGTGTTGCCAAGAAAAGCAATTTGTAATTTAATAACTTTTAAATTGTCTTTCAGACGTTTTACTCATAATTGTTTACATATTCTTATTTTTCTATTGCACTGAACTACTTTTGAATTTTATATTGTTAAACCAACTGTGATAATTTGATTTCTTAAAAAATTCTCGACAATCATTTGAGATTTGTCTTTTGCTTGAAAATAATTGATTCTTATTGAAAAGCAAATTCAGATTTTCCTGATTTCTAAAAAAGAAAAACAAAAATAATTAATTTTTTATATTTTATTTACTTAGGAATTTTCTTTATTATTTCTTTATTTTTCATTGTTTATTTCATTTATAGATGACCTTATTTTCTTAATTCTGAAGAATTTTAATAGCTACACAAAGAAACACATTAGAGGAAGAATATTTTTTATTCGAATAGCAATAAAAGTTTATAGGAAGATTCTGATAAATGGGTTAGTAAATTTTTTTCCCTTTCGAATCCTATTCGAGCAAAATTAAAACTTCAAATAGCAGCCATGATTTTCAATTAAAGGATAGAGTACGTTGAAATCCAGTCCAAGCTAAGACAACTAATATTGTCACTATTAAAATTATATTTCTTTTTCACTTCCGCTTTCCTGGTGTCGCTTTTCCCCGAAAACTTAAAGTAACAGCGGATAAATTCAAGTTAGTAGTAACCATAGACAGAGCTTTTTAATATAAGTCTTCTTAATTCTCCCTCTTCTAGATATTCTATCTATTGAAAAGTCTTCAAATCTTCAAAATAAAACAAAAATAAACGTATAAAACCATACATTTATTGAAATAAATATTTCTTAATTTTCGAAAAGACATGTCTTTTCGAAAATTAAGAAATATTTATTTCAATAAATGTATGGTTTTATACGTTTATTTTTGTTTTATTTTGAAGATTTGAAGACTTTTCAAGAGCTTTTTAATAACAATGGGAGTTATTATTATCAAATAAACCAGTCACCTCCAACTGCCGAAGCCTACCCATAAGTTTTTATGATAATCCAACTATACTCCAATAATCTGCGGCGTGTAATTTAACGTGTGTGAATACGGTAACGAACGAATTTAAAACAAAAACAAAAAAGTAATTGTGTTTGTTTTTATAAATTCGTCCGTACTCCAATAAACTGCTTTTATAATTCACACTTATTCCTTTTATATGTGTTTCTGTATCAACGTGTATTTCAATATCCTGTTTACCGAATTTGAAGTATTTTCCTGATTCGAATAGATTGTAATTTTAGTAAAGAAATCGTAGGCTTATTCTTAATTCTGCCATTATTAAATAATAATTGACCCTAATTTTGTTACACACTTACTCATTTAAATAAAAAGTTTTGTAAAATTTTTGTTTTTGAGATTTTTAAATTTCATGAAAATTGGAGATTCTTATTAGACTATTTTTATTTAATTTCCTGCTAGTCATGTTAGGCAATTCATTCTTTCTGTGATTTCATTAATTAGAAATATAATTTCCTAGGCATTTCCTATAGGACTGGAAATGTAAACACGTACTATTAATATGTCTAAATCATCGATACCAACTTTATTTCATTTCTTGACATACTGTAACATTTCAAATTCCATTCCTCACAAAATTGGGGAACGACGTAGCCTAATTTTGTATTCAAAGAGGAAATTTATTTAGGAAAGAGTTAACAAAGAGCCAATAAGAAATAATAATCAAAAATAACAATCGGTGCATCAACAGTGTTGGTAAGCAACAATTGATAATTGCATTCACCAGATCAAACAAAATGTAATGCGTTATTATAATCAATTTATTACAATTCAGAAGACACGTGATCTCAGTTAACCAATCATTATAATTTTCTTTCTTCACTGAGTTATTGCTTGGTCGCGTCTGGAATGTCGTTGTTAGTTACTTCCGGTGTTTACATCAAACTCATCATAATGCTTCAATGCTTAATTTTTATTATTTTTGCTGTTTTTTTTTTTTTTTCAATATTAAGAATATATTTAGATATTTATTCATTTTCTTATTATCGATGTCATAAAAAGTTTATTTGCAGTCGTCCATTTCTGGTATCGATGTCGGCTGCTCTCTTTTCTTGCCCGGCGTTGCAAACAATGGGCTAGGCTTATTGGTCAGCGAGGCTTCGGTTTCCATAACAATATTGAACACTGAATGAGATTAAATACCTGCTGCTTCAGCCGTTTTATGATAGAGATAGACGAATTGAAATGAAAAATCACATTCCAAATAATTCCTCTCGATCGACTCGAGTTTTGTTGGCACAAACGAAAAACGATGTGTGTTCAGCAGCCGCCAAGTTCAAAACAGTTTTCAAAACAGAGTAACTAAAGCTGACTAATAATACCATATAAGGAGTTTTCACGTGTCTTCACATTTTCAGTGAATGGACTTTAGTAATTGTAAGTTTATGCTGCTTTTTCACTTCAATTGGAGTCAAATACATCATGTTCAAAATTTTATGTTGTTTGGCTATAAATTATTTTTTTTTTCAAATTAAAGGATATTAAAAATTTTTGACCTCCATCGGATATAAAAATCAACGCATAATTTTTCTATTAATTCTGATGGTATATACGCTAGGTTTTGTTAAACATATCAGCTTTATTTTTTTTCATAAAACTAGAAAACCTGCGATCACAAGCGATTCTGAGATAATTTTCTCTCCACCCCTAACAGCGACCGCTTTCTCAAAACACGCGAGCGCGTCTTGGAGATATTTAATCGTAAGTCACGTGACGTCCGGTTAACCCATGAAAGCAATCTGGGAATATTTGCTGGTCGCTCATCGCTATTGAACATTATATAAAACGCCTAATAAATAAAATCAATTTAAACTTAATGAATGCTATTAGTACTGGTTTCTTGAACGTTATTAGTACAATATATCGTTATTAACATGTAACAAACTTCTATTAAATGACAGGAACAATAAAATGAGAATAAACGTCTATCCTAATTTCTGAATTTCCTTTATAATCGTGGATTTGCTCGATTTTGGATATTCTCGGCGATGTTTCTCCATGACTTGAAGTATGAACTGCTTCTGGTCTTCTTTATTTGTAAGCACTGCATTGAAGGACTGAATCAACGTGACGCCACGTTCTGCTGCATCATTCACTACTTTCAGCTGGTCAATTTTAATTTTTTCTGCGATGAAATCATAGTTTGTCTGCTATATGTTGGGGTCCTCTTTGAGGAAGTCCTGCGAAATATCCAGAGCAACGAAGAGTCTCCTTGTGTTTATTGACACAAAGTCAGAAAGCTCCTTTTCCTTAACAAGATGGTCTGCTAGATGGATATGCCGAGGAGGAGGATCAATCGGAGAAACCTTATATAGAGCTGCTACTATCACTATCTTTCTTTCTCTTGTAACGTCAGAATCGAAAAGACCAGCCCAAAAAGAGTTTCACTTATGTACCAAAGGTGTGCAGAAAAACTTTTCATTGCACTTTCAGCAACGGATTTGTTGACCTTCTTAAATTCCTGAAAATCTTTCAACAGTTGCAGATCATTCCGTGAAGCTTATGCAGCAGATAGGCATCTGTACCATGCCTTCAAATACAGTCTGATCACGAAGACATTAAAGATCTGTAGGTCATGTAGGTCAGGAGCAGACAGTTTGAACTGAGCACGAAACAAGTAAATATTCAGGCAATATATTATCTTTGCCATCCATCTAGCCCTATGGAAAGCTCCTGGCGCATGAGTATGGAATCCTATTGCGGGATCTTCTCCTAGGAAAACCAGAGCTAGTTGTAGCAGCTCTTTGTTGTCATCTCGAGGATGAAAATTGGATAATTGACAAAGAATGAAACTTGTCAGATCTTCTTTCATTGACCCCTATTCCGAAGCAATGGACTCTTCCAATGGACTCTTCCAAATCTTTGGACAAGTGTAATGTTTGTCCCACTGGAAAGCTTCCATCAGCAGATCGAATACCTTTGCGACAATCAGCTCATGTATGTGATGCCTGCAAGCCAAACTCAGAAGATCTTTGTTGAGCTTCTGCTCCAGCACTGTACTTGCTTCTAATTTGAGTCCTGTGTTGCTGTAGGTCGTATCAAAGGACATCATCAGCCAGATCGCATTCTTGAATTAACTTATATACCGCACTTGCCTGTGCTTCTCTGGTTCCATTCTCAATTTGTGGGTCACCAAAAAGTTTCATTACACCTTCTCCAGATACCAGAATAGCTAGTCGGTCAACGATCTCTTTTGATGTGAGTGCCGGTAATATCTTTTCATCCCAATGGATGGTGAGCGGAGTATCTGATGTGAAAGAGCTTCTTATCTCTTTTGCAATAGATTCTCTGTGTTGCCTCCGAGCCTTCCTTATCGTTTCCTTGCTTAGGGTAATTTCTCCAGGGTTGTGTCCCATGGATTGTGCTGCTACAACGAGAACGTGGAGAAATTATATGGAGAAATTGACGGTGCTTGAGCGACCTCTTAATATTAACTTAAATGAAAAATTAGCATTTGATTTTTAACCCGAATGATACAGATTGCGAGCTGTCATTTAAGAACTATGGTGTTTCATTTTTCTCCATATA
>JAFIDM010000002.1:18015406-18032889 GCA_023159025.1 Thereuonema tuberculata
TATAGTTTTTTTTTTTGTTCCATCCATTAAAATTGATACTACTTTTTCTTAAAATTATTTTCCAATTTCATTGGTCAATGGTTGGAATTTAGTTTAATTATATTTCTCTTAATGTGTTAATGGGATTTTTTTCAATTTTCTACCCTTTCTAAAATATTACTTTTAAATTCATTGTGCAGGTAAATATGGGTAATATTTTACATAAAAATATTGTCACTTACCAAAGACGTATTGTAATCCTAAATTTGAATGAATACCGAACTTCGAGCTTAAAGGCAAAGAAAGAACTGTTCTCTGCATTGTCTGTGCTATAGAAGAAGGTGAATGGATGGGGAATATTGTGTTTCAAAGGAATTGGTACGTCATCGTGAAAAAAAAAAATAAGGCAGGACGATGACCATCCATGAACTTTTTAATTGTATCATCAATAAATGAAGAAGTCCGCCTATCATTAATTATTACTAGAGGATGAGCGGGAATATTGCGTTTCACTTGAAATTCTTTTTATCGCAGTGAATAAAAAGAGAATAGGGGGGAATGTCGAGTCATTAACTTTTTCATTGTGTCATAAATAAATTAGGATCTCTGCCTGCATGAAGTTATATTCAAAGATAACGACTGAAAAAATATGGATAGAAATGATGCGTGTTTCATTCGTGGTCTGACATAAATAACATTATAGTATTGGAGATAGGAGGATAAGAGATTTTTTGAACGAAAGTTGTGAGTAGATATAGGACTAACTTATGAAAATAATATAGCGGTATTCAATATCTGAAATTTTACAGTTCTAATTTAACAAAATTTTAATTGTATTTGCAAAATATTCACTCTAAATTAAATTTTGTGAAATTTAGTTTTGTTCAAGATTTATACCTTATATTTGTCTACAAACAAATATTTTTCTTTAAAAATAAGGAATTCCTAATAAGTGATAAACTAGAATAATTCGATTATTATCCTCATTCTTATTATTGTCGTATTGTATTGGTTTCTTTCTTTTTTTTTGCTGCCTTAAGCTTTTAATTCCATGAATTTGAAGAAATTTGGAAAATAATTACTTGGTGTAGTGTCAAAATAGGGATTCAGGAGAGCTGATTGTTTTCTCATTTTAACGTATGTCAGTAACAGTGCAGTCAGCAATGTCCAGTATATTCACTTTAAATTACTATTTCAGTAAAGACAGCAACAACAAATAAAGGTTCTCTTTTCCAAACCACTTTAATGAAGATTGTTGGTCCATATGATTTAACATTCTTTTAGAAAAATAATGATCTGAACAGCATTTAAATGTAGATATTGAGAATATTACTTTGATTCAGAAAGAATCTATATTACTAAAATCTTTTATTTCTCTGTCGGTCTGTCTGTCCGGCGCAATTTTCTGAGAGAATGGAAAATAGAAATAATTTTTACAATGAAACATCCGCAACAGGAATCGAACCTGCAACCTTCTGATCCGAAGTCAGATGCCTTATCCATTAGGCCATAGGGAATACAACTCTCTTCATATGGTTTTTTGACTTATATCTCCTTTCCTTTCCCTCATCAATAAGGAATGTTTTCAATCTTTTTTTTTTGAATCTCAAGATTGTTTGTTTATTTGTAATTCGAAACTGACAATTAGAACGATAATTGCCGAAACGTTGCAATATTTTAAATATTCTTACTTAACCAAATCCTATGTGATATTGAAAAATATGTGGGTGTACACGCCAGATGTTGGAGTAAAGAAAACAGAGTCAAGAAAGAGAGAAGCACTCTTTTTTGAGGTGGAATACCGAAAAAATCACTATTTGCAACTCAAAAACCATCAATAAATATAACTCAAACGTCACTGAAAAGTGACAATTATAATTAAAATGAGAGTCAAAAAAGAATGAAGCGATACTTCTATTAGATAGAATACTGAAAAATCACTATCTATAACTCAGAAACCATCAATATTTGGAACACAAAAGCCACTGAAAAGTGTCACTTAGAATAAAAAAAGAGACTCAAAAAAGAAAGAAGCAGTATTTCTATTAGATAGAATTCTGAACACTATTGTAACTCAGATACCACTGAAAAGTATCATTTGGAATAAAAAAAAAAAGAGTTAAGAAGTAAGAAGCAGTATTTCATTAGGTAGAATACTGAAAAATCACTATTTGTAACTCAAAAACCATCACTATTTCTAACTCGAAAACCACTGAAAAGTATCAATAGGAATAAAAAAAAAAGATAGTCAAGAAAGAAAGATGCACGATTTCTATTAGGTAGAATACTGCTCAGAAGTTAGACGTCTTAGCCATTAGACCACTAGGCGTACATTCTGATCTCTGTGAAAAATAAAAATATATCATAGATATATGACTTACAAGGTGGTTCTAAAAGCAGTCGTAGATTAAGAGAATATAGACATCAAAAATTAAATTAAAAAAAAAAGCTTTTAAAAAATTTTTGTTTTAGTTTCCTTGATGTAATTTGTGTGTGTGTGTGTGTGTGTGTGTGTGTTTTTTTAATAAATAAAAAATTGTTTTCCGTTACATAAGGGAGGAATTCCAGAGCGAAGCGACGGGTAGCCGACTAGTTTATGTAAATGAAAATATTTAAAGGTACAATTGAAACTAAAATCAAAATATGCAAAGTGAAATAACTGAAATTTCTATAACAATATAATGCTATTTTCTAACGATAAATTTTTTACAGAAACAACAGCCATGGGCGGATTTACGGGGGTGCTAGGGGGATTTTTGGGATGATAATTTTTTTACAGATAAATAAAAATGTTTTCTGTTATAATAATTTTATAAATTTTGTTTGAAAAAATATTTTATCTCTTAAATAATCTAGAATCAACTTCTTAAAATGTTAAAACTACGATAACACATGAGACGTGAGTCGCGTAATTAGAACAACTATTTCGAAGGGAAGCTCTCACCCCTTGCCTGTGGCGACTTGATTATTTCTCAGAATATGATGCGCATGCGCTATCTGGTTCTTGTTATTTATAGTGGATGATTGATTTGGTGTATACAGGTGTAGTGTTAGTTGATCAGTGGCCAATTTTAGACGATGTTATTCTGTGCAATGTGCAGTATTTACTTTTATAAGTGTTAAAGTGATAGTGACTACATACTATTCATATTGCTTTATGTCAGAAAAATAACATCAGTTTTAGAAAACCAGTGCGAGGCGAGGGGAGTGGCCATGACTTACGATCTTTTTTTTAAAGCCTAATGAAGAAAAAAAAAGTACCTAATGTTTCAAGTGAATGTACACCAGTTCCATCAACAAGCCAAGCTTTAACCTCAAATATTTTAAGCCGAGTGATAACTTATCAGGGGAGCTTCAGCTTAATACAGGTAGGCCCGTTGAAGAAAATGACTTAGGAAATCTTGCTTCCGGTCCATGTAGACCTATTTTGGCACAGTAGCCCGACAACAGATTTTTCTGGTACAAAGCGTTTTTTTAATAAACAATATTATGAAACCTACGAATGGTTAGAGTATAGTATAAATAAGGACGCTGTTTTTTGCTTTCCATGGAGAATGTTTTCGTCTTCAACCAGCGGAAAAGAGGATACGTTTACCAAAAAGGGAATGAGAAATTGGAGAAAAACAGCATCAAAACTAGATAAGCATTCTGAATGTGATACACATAGGTTTAGCATGTCTAAATGGAAAAATTACAAAGCAACACCCTTTCAAAATGTTTCCCTCTCAAAATGTCTCAAGTATCGGAAAGCCATAAAACTCAAATAGTTGAAAAGAAAGAATATGTTAAAAAAATTATTGACATATTGCTCTATTTGGCTCGTCAAGGTTTGGCTTTGAGAGGCCATGGCGAATCTATTAACTCGGAAAATAAAGGAAACTTTTTAGAACTTTGTGATCTATTTTCTAAATACGACCCTTCTTTCAAGTCTAAATATGAGAAATATTTTAATTTAACTGGTTCAAACACGCAAAATGAACTAATTCATATTATTTCTGAAGACGTATTAAGACAAATTGTGCAAGAGGTAAATACTGCTGAATTTTATGCTCTTTTTGTTGACGAGGCGAAATCTCATAAAACCCAACAGCTTTATATCTGTATAGGTTATTTTTACCACAATCAAATCAAAGCAAGACTGATTGCCATGAAAGATGTTTCACTTTCACGAGATGCTGATAATTTATCCCAAATCATTCTTGATTCTATAAGTAATATGGGAATTTCAGCTACTCTGGTTAGTCAGTCATATGATGGAGCATCGGTAATGTCAGGAGTTAATAACGGTGTTCAAGCAGTCGTTCAAAGGTCCCATCCATATGCAAATTATGTACATTGCATGGCACATAAATTGAACTTGGTTTTAGTTGCTGTGTGCAACAGTAATGATCTGCCTTGTCAATTTTTTGGTACGATGCAAGCTTTTTTTTCTAGCCCTGATTCAAATGCAATGTTTGTAGATTTACTAAAACAGTTGAAAATTGTGACCAATGACAAGAAGAAACCCATTCGATCTATAGTCAAACAATCTGATACAAGATGGTCTTGCAGAGCTACTGCTATTTTGGTTGTGGAAGACCTTTTCAAACCTATAATAGATGTTTTGAATGTTTTCGCTGCTGATTTGAGGCATACAAGGTCACCCGAGGCAAAAGGCATACTTGCTTCAATCTTGTCCTTAGAGTTCATTGTCTGCCTTATGGTTTTCTCTGAAACCCTGACCTACTTGAATGTATTGAGCAAGGCCTTGCAGAAAGAAGGTAAAAGCACTGCCTTTTGCTCGTTATCTATTAAAGGTGCGATTAAAATTCTCGAAGGTTGGAGAAACGAGGAGAAATGGGACCAAATTTGGAAAAAGGTAATTCAGTCTGCCAAAGAAAACTGCATCCCGATCCCGACCGATAGTAGTGATGAAAGTAGATCCACTGATATGAGCCTACCGGAAAGCAGCAAACGGCGGAGGGTACTATCTAGTAGACTTGACAGCTATGTTGTCATTACGCCAGTTGTACAGAGACCTTCAGACAATGCTCAAAATCCTAATGCCGATGGGAAAGGGTCGGTGGCAACAGCTAAAGCTAACTTCCGGACAAGTTTTTACTACCCAGTTCTTGACATTTTGTTAGCAGAAATGAAAAGAGGATTTTAAGAAGACAGTTTGAAACTGCCAACTTCTTGTGAACAGTTTTTGCGTTTTAATGTTGAAAAAAGTGTTTTCTTCATAAACAGTTATCCCATACCAAGTGTCAATGCAAAATCGTTGAACGCGGAAATGCAAATCGCAAATCTCGTTATGCGAGAAAAAAAGGACACTAAAAATATTTTAATAAATTTGGAAACTTCCTCACTGAAAAAAATATTCCAGCTCTGATCGAAAGCGTCAATGATAGAACCTACCCTAACTTGTATAAGATGATGTGTATTGCATTTACTTTGCCATCCAACAGCGCAACTTGTGAACGGACGTTTTCAGCTATGCGAAGAATAAACAACTGGCAGCGTTCGACGATAAATGAAGAACGTCTATCAGACTTGATGGTTCTTTTGGAAAGTGATATTGTGAAGGTCATGGAGTATGACAAACTTGCAAATTTGTTTCTATCGAAAGGTGGACGAAAATAAGGTAACTTGGAACAAAACATTAAATATAATAAGACATTAGATATTAATGACGCAGTAATAACTCAGAAGTAGTCGTTTGATTCAAATGTTTTCTTATGAAGTTTGTATTTTTAATAAATTCATTTAATCAGATTTGTTATGTACGTTTTAGATTCCTTAGTTCTTTATTAACAAACTTCACAAAACGAGTCAAGTTCAAAAAATTTCTCAAAATGTTTTTCTAGCGGTGACATTATTAGTCTATTATGGTTAATAATAATACAAATGAAATGTTACTTTTAACAATTGTAATGAGCTGTAACATAAAATACGAAAGGGTTATTATTAGATAAAAGAAATAGGCTACCTTTTGAGGCCTAAAAACGGACCATTTAAATTGGGTTTTGGTGTTTGAATTTGATATACAAATATGTCATACCTTCCGATGAGCTCGCACCCCCGGATATCAAGACCTAAATCCGCCCATGACAACAGCCTTCAAAAGAAAAGAAGTTTTTCAGAAGCAGAAAATGAACTATAACAAAGATCTAACAAAAACACAAAAAGTAGCAGGTTCAGCTATACTTTTCTTAAAAATCTTCAAAATCCCGAAGGTAAACCTAAAAAGATATCAAAAAAATAAGGAAATATCTCTCTTAAACTACTTAATTTCAGTTCATCTACTTTGACACCTTTCCGGATGCAAGCTATTAGACGAGGACTTGATTTAAATTGGCCAGTAAAACCAAGGTCACACGGCATAATTGCACCAGTTGAGATTCAATGCATCGTCGGTTCCACGATTCGAGGTTGTTACAATATGTTGACTCAAACTACTGTTAAACCGTTAGAAATACAAAGAATTAAGGAAATCAGCAGGAACCATTCGGTTGCTGTTGTTTCATTGGTTACTGGATGAAACTCCGTTTGCCTCGGTGCAAATATCTACAACCTTGTCAGACAAAAGTTCCTTATTTTGTTTCTTACTTTTTCCCGGAAGGTGGGATTCAATCTTCATCGAAGGGTTATTCGTAAGTTAGAGAAAGACTCTCATTCTGGATTCATTAGCACAAACTATGAAAGATGATGATTTAAAGGTTCCAGTCTTAGAAATTCTTCCGAAGAAAAAAAGGAAGTGATGATCCTTATCTTTCCCAATCCCAAAACTCATGAGTTGGCCTGTTATTCGTATTTAACTTTAACCTAATATTCAAATTTCAGTTTGAAGTTGTTTTTGGTTTTTTTCAACATGATTATTTTTTTTAATTCAATCTTTTAGATCAACAAACTTCAATTCACTCTGAAGAACTTTTGTCTACTACCAGTAAAAAAGCCATACGAAAAGAAATTCAGATAATTAGTTAACACATTTATTCTTTGTCTGTTACTAAAATCAATCTCATCATTAAATTTTAAACACTGATACTCGAAGTGAAAATTTCAGAGAGCGACAGCTGTAGTACGTTTGAAGTGATGGACAAATTTTGCTGGTTTTTTCTTTTTCGTCATGTTAAGTTTGTCTAAGTAGATGTTTCTATAACGTACCCGATCGAATTTCAGAGAGGTCGCAACGTAGACTTAAGAGAATTCGGCAGCTATCTTGTTCGAAGTGATGACGTAGTGGATGCAGGAGAAAACACAACCGCTGTAAAGGATCTGGACGGTCCAGATAAACAAGTACTCGAGGGATTTGTGCAATTACTACAGCTGCCATAACGACACCAATGGCGTCCAGTACTCCATCTAAAGGCAATAATTTATCTACTCGTAAAGTATTACGGGATTTCATTCATCGACGACTGATAGGAGGAGGAACTTCATTCTCGGTGTCTCATAAGAAGTATACTACTGACCAGCAACATCGGAAGTAATGGTGTCGAGCTTGGGAATCTTCGAGGGTGTCCAATTAGAGTCGTATTCAGAGCAGTTACGATCCAGCTTCTCTCTTGGCGCAGATGATCACAGTATCTGTGTGAATACGAGGAATGGCACAAATCCGGCTGCAGTGATCAAGCGGCGTTTGCATCTGAGGAAGTCATCTCTCATGACAGTTGATTTCTTCGAGGTATTTGGACAACACACTGTCAAGAGTAGGCGAAAAATCCGTATACCTCTGGATGTAAATGTATACTATGGAGAAAGACGTATGTATAACGTTTCTGGAAATAAGTCAATTAGCCAGCAATGGAAGCAAAAATGAAATAATCGCACACTTGCACATTGCCAACATGTAAGCAATCGAATAATGGTAATAATCACAGAAAGAAGCAATGATGGAAAGTATAGCTGATTTAAGCAGATTCTCGATTGAACAGCGTTTAAGGACTGGGATTTGGATTCCCAAACGATCGCATACGAGACAAACACTTTCACAAATTATTATCAATTTTCGGTTGTGATTTCGGAAGGGAAATTACCATCCAAGAGAACATTATTCGCATGGGAATGGAATATTTTTATGTCAGGATCCGTGATGGATTCACATCGGACGGATATCACAGTCTGTTTAAATATTTAGTTAATCTTAATGAACTCTTAAAGTTGTCATCTGTTACAAAATTGATAGCAGAGGATGGTTTAGTCTCTCTCAAAAGCTCGGACCCAAGTTTGTTTCTCAAATGGCATAATAATTTAATCTAGCCCAATTTTTGATTTTTGTAAGGAATTTACTATCTTTCATAAAAAGCAAAAGGGTGTAGGTTCAAAATTCCATTATCTTTGTCTAACTTGTTGTCTGTTATTTACTTAAATTTTTTGTCTAATATTTAAAGTTATCTAGTTTTACTTTTTCATTACTCTTGTATTATTATCACAATTTTCTTACTTTTCATTCTCAATCATGGATTGTCAGAGTGAATCCAAGGAGGTTTGAAAAATCCAAAATGTTTAATAAACAATAATGGCCTAGTGCACCAAGCTTCAATTAACTTTGATGGCTGCATTGTGGACGTAGCTAAAATTAGTGGGGGATCATGCCCAAGAAAAGTTTTAGCCTTTATTTTAAAATTGTGTGAAAGGAAACAAACACGTATAAAAAGCAAACTTATTCAGAAACTTGATAAATTTCTTTTAATACATGTTTGTTTCTTTTCACACAATTTTAAAACAAAGGCTAAATTTTTTCTGGAGCAGCATTCCCCACTAATTTTAGCTACGTCCACAATGCAGCCGTCAAAGTTATTCAAAGTTTGGTGCACTCAGCCATTAGACTATCAAAAACCTATAGATTTCCTTCAGTCATAGTAAGTATATTTAAACCTTCCATGTTGTTAGTTTTCATGATTCTTGAGTTTTCATTTTTTCTCACCAGTATTGATTTTTTTTTTCTTCTGACATATTTGTAAGAATATTCCTTTGCAACATTTTTAACCTTCCACAATAATTCTTTTTTAGATTTGGATATGTTCTCGTTTATGTAAACTCGAGTCTGATCTTCATTCTTGAAAATTTCAAAGTTTTTCTCTATATTTCTTTAACCATTCTTGCTTCGCTTTCAGGTTCAAGCATTTTATGATTATTGGTCTGGAATTTTTGCTGTTTTAGCTTTTGTATTCACGAATTGCATCAATGATCGAATTTTTAACGTAGAATTTTTGATGAATTTTTAAAGTAGAAGCCATTTTATCTATTATTTCTTTTAAGTTTTCATTTGGGTTTTCTTTCTTACCGATTATTTCAATTGAAGATTTCCTTTGAATATTTTCTAAAAACTCAATTTGTTATTCTACGTTTTATTTTCTCTTTGTTTTCATACTCAAGTATTCTTTCTATCAGTTTACTTTGAGTCTCATGGCTGGATTCTAATTTCTGCAAACATTTCATCATATTCGATAATATTAAAGTTGTTCACTAAAGAACGCTTTCACTAGCTGAGCATTCCGAAGTTGGTATGGAAATAATTTCCAATCTTCATATTCATAATGAACTTAGCATAATGAAACATTTATTCTTCGTTACTTTTTTAAAACAATGTTTTTAGGGGTTAAAATAATTTGACAACTATATCTTTAATGATTAGGTGTCGCCAGTAAGACTTAAATGTTAATAATAACATTTGTTGTTAGAACTAGTTTACTCTACAACTGCAGTATTTTAAATAACAACAGAATAGAAAAATAACTACAAAATTTTTCTATTCGTGTCTGTAATATCAAGAAGTGTCGTTTTCGTTTCCTGACATTTTCTAATTTTTGTAAAATCTATATGCTTTTTAAAGTAATTTCGTCTGCCTTTTTGAATAAATTATGAGTTTGTTATGTGCTATTTCGTGAAAATAGAATATTGTGGAGGAAAACCAAACAAAAAAACGATAAATATAATAACCTTTAATGAGGATTTACATATTACAAATAAACATTCTCAAAGTATTAATATTAAAAAAGTGTTAATATAAAGTATATGATCCAAACCTATCCATTACAAATTGAATTTTGTATGCAGTGGACTTCTTTGGAAATTGATATGCATTTAATTTTTTTTTTCTAATTTCTCATTTTAAAAAATATAAAAAGATCTTTCAGCTTACCAAACCTTGACCATATTTTGAAAAAAAAAAATGGAATTAAAGCTGTTATCATTTCTGATTGCAAATTTTTCACAAATAAAAATTCACAATAGAAGACACTTGAATTTTTAAGATTATGAAGAATTTTTAAGCAATCACAATAACTTCAAAAAGAAATTAGTGTTTACTACATACGTGAAGAACTTTTGATTAAATGGGAAATAAGTTCTCACTGGTGTTGGATTGCATTTTGATTTTATAACATCATTCATGAATAAATAATTGCCTACAAGAACAAATAAAGTCGTTGGGAAATTTAACATCTTCTATCCTTTACTTTTTAGGCTTTTGTCGTTAAATACGGATTCGTAACAAAAGATTTTTGTTAAATTTTGAATGGAAACTCACAATGAACATTGAACAGCCTTAAGTGCTGTCAGACGTTATTTATATTTTTTCTCAAAATTTAAATCTAATTTAACATAATGAAAAACCAAAAATTCTTCTTTAATATATAAATACAAATAACTCATAATAACTCCTTCTTCGACTTAAAACATCTTTAATCATCAATATTTCTACTTCTTCAGCAGAAGTCTTCTTCATGGAAAAAAATCACAGAAAGTGTAGAGAAAAACCTAAAATTTTTTTTCTCTAATGCTGGCCGAACACGTGTCAATTTTCTTCAGTACTGATGGTCAATTATATTGATATCAACCGTTTCCATCAATAAAAATGATCAATATTGACCATTTCAAGAAAATTGATGTTGATACAAAAAAAGGATCAACTTCAGTTGTCAAGAAGTATTGATGGTGCGCGAGCGAATCACATGAACGGATGAAATCACGTGACAATGGTGACCTACAAGCAAGGCGCCTTTTTGAAGATAGGAAACGCACTCCGAGCATTTTTTTTTGAGAAAGAAGGTGTAATCAGCAAAATGGGTCGGCCAAAAAAAGATAATCCAAACAACAACATTTGGTCAATTGATCATGAAAGACTCCTCATTGATTTCTACAGAGGTAAAGGCGTTTAATACTAGAGCGATTCTGTACGTTCCTAACAAGTTAGGCTTAAACGCAAGTAAGCACACTGGATAGCTCCCATTTTATTCGCAAATAAATTGTATAAAACCGATGTCATACAATCGCTGGGAATATTGTCTCCAGTGCAGCTATGCTCTGCTCGTGTGGTGTGTTTATAAGGCAAATAAACTGTATGCAAAAACGCTCTCTCTAGCTCTCCCTAGTGAAGGACGAAGTGCCGTAAAGCATCAATAATCAGGTCAATACTCGATTAGAAAAAACTGTGTGTTCGCGCGTGATATCAACTGTCAACATCAATTTTGATCAATATTGACTGTCAATACTGAAGAAAATTGACACGTGTTCAGCCAGCTTAACACTTAAAACAGAATTCCAAACATAAACAATCATGGAATCATTCATGACACAAACTTTCTTGAACAACAAAATAAATTCATACAACATAAAACAATCACAAATTCTTAAACCAATAGCAATTACTAATTCTTAAATAATTCTTCCTTAACAAAGTTATATATTCACACGCATAACAATTTATGTCAATTTCAATTTTTATTTCAGGATTTTATTATTTAAAATTTTTCAAAATGACTGAAATGGGATTCATTTTAAGTGCTTTAATTTTATTAATACAATTTGTCAGATTAATAAAGCCCGATTCCAAAATGAATCATTCTGATTCATCTAGGGATACATAGATAATATCAATAATTGGATCCGAATTATAGGCCAAATTTATTGTGTGATACGCCCAATCCGACAGTTCTGGTTTATTGTCTCTATAGGCATTAGTATATTCCTTTAACCGTTCTTTAGCAAAAAATTGAAATTGACATTAATTGTTATGTGTGTGTATATATAAATTTGTTAAGGAAGAATTGTATAAGAATTAATAATTGTTATTGGTTTAAGAATTTGTGATTGTTATATGTTGTATAAATTTATTTTGTTGTTCAAGAAAGTTTGCGTCATGAATGATTCCATGAATGTTTATGTTTGGAATTCTGTTTTAAGTGTTAGAGAAAAAAATTTTTAGGTTTTTCTCTACACTTTCTGTAAGACTTCTAATTTAACATTTTTAAATTATCAGAATTTAAACGAAAAGTTATAAACCTTGAGTTTCTTTTGAAGAAGAAGGAAGAAATCCTTCATAACATATAATGAAGACGCATATTTCTTGTATAATTTTTGTGTATTTGGTCCTTTTCATTATTATAAGTTATATATATTTAGAATTTCAAAATTGCTTAATTTGCAAATTTCGATTTGGAATTTTTTTAATACATTAATAAATAACTTTAAGAATATTATATTTTTAAAATATTAATATACTAGTTAAATAATCAGTATATGATATTCAGTAAAAATTAAACATTACATAAACATTGTATAAATAATTATATTGCATTGTATAGATAACCATCACTATAGTATTATAGAAGATTTTTTTCCATTTTTTTTAAATTATTTTTTCTGTTTCTTCATACATTTCTTCTGTTTCTTTTCTCGTCCTTATTTGTTCTTGAGTTTGTGCACATTTTGTAAATTTAATTTTAGATGAAAAATTCAGTTTATAAAAGTGCGTTACATTATTTTCTTGAGAAACGAAAATATAAGAATTCCATAAATTCAAAAATGTCGAGAAAGCAAAACCCCAAATACAAACAAAAATTTCCACATATTCTGGCAAACATAGTATAGGTGTTTAGTTGATAATATTCTTCAATTGTTACAAAGATATTTGTTGAGTAATAGAATGTTATCCATACTTCTGGAATTTGAACTGGTGCTTTGATCACAGGAAATCTTGTGCTATAATAATTCTCTCTACATTTACGAGGACATTTACAATGAGTGGCATTTGTTTCTATAAGGATCTTCTTTGCAGCTAAGAATGTGTTTTTATAAGAATCCTGAGTGTCACAAGGCTTCAGATCGAAATCCATGAAATGTGGTAAGCTAAGAAGAAAAGTGAAATAATGATATTATAAATTAACTGAAATTTAAAATATGTAATGATTAAATATAAAACATTTCAGTAAGTGAAGAAATATTATTTTTTTTTCTAAAAACTTTTGATAAAAATACCTTTGAACGACTTAAGAATATTTAAAAATGACATTTTCTAATTATCAAAAACTTTTTTGGTAATAGTGTCCAACTGACTGACTTTTAAATGTAGAGAACATAAAATTTGGAAATGGCGCGAAATGTCGAAAAAAAATGCTGTTTGGGTCCACATAATAAATAGATAAGTTTATCATAGTCCTGCATTCTAGAGTGAGATGTATGTAATGTTCAAAAGTTTATATTTTTAATAATAAATAATATTAAATAATTTGTTTTCGAACAATGACGAATCTATTTTTCAGATTTATCGAAATCAGCAAGATGATAATAAAAATGATGATAACCTCTAAAACTGATCTAAGATTTAGTTCTAAATGGTTAAATTTTAGTCAATCACTAAAGTTAGGTTACTAATCATAAAATTATGTGTTTCTCAAATTGTTCAGAGTGATTCCGATGGGTTGGGTTCTGCGATTACACTGACACAATACTTTACAAGTTCTCGCGTCTATGATGTTTAAAATACACTCATTAACAAAAACAAACGACGACCTAGAAGGAGTTGTCCGATTGTAATGAAATTTCGTATGCAAAGACATTGGGACAGCCCATCCAAATGATTAAACTTTGGAGTCCAATGATTGAATATCGAGAGCTACAGCACATCTGAACTGCACACTCAGCAGATGTATATAAGAAGCGATTCTCAATCTGATGGTCAAAATTTCTGTTGCATTGCGAGTTAGGATACCTTTCAACGACTGAAAAAATGATTCGCCGCAGGATTCGAGCTCATTACCTGCAACTGTCAGAGTTTGAAAGAGGTCGTATCATTGGATTGAAAGAGACAGGTTGGGCAAATCGGAGAATCGTTCGTCATATGGGTCGAAGTGATGCGGCGACTAGAAGATGCTGGCAGGAATGGGTGAACAATGGCAGATTTCGGCGTCATGAAGGTAGCGGTCGACCTAGGGCCACAGCAGAGCGGGAGGATAGAGTGATTGTCAGATCAGCTGCCACAGCGCCTGAATCATCGTTATCAACCATCAGACGTGCGACCCGCACACGAGTATCCACCATAACCATTCATAGACGGCTGAGAGAACGACATCTACGCTCGTGCCGATCGCTACGTCACCTGCCACTCATGTCTGCACACCGTCGGGCCAGATTACATTGGTGCTTGGCTCGATCCGGTTGGAATGATGCTGACTGGGGACGTATAGTGTTTAGCGAATCCCGCTTCCAACTGTGTCCTGACAATCATCGCAGACATGTCTGGAGATACTCAGGGCAGCGTGCCGATCCTGCTTTCACTATTGCACCCCACACAGGCCCTCAACCAGGAGTTATGGTCTGGTGCCATTTCCCTTGATAGTCGGACCCCTTTGTTCTTCATTAGCGGCACACTTACAGCACAGCGGCAGGTCGACGACATTCTGAGACCTGTTTTGCTACCCTTCCTTTTGCGGTACCCTGGCCTTATTTTTCAGCAAGATAATGCCAGACCACATACGGCACGTGTTGCTATGACCTGTCTTGCAGCTTGTGAAACACTTCTTTGGACAGCCAGATCCCCAGATCTCTCTCCAATCGAGCATGTCTGGGATATGATGTGAAGGCGACTGCATCCACCAGGGAATGTAGACGACCTAGCCCGACAATTGCAGCAAATTTGGCAAAAAATACCGCAGGAGACCATCAGGGAGCTTTATCACTCTATGCCACGTCGTGTGACAGCTTGCATTCAGGATAGAGGTGGGTCATCACCTTATTGAGCTCGTTACTTTGTAACTCTGTAACTCTGAAATAAATCATTCAATTTGTCTGAAATTTTAATAATTTTCTATTCTGTACATAATCTTCCTCTCCACCAATTTTTGTCTCCATCGGACAACTCCTTCTATGTGCGTCGTTTTTTTTTTTGTTAATGAGTGTAGGAACGTTATAAAGAAACATCTTATGAGTAAATGCAGTAATAAATTCTATTTAACAGACAGGCCGATTCTGAAACCGAAAAAGCTCGACACTGGTTGCGAAGGATGTTCATCGATTAATTGTTCTATTCTATGAGTTGATAGTTGGCGACAAACCATCCCTTCCCTAATTTGTGAAACCGAAGAGATTTCTAGTGATACATCAATAATTGTAGGATTTTGATCTAACTTCTTGAATTTCCGCCACGCTGTAGACTGTTGCTTTAAGTCATCTGTTTGAATTCCTAGGAAGCCTTGTGAACATAATACAAGGATCGAGAAACTGGCTTCAGTCGACGACCTGTCAACAGGTAGCTCTATCAGCCCCTTTGAAAACAAGTTTTTACAAAGCACGGCTCCAGAAATGAAAGATTGTAAGGACGTGAATTTAACGTGCGGAGTTAACAATCGAGAAATACAACGAACACGCACAAATTATGCAACAAGAAAAGGATTCGCACCCTGAGCTGTCACCATGAAGAGCCTGGGTGAGACCGTTTCGTCCTTTTCAGGAATCATCAGCCAGTGAAACACCACCGATGACAAGCTCAGAAGTTGCGAGAGGCGGATCTTTTTGCGTAACAATGAACACGCACAAATTACGCAACAAGAAACACCTCTCGCACCTTCTGAGCTTGTCATCGGTGGTGTTTGGCTGGCTGATGAGTCCTAAAAAGGACGAAACGGTCCGTCTGAGTCTCTTCACGGTGACAGCTCATTATGCGAATCCTTTTCTTGTTGCGTAATTTGTGCGTGTTCATTGTTTTTCTCGATCTCTAAGATGTTATACACAAAAGTATGGAACCAGAAGTAACAATAACAATGAACAGGAATGAAGATGTAGTATTTAATTTCTAGAAATTAGCTACCATTCGCCAATAACAAACTGATAATCCTGATTAAATTGCGATTCGTTCTAATTTGTCTGAAAATTCTGAAACGGTTTTCATTCTCTCAACTCAAATTACTTAAGTATTACGGAGAAAGAGATGACTTTTAAGTAGAAGTTTTTGGACTGTGACACAACAAAAATAGGTGGTTGCACTCAAAACGCTCAAAAATATGTGATTATCATGTGTAGTTGGAAACTTTTCCCTTCTGAGTAAACATAAAGAATTGAAGAAAATGAAATTTCAGCTCGGAGATTACATACAGCTCAAATAATTGAAGAAAATGAATTTTTCAATATAATGTTCAACTAACCACTAAATATAGCAGATATCGCAGGATTGATATATAATAAAAATAAAACGAAGAACATTGTTGTATAGGCTATGAATGAATAAATAATGAAATAAACACTAATTCACAAAGGCAAAAATGTGAGGTGTGAAACTAAAGGAGTCTCAATCTTAAAAATAAACAAACAAACAAATATTGCACAAGATCGAAAAGAGTGGCGAGAGATAACCCATAGAATCGCCAAGAGTAGGACACGGCTAAAAGGATAGAAGAAGAAGAAAGAAAAAATATTGTGACAATATCAATAATGAATTTTTCTGTTTAGCTTAGCTTTTTCTAAAAAAAAAACATAAAACATATTTTACCTGCAAGTTAGATTTTTAAGTTTCTGTTCTATACAATCTGACATACATTTTCCAAATTCCGCTTCAGTTACACATGGATATTTCCGAGAATTGAAATTTTGCCTCTGAAATTATAATAACAGTTAATACTCATTTAAATTTTATATGAATTTCTTCAACAGTAAAGTTCACAAACCAGTCAGAAGCATTGCGATATATTAATGTATCTTCTTATATTGAGAGGCACTAGCTAGACGGATCTTCTGGAAATTAATATTTCATTTTATACAAATATTTTATCTTATTAACTTTATAAAAGCTTTAATTACACACAAGAAATAATACTTTAATTCAAAACTCATACCATATTTCGTCCTAACTCAACATTAAGACTTACTCATGGTTCTAAATGCAAAATACAAATGAAAAGAAGAAAATTATTATTAACAAAATAAAATATTCAACAACTGAACAATATCAAACCTTTGAAAATAACATCAAACTTTTCTTAAAAATAAAATAATGTTAGATAATAATAACAACATCAAACCTTTGTTAAAAATAAAATAATGTTAAATAATAATAACAATAAAAATGATAATAACTATGAACAATAATTTGAATCGGAAAGACAATATCATTGGTCGTAAACCTTTGATAAATCTAATATCTTTTACTTCTATTACTTTAATTTCTTTACTTTAATTTCTTTATTTCAATTTCACAATTTATTCACTTTAATTTCTTTTACTATAATTTCTTTACTTCAATTTCACAA
>JAFIDM010000002.1:18040935-18066997 GCA_023159025.1 Thereuonema tuberculata
TTTAGAAAAAAAAAGCTGGAAATTAAGACCGACATAATTTTTAAACTTGAGCTTATTTTGGTTAATAAGGTTTAAGACATTTCAAAATGATTTATGGTAACAGTAGGACGCTCAATGAAAATTCACACTTAAAACTAAAAATTACAAGTGGTAAATTTATGAGCGTCATGCGAAACTTTCTCTCACTTGAAGTTTCAGAAAACGATATTTTTGATTTAGATAACACTTTTATTATTTTCTGTCAAAAATGATAACAAAGCTGGAATCACGACGATTGAAATGTTTTTCTAATATCTTACAAGCAACATCTTTGCGTTGGAATGAATTTGAATGAAGAATACGAACAAAAATCGGAGGATAATTTTTTCCGACCTCTAAATTCATTGTGATAGTCATTTTCCTGTAATCCTTTGCAGTTGTTCATTATAGGTCTCTGTTCCGTCACACTTAAAAATTCGTCACACTTGCTACTACACCAGAATGTGTAAGTGCCGATAGCGCATTACTTAAGGTTGTTTGCTTGCGTAGTTTAACAAAAAGTGGTTCCAAGATTTGTAATCAAAACAGCTAATATAATGATATTGTATGATGTCATATTACGAAGAAAAGATGAAAAGTCTAATACCATTTTCATTGGGACGCAATGAAGATGGTATTGATCTGAAAGACGAGTCATTAGCATATTTTCGTTGATTATTAATAATTATTTTAAACGGATAGTGTCATAAATTTAGAACACAGGTGTGATGGCGGTGATGAAGGTAATGAAGAAGAATTTATTGAAAGCAGCACTGACACTTTTAATCGGAAGAAAATGGTAGAAGCTAAAAAGAGACTTCACACTATATTATGTGAATTTTGAACGTAGATCACTGATAAAGAAGTCAGAGACATCACAGTTCAGATTTGAAAGTAGACTATACTTTTCAAGCTGCAGGGTATCTCTTGTGCTAAACAGATCTCTAGTGAACAACTGCAGAGGTTTATAGAAAACAGCCAATCATCAGTGAATTCAGAGTTCAGAAAATGATCATCATCAAAATTTTGGTGTGTATTTGTTCGTTGTAACCCAAAGAGTTCTACATTGTTCAAATCTTTCTTTATTGATGTTTCTACTCGATTTCTTTTGAATAATAACATTTTGCAATATCAAAATAAACTGTTGTGGATTACTTTTATATACTTTTCTTCCCACTATTTGTATAAATATTTAATTAATATTTCTACACAGTCGTATTATATAGACTATCGACATTCGCAAACACTCATCCATAAAACACATACAAATAGAAAAGTAAAAAAAAAAAAAAACATTATTCTTAATTAACGATAACATGTAAAATTAACTTTTTATTAAATGATACTTTCTTTTATAGACATTTCCATTTCTGCTGTTCATTTAATTGCTTGATTTTGTACAGAAATTGTTTTTTTTTAAGAATAAGTAAGTCTTATACTCATTTTACCGTATTTCTCATGAAAATTCAAGAAACAATGTAAAGTTAAATCATTACTACTGTATTACTATGTTTTGACGAAAAATACGTAGAAGCATTAAAATGCAATATTAAGGAGCAGAACTTTCTCAGAAGGTGGCACACTAAAAACAAGCCCCAATGGGCATTTCTTTTTGTATTGAATTATTATTTGGGGTTTTAAGTGCGCCACCCTGTTTAATAAATAACAAAATCTAAGATTTACATTTCAAGTTCGAAAAAATTGAATTTTATTGAAACTTGATAGTTTACGCAGAATTTTTATTAAAAGAAAAGAACTTAGGCCAACGACATCCAAATGGTGGCGGAAGACAATACTTCTCTTCATAACTAACTGGACAAGTCAAGGATGTCAGCCCTAAGCTATTATCTTTCTGGATTGAACTCGGTACGCATTATTTAGAACTGTAGATCTATGAAGGTGCATTACACACTAAGTGTCCTTATTGAAAACTTGCATTAATTATATTTTTCTGTAATAGTTTGTTCCTCCTTGAATCAATGCTGATCACAACTACGTTTTATCTTCTTTATATAAAAAAAATAATTACATAATAATAAGTAACTGAAGAGTTTTATATTTAAATTTATACATTTATTTCTGTTAGTTTTTTATTTAAACAGAACACTTACATCAGTAATTGAGAGTATATTCTTAGAAATTCGAACTTTTTTCCATAAAGAAGAAATATTGAAATCAGGCTGATACATTAGATCAAACACTGAAGATTTCCGAATTTCTTCTTCCGTCATATTTAAATTATCTGCCCAATAAGCTACGTCAGCTAGAGGTTCATAAGGACACAGTGTCATCAAAGGATATCTAATAGTAGAATTTTTCTGAACTGCATTTCTAGTGGCAGGTGCACCTTCAATGTAATCTATCACAATATAGGTGATCTGATATGTAGATATTGTGAACGCCAAAGATATAATGAAAGACCAGTATATTTTCTGTTGTTTACTTGAGCTCTGGGAAAACAAACGATCGAACCCAGTTGCACCAACGTTGGTTTCTTGTTTATGTAATTGATTGGGGTCTTGCTTTTCCTGAATGTTCTTGATATTACATTTCCTGATCTCTTTAAGGTTTCTCCTTTGCTTTGCCTATTGAAACAATCAAAATTAAAAGCAATTAAATTTAAGGATATTTTTGTAATATACTAATTTCATTTATCAGAAGAAATTTGAAAAAAGTAAATGAATTTTTTAAATTATTAAATAAATTCTATTTACATTTTTTATGTCAAAAGTGAAATAAGCACATCGAATTCACTCACCAATTTAAATGCTGCTAACAAAGAAAATTCAATGATTTCATGAAGTGTTAGAAGACTAAATCCAATAAAACAACCTAAACTTCCTCCAATGTCAATAATCAAAAGTAATAAGGAATATTGAAGGTATTCGTCAATAAAAAGAAATTTATTCGAATCGAAAGTTAATTCCATGATTGCTGTTTTTTGCAATTTTATCTCTGAATTGGGATGAAACATAAAAAGCAATTCTTGGCATTTCTCAGGGCAACAACAATTCATATTTCTTTGCAATGCCTTTTCAAGTTTTACCACATTTTCAAAAAAATCATTTTCATTTTTACAGTTTGGAAGAGTTCCTTCATCCATGAAAGGTAATCTAAAAGGAAGAAAGAAATATCTCAATTGTTTTTTATTAAATTATTTTGAAATTAAAATTCAGTGAAAAGAATTTTCTAATGAACCATACGAGTAATTTAGTAAATCAATAAACGTTAAAATTTATTATTTTTTTTTGTTAATATAGATACGATAATTGTGACCATATTCTTATATCTAAAAAATCAATAAAATAATAATTATTATTATTAGTCTTTTCCAATGGAATTATATTTTTGTAAGCTTTCTTTTCAATTCTTTAAGTACCGAATCACACTGATAAGATCTAAGTAGAAAAAAATTTTAAATTGGAAAGGGACAATAATGTAACATTAATATTCAAATGCCAATAAGCAAATATTCAAAATAATATTATTATAATTTCTTCTCATTCCAGTTGCTATAAACTGAATTTTCTATAAATTAAAATAAAAATGATGAAATCTTGTTTTATTTTATATAATTTGAAAAAGTTATTTAACAATAAACATCAAAATAAGTGGAATGTTAGAAATAGATTAATTGATAAAGATTAAAGTTTCTAATTAACGATTAATCAATAAAATTTTGAAATTTGTGTGTAAAACAATTACGTAGATGAAGAAACAACAAGAAGACAATTTTAGAAATAAAATAAAAAGATTGAAACTTGAAAATTGCAATGAAGCTGATTATTGTTAACTCTGGTTTTCTTTAGAACTACTATCATATGCAAATAACGCTTTTCGGTTTGTATGGCTTCGAGTTACCATAAATCACGGTGACTTTGTACTATCTGCGGATTTCTTAAAACTAATGTCCCTTTCTCTATTGTATTATCTGCGCCTGGAGCGATGACGGGTGCACAGTGTAACTGATGACTGACGACATCTAAGAGACTATTCACAGACTACTTTCTCATTATAATAATGTCTCAATTGTAGTTTTTGTTCTAGCAGCATCTAAGCCAGTTCTCTTGGTATCTTATGTTGTTGAATATGGACTATAGAATTTTGGCAGAAACCAATAAATGTACTGGTTTACTACATTGGTCATTAATCTGATGCTACAGTATCTATACTCTGACTTTCTTAGTTTTCTCACATTTGAGACAGAATTGAAGAAACCAAAGATGAAGAGGTGATTTTGTGCCAGTTGCAATTCAGTAAATAATCCGATATTATATCTTTCTCACAGTTGTAGGGTTTCTCTCCGTAGTTTGATAGAAAAAAGATTCAAAGATCACAAATGGAGTAAAAGAGACGACACAACAAAAACACAAGCTTGAAGGAAATGAAGCTGCTTGAATGTTCCTTGTGGTAGAAGCAATTCCTATGAAGAGTTGGCAAGGGGTGAGTCAAGATCTGTGATACAAGATCTTCAGTATCGTCACGGAAGGCTTCTACATCGAAAACCCTTTTCTGTAGGGATATATAATGAATATGTAATTGTGCAATCTGAAGATGAGCTGTTCCCTGGACTAGTCTCTGCCATTAATATTGATTCTTTTCGAGTGGATGCTTTACAGAAAAGTGGAAGTTTTTGGATATGGCCACAGAAATAGCATAAATTATATTACAGTTATACCGACATTCTCCAGAAATTTATAAATCTGTTAAAACTATTTTACGTGTGTTTCTTAATATAACGTGAATAGATTCTTGCCACTATACACAGTTCTAAATAAATACGTAAATACAATGGAAGGTGTTTTACGTGTGTTTACGTTAATATGGAATGACTGGGTTCTGGCCACCACACACAGTTCTAATAAAATACATAAATATAAATACAATGAAATGCGAGCACTTTCGAGGTGATCGCTGAGATTCGCTGTTTCCCTTCATCTCTCTCCCTCTCTCCGATGTTCTTCACCGCTCCCTTTCTTAGCCCCAGGCAGCAGGATCACTGCCATCACCCCTAAATCCCAAATGGTTCCGTCCAGCTCAAACATCCGTTGGACCTCATTTCTTATTTTCGAAATATGGTATTCATTTATCCTTGAGAACGCGGTGTAGATCACCTCGAAAGCGCTCGCATTTCATTGTATTTATATTTATGTATTTTATTAGAACTGTATGTGATGGCCAGAACCCAGTCATTCCATACATAAATACAAATACAATAAAATGCGAGTATTTTCAAGATGGTCTACATCTCGTTCTCAAGCGGAGTAATGAATAATATCTTTAAAAAAATAAGAAAGTTCGGGCCACTGGACATGTGACCTGAACGGAAACATTTAGGGTTCAGGGGTGTTGGGCAGTAGACTCAACGGCCCAAGGCTAAAAAAAGGAGGGGAAATTAAAGGCCGTTTTAATTAATTAATTAATTAATTAATTAAACAAGGAGGGGAAAAGGGAAAAGCCACACCTTTTTTTTAGCCCCGAGCCAAAGAGTCTAATGCCCAACACCCCTGAACCTTAAATGTTTCCGTCCAGGTCACATGTAAGTTGCCTCGAATTTTCTTATTTTTTGAAATATATTATTCATTACTCCGCTTGAGAACGAGATGTCGACCATCTTGAAAATGCTCGCATTTTATTGTATTTATATATTTATATTTAATTAGAAGGTGTGTGTGGTGGCCAGAATCTACTCATTTGATAAATCTGTGTTTATGAATCAAAGAAACGACTCTTCCATTATTCAGAGATGAAGGAAAGTTCAGGCAATAAATATCATTAAAGTTTTGTAATTATTATATCAGATTATAAAGTAGAATTTCAAAGTTCTGTTTTTTTTTCTGTCATAAAGTAATCATCAAATAAGGTGTGAGATTGCGCCATACGATGCAGTAGCATTTAAAAACATACAGTAAGTGTAGCAAACACAAAGTGACTTTTTGTCAAATTAAGGTAACATTTTTAGTTCAAAATTTCTGTTTCAGATAATTATCATCAAACCAAGTAGATAAGGCAAACGCAAAACTTTTATATTCTTTTGAAATTTTTGATTTAGTTTAAAAGAAAAACAACTAATTGAATGAAAGTCTTCAAAATTGGCACAAAGTCACCTGAGTTTACGGTATCATGTTAAAATGCGATTTAAAATAATCTTAATAATATTCTATTGAATTTTTAATTGAATTTCGTAAAGGTTGTAAAACTTATTTCTTAAACAAAATATGAATTAAAGTCAACCACTATCACTATAAGGGATTACAACAATTTGATATTAAATGTATCAAAATGAATTTTTTAAAACTAGGCTAATTACACTAGGCAGCAGTGAAAATGTATCTTGAACAAACCATTTGATCTTCAATAAATCGATCATGCTGATCACGAAAATGACCATTAAAATCTCAGATTAGATCTAGTTTCATAGATATGGGGGGGGGTTCAGAATCAGTTAGTGCTATGAATTCATTTTGCCTATCCTGAAATTGCCGTGGAAATCCTACATACGTTAAACAGCATAGCGTTTCTGGGTGGCAGAAGCCACCCACCTTCACCCACCGAAGGTGGGTGGCAGAAGCCAAGCACTGCGACCAGAGGTCTATTGTACTATCCCACGGAAATATGGACAGATGGAGAGAAAGACTGAGAAAGTATGGTGGGAGAAGTGCAGGGGAAACGAGAGAACCCCGAGAAAACCTGCCCAGCGCGGGATCGTCCACCATCACGAAACCCACATGAGAACCGAACTCGGGACTCAGAGGTGAGAGGCCGATGTCTTAGCAACAACGCCAACCGCACGGCCTTTGGCCTCTGTTATATGTTGCATATCTTGTGGCACAGGTCTTCGTTCGTGATTAAATCGTAAAAGATCGTCAATGGGCTTTGCTATTCCGATGATCTGGAGAGAACCATTAAAACACGTAATTAATTGTTATTTTTGCATGAAACTTCCTTAAAGCATGGTATTTCAAAGAAGAAAAAGTCAGCATTGACGTATCCTAACATGAGATCAGCAATGCATCCAGTGCCTCATGGAGATGGACTACCTCTTCCTATCCCACCTGATTCTTATACTGTTAGTGACGAGGACAGCAGTGACTCTAATGTGACTCTATCACCTTCTAAACCGATCACATCGAAAGATCCAGATTTCCTGTGTAATGAGGAGTCTACACAGCAACAAAAAGTAACACAGTGTGAGTTGAATGATCTGTTAAGAGCTTTGGAATTGCCTAAAGGTAAAGCGGAACTGTTGGCATCTAGATTGCAGCAGTGGAATTGTCTTGACCAATCGTTAATGTCAGTGTGTTCCATACTCAATTCCTACCGTTTTTCACCAAACAAGATAACTTAGTAATTTGCAGTGATATTGAGGGTCTCATGACACCTCTGAAAATTCACTATAAAAGTGATGAATGGAGATTCTTCATAGATTCATCAAAAATAAGTCTAAAAGCTGTTCTTTTACACAATGGTAACTTGTTTCCATTTGTACCAATTGGTTACGCAGCCTTCATGAAGGAAACCTATGAAAATATGAAGCAACTGTTAGCAAAGTAAACTATGAGAAGTTTAAGTGGCACATTTCCGGTGATCTGAAAGTCATTGCCGTATTACTTGGCTTCCAACAGGATTACCTCAAATTCTGTTAATTTTTTGTGTATGAGGGACAGTCGTGCAAGGGGCATGCCACCACAAACAGAAGGAATGGCCTATGCGCCAATCACTTGAACCTGGAAAAGATAATGTTATTAGCAAACACTTGTAGAATCCCGAATTGTTGACAGATTACTGCTGGACACTGATCAGAGAATCACCAGCAACAGAATACAAATGGCAGGCAAAGCGATTGCGTCCTCAGAAACATTTCTCTGAGGGGAAACATTAAGGTAAATATTTGCATTATGCTTTTAAGGATAATTATGATAAGTTGAGATATCTAAAAAACTAGAGCTAAACTTTCATTTTAATGGCCATTTTGATGTTTAGCACACTCAAGAACATAAGGCTCAACTATTTTCATCAAAGATACAGAGAGAAAGTTTAATTTTGTTGCCTAGTGTTATTGTATACTTCTTTTAGACATGTATTCAAAAACCTCATATTTATATTTCAATTCTAATTAGTATCAAAAATTGTCAAAAGGTTGTTAACCTTAAAATTTTCACAAAATGTTAGTGGTTGATTAATTTCCGATTTAATTCTTTCTTTTAAAAAATATTTTAAATCTGAATTTTTTAAAAAATAACAACACACTAAAAAGGATGAATATAATTTTATAAAAATTGAAATACTTTACATTTTTATAAGATTTTCATAAAACTTTGGTCATCCTTTTTTAGTGTGTGGAATTTTTTTTTTAAATTACAAAATTTAAATCATCCTTTTTTAGTGTATGGTTATTTATTTGAAATAAAAGTTATTATACATGTAAAAGATATTATTAAATCTGCATTAAAATGAGAATATCCTGAGTTGAAAATAAGGTTTCAAAATAGAAAGACATGTTTCAGAATTAAAATTGTTCAGAATAGGCATTATAATAAACATTTTAATGAAGTTAGTGAATTGTTACCTGCATGATAAGTGTTTAATGATACGCATTTGAAAGCAGTTTTCTTCGCATTGAGAATAATGGAGTGAACTGATGCAAGGACGATGACGAAGATTAAGTCGATGAATCTGATATTAAAAAAAGGAGGAATGAATGATCATCATTTATTGCTTGAATGTTAGCATACGACGGGTAAAATACGAGTAAATGCTGCTGATTACTCTTACTATATTATGTTAAGCTAAGCAAGTAGAACAAATACTGCACATAGAAAATCATAAATAGATATTATTTTAGTCTTGTTTTGAAAATTGATGTTAATTTTTGAACCTGGATGTTGATCATTATTTCAGTGATCATATCCAGTGTCGTAATCGAATTGCATTGACTCGATATTTGTCCAAGTAATAGATAGATATGATGTCTTCTTGAATCGCTGTATGGCTTAGTATGGAATGTGTCTTTATTGATATGAATTCAAGGTGTGAGATGAATTCGCTGAGAGAATTTCAAATACAGTATATTGAGACCATATTTCAAGACACGTAGAAATACAGTCGGACCTCTATTTAACGAAGTCACTAAATCCCAAAAAAAAGTTCGTTATATGGAAAATTCGTTAAATAGAGATTCACCTTTTAAAATTACTTTAAACTCCATGAAACAATATATAAATTATATAAACAATAAATATTATTAAAAAAAGTAATAATTTTAATGATATAAAGCATACATTACCACATGCTTACTTAAATTTTACTAATAAAATCTGTTAATTTTGTCTTTTATGTTTTGAAAAAGTGTTTTCACTCAAAGTACGTCTCGCATCTTTGCAATGCACCAAAAACCCCTTCAGGCGTATTTTCTTTAAATTATCATCAGCGTCGAATTGTTTCAAATGATTTTAGCATTTCATCATACGAAGGTTTTTTTTTTATTTCTGCATCAGGATAATTTTCATTTTCGTCATCATCATCGCAATTCATTGCTGTAATGTTTTTATTTTTCAAAAAATAAAAAAAGAATAAAAAAATAGATATCACAAAAAGTTCGTTAATTCGAAAATGCACTTCGCTATTTGGAGGTTATTTTACGAAGAAATTAGCAAAATGTTCTTGGTTCCAAAGAAAAGTTCGCAAAATAGAGAAATTCGCAAAATAGAGGTCCGACTGTACCGGAATTTTACTTTCTTTCTATTAGATCACCGTGTTAATGAATTCTACTATTCAACAATAAGACGACCTAATAGAAGATGAACAATTATATTAACACTATAAGGAGTAGCCACTATTATTATATAATGTACATAATAATTATGGTCTGCAGTTTCACCACCATTAGACAAGCATTTTTTAGAAGATCTGGAGTCTTTCCAAGTACACACAACAATCCTGGCGTCAATTGTAATTTAATTACATTAACTCCAAACAACTTTGTAATTATGTAACTTCTTTAATTTACGATCATGCACAGTAATATAAAACTAGATTTAAAAAGTTTAAAAAAAATTGAAATATTGACAGTTTCGTTCTGAAAATGTACAGAACTTCCTCAATGTGAATAAAAAGCACAGAAAGACTCACTTTAATACCAGATAAGAGGGATGCCGAAATGGGGTGTAAACAAGCAATGAAAGGCCCAGCCAATCAGGGAGTCGTAAAAAGCGACCTCACGTTGTGTTCGTGAGAACGTTAAAAACAATAACAAATCCATGTGTATATAGAAAGCTCTGTAAACAAAAGAAATAGGCGTGGAAGGAAACATTTCCTTTCACGAATCAAAATGAAAAGTTTACAGTATTTTTTACTTTATAATTGATAATAAGTTTCAGAAAATATATGTAATATTATAAAGATGAACTGATAAAAACACTATTAAAAAAAAACTTATCAAAATAACACATGGTTACAAACCCTAACTGCATAAAATCAATTAACCATTAAAAGACATAAATTTTTTTTAATCTTTAGATTTAACTGGGAAACCATAAGTATACATTTATTTGACAGAAATTTGATCATTGTAACATATTTTTGAAGTTAAAATAACAACGGATTCCATGCATCTTCTTAGGTGTGTGTCATCAGCTCATTCTAAAATGGCAAGATATAAAAAGTTAATAGAGTGATTAGTTTTGTTGTTGGAGGGAAGGATTGTTGTAGAAATGAAGTTAATAGGCAATCATCATAAAGGAACATGTTCATCGAAAGAGTAATTGTTAAAAGCACAATTCAGCGCTAAGTGCGGAAAGTGATCAACCGTTGTTCATGATCAATTGTTAGGTTAACAAAGGATACATCTCTCACGTTAGAAGGTTGTGTTATAGGCTTCGGTCATTGCAGTTCTGATTCCGATTTCATTGAGTGATGACGCCAAGTTAAGAATATTAACCACAAGATATTTAGGACTTATGGAATTCATAAGTATTCTCCGCTTTTATGCAACTAAAGGACAAAGACGTATTTTGCATAAAACGGAATTGAAGTGTGAAATAAGGATTTTCTACTTTCAGGCTTAAAAGACACTAATTCTCTTTTCAATATTTTATAGGAGATATCGGTTGCTAGGTAACGCAACGGTGAAAAGAATTAGGGATTCTAAAGGAACTGACAATTAATATCTGGATTAATCATAGGTAATATTTTTCCATTTATTATTTTGGATCGTGGATTGGATAAAGTCATCAACGTATAAAGATTTAAAGGTTTTCTAAAGAATAAAGATTATTCAAGGGAATTATAGTTTTTCTAGAGAATAAAGATTATTCAAGTAATTTAAAGTATTCTAAGGAGTAAAGATTAATCTAAAGACTTAAAGCTTAAGTAAAGATTAAAGATCAATCTAAGGATTCAAAGGTTATTGAAAGAATAGAGAATACAGTATAAAGTATCATAGTCAAGAATTAAAGATAAAGATTATGTACAGCATAGAAAATGCAAGTTAGGAATAAAGAGATTATCCTACAGTAAAGTTTAAAGTATAGAATAGAACTTTATGAACATAAAGAAAAGTATCTACAACTCTTATGAAAGATTAAATATTAACGAAAGAACTTTATAAGTTAATAATTAAATAAAGCAATTAAAAGTTTCATACAAGTATAGATTGAAAAGGGCTCAGTTTCTAAAGAAACGATTTTAATTGTAAAAGAACCTTTTGTCATATATTAAATTATTTTTACATGAATTTAAGTCTATGTGTTGTTAATCTATTCTGTTAAGGAAAATAGTAAAGTATACTATAGCATTAAGTAAACAAAAGTGAGGGTTAAACAAAGTAATAAAAAAGTAAAAAATTTAAAAAAATCCCTCACAAAAGGGTTATGGGCCCAGCCAGCACGCATACCACTGCGCCACCCTCACAAGAGGGTTATGGACAGCCAACAAGCATTCCACTGCGCCACCCACAACACATAAGGTTTATCGACCCTAGGATCCCACGCTATTTCCGCTATGCTAGTACTTTTAGGTTGAAGTTGAACTTCTAAAGTTGATTTCAGGACATTCAAAGAAATTGACGAAGGTAAAACAAGAATTTTCACAGAGTTCATCATAGCTAGCAATATTTTAAAGTTTAGCGGTGATAATTATAATAGGTGGAAAACGCAAATTCGCATTTCTCTCCAAAAGGATGGCCTATGGGACATTGCAAATACCCCAATTGCGAATCTACAGGCGATGGAAGATAAGCCAATCAAGTTCAAAAAAAAAACTTGATTGGCTTAAAAAAAAAAAACTATTAAATAAGGCACAGAAAGCCGTTGGAATAATAACCGATTCCATCGAAGAGAGATTTAGGTTATTGATAAAGGAAGATAAGGATCCGCACAAGTTATTGCAGGAACTGGAAAAGAAATATAACGTCGTCGATAAGATAAAGATATCCGACCTGAAGCGTGATCTATACTCCGTTAGTAAACTTGCTAGCGATGAAAATCTAATCGAGAATATCCTAAAACTCAAACTAATCGTCGCTGACATCACAGCGAAAGGTGGCACAATTCCAGATGATGAATTTAGTTATTTAATTCTATCTGGACTGCCAAAAGATTACGATTCTGTGGCCCAAGGAATTTTAGTTTTGCAAAGAGGCAAACAATTATAACTCTCAGTTAGTAATTGACCAAATATTGCATGAATATAGGAGGAGACATAGCAATATTAAGCCTCCTGAGAGTACAACTGGGGAATGTCTCAAAAGTACAAGTTGTCCTAAAGACGAAGGTAAGCCGAGCAAACCGTCTGAAGGAAGAAGATGTTTCAATTATGGTAAAATCGGACATCTTGCTAGATTTTGTTGAAAGAAGGACTCTAGAGATCCATCTAAACCGACAACTAGAGGCCATAAGGAGCAACATGAAGTTAAGTCCAAAAAGAAACAATTTGCAGGGGTCGTAGTTTTGTTTGAAGATAAGAAAACATTTGAAAAAAAGATGAACTGGTACATCGATAGCGCCTGCACAAGTCATCGATAGCGCCTGTAACAACGAGAGATTCTTCATCAACTTTGAAGAATTGAAAGATCCTATACAAGTATTCGGAGTTTCGGACAAGCCTGTAAAAGTCATAGGCATAGGTACCGTCAAGTTTACCGTTAAGTTGTCAAGTGGAGATACACAGGAAGTATTACTTCACAAGACTTATTACTCTCCTGATATGTCTGTAAACTTAATTTCAGCAGGAAGGCTCGATGACGTAAGATGTACTCAACGTATCTATAGGAATCTCTACACTGTTAAGGATAAATGGGGAAATACTGTCATAGAAGGCAGAAAGTCTGACTATCTGTTTAAGGTGAATTAGGTTCCGTTGGAAGAAAAACCAAAGTCAGTTAGTTACTTCAACGAAGAAAAGCATAAGAAGTACGTTTTATGACATGAGAGACTCGGTCATCTATCGTTGGCAAAGATGAAGATTATTAAAAACAACAACTTGTTAAAAGGTTTTGAGACAGTCAATATTCCAAAAGATGGAAGCGAAGCATTCTGTGAAAGCTGCAAGCAAGGAAAAGCAACAAACATCAGCCACAAAAGAATAGGTAAAGTCCGTTCTTCTAAGCCACTTGAGTACGTTTACTCAGATCTATGCGGTCCCATCCAAGCTTCTGAAAGTCAACAAAAGAAGTATATTCTGACGTTCGTGAATGATTACTCCCGACGCAGTTTTGTTGAAATCATCAACAGTAAAGAGGATGTATATGAAAATATAAAGTCATTCATCGCATATGCTGAGAGATCATGCGGTTATAAGATAAAACATTTTCTGACAGACCAGGGAACTGAATTCAACAACAAGCACGTCAAAGAATTGTTCAAGTCCAAGGGCATTAAGTTCCAACACTCATCAGCATACCAACCCGAACAAACGGGATAGCTGAGCGTTTCAATCGTTCTATCCTTGAAACAGCCAGGACCATGCTAGTTGACGCAAGACTGCCACTCAGTTATTGGCACTACGCGGTCAAATGTGCTAATTATCTCATGAATAGAACACCCCACAAAAGTATTAGGAATGAGATACCCTTAACACGTTGGTATGGAAATGAAAGTGCACCACGCGTGCAACATCTCAAGAAATTCGGATGCACAGCATATATAAAGATCCCAAAGGTAGAGATAAAGAATAAGTTCGATCCAAGAAACCAAAGAGGAGCCATCCAATTACTCCAAGGTGATTCACAGCAGGGAAAATGCAAGGTGGAAAGAAGCAATTGCCGAAGAAATCAGGAACTTGGAACAACATCATACATGGATTGAATCAGAAATCCCTGATTATGTAAATCCCCTTACAACACAATGGGTGTTTAAGATAAAGAAAGACGATACCGGCAAACCCTATAAATATAAAGGCAGATTAGTTGTAAATGGTTTCATGCAAAGAAAAGACATTAATTATGAAAGGACGTACGCTCCAACACCAAGCTTGTCCAACATTAGATTACTACTAGCTCTAGCAGTACAGAACAACTTAGAAGTACACCAATGTGATGTAAATGGAGCCTATTTGAATGGAATCATCGACAACGACATTTATATAGAAGTCCCTGAAGGTGTGAATCTCAAGGACAAGAATTGCAACGGATTGAAGCTTATCAAGTCTCTCTATGGCCTAAAGCAAGCTGGGAGGAATTGCTTCGAGACACTACACCAGAAATTAAAGGAGAATGGTTTCGTGGCTCTGAGGACCGAACCATGTATATTTGTCCGAAGAATAGGTAAGGAAAGATATTTGTACTTGTCTACGTGGATGACATAGTTATCATCGGTAAGGACACACATGTCATTAAAGATATAAAAGATTCCTTGAACCAAATGTTTGGTATTAAAGACCTAGGACTGATTAAAAATTACATCGGTTTGAACATTAACTACCAGCGTGAAAAGGGTTGCATGACGATTTCACAATCAAAGTTCATTACGGACCTTCTTAGAAAGCACCAAATGGAGGGAAGCAAGCCCGTTGACACGCCAGTAATAGAAGAATCAAGAAAACTTATAGCTACTGAAGAAGAGGCAATCTTGCTGAATAAAGAAGAACATTTAAAGTATCGCAGCATTGTTGGAAGCTTAAGTTACGCAAGTAACTGTGCACGTCCCGACATTGCGTTTGCTGTGAACAAGTGCTCCGAGAAAAATAATTCACCCAATGTCAACGATATGAGAAAAGTAAAAAGAATCCTAAGATACCTTCAAGGAACTAAGGATCTGAGGTTAACATTTTCTAAAGGAAAAGAATGTTTGCGTGATATTTCCGATGCAGATGCATGTCTTGGAAACAGATCAAAAGGAAGATCAACCACAGGCTACTTGATATATATATTGGCAATTGTGTTATTTCGTGGGCGTGCAAGAAACAAAGTCTCGTGGCCCATTCGACTCAGGAGAGTGAATTAGTGTCATGTTGGGAAAGTGCCAGAGGAATTATGAGTTTCAAAAGGATCCTGCAAGAATTGAAATTCAAGGTTTTGTCAGAGTCAACAAGTGAACTTCTGTGTGGCAACCAGCCCACAATTCAAATGGTTTACGACCAATATAATCAATCGAGAAGTAAACATATCGACCTAAAGTATTACGCGATAAAAGATTACGTAAAGATGGGTGAAATTAATCTCAAATATGTGCCAAGTAAAGATAACGAAGCTGATTTACTGACGAAAGAAGTAAGCAAGGCAAAATGCGAAGAATTCAGAGCAAAGTTAAATCTTAAAGTCAAATAAAGCAACATTTCCGATTTCACGTATGTCCTTTATAATGATTGGAGGGAAGGATTGTTGTAGAAATGAAGTTAATAGGCAATCATCATAAAGGAACATGTTCATCGAAAGAGTAATTGTTAAAAGGACAATTCAGCGCTAAGTGCGGAAAGTGATCAACCGTCGTTCATGATCAATTGTTAGGTTAACAAAGGATACATCTCTCACGTTAGAAGGTTGTGTTATACGCTTCAGTCATTGCAGTTCTGATTCCGATTTCATTGAGTGATGACGCCTAGTTAAGAATATTATCCACAAGATATTTAGGACTTATGGAATTGATAAGTATTCTCCGCTTTATGCAACTAAAGGACTAAGACGTATTTTGCATAAAACGGAATGATCCAATTGAAGTGTGAAATAAGGATTTCCTACTTTCAGGCTTAAAAGACACTAATTCTCTTTTCAATATTTTTATAGGAGATATCGGTTGCTAGGTAACGCAACGGTGAAAAGAATTAGGGATACTAAAGGAACTGAAAATTAATATCTGGATTAATCATAGGTACTATTTTTCCATTTATTATTTTGGATCGTTGTTTTCTCGTGGATTGGATAAAGTCATCAACGTATAAAGATTTAAAGGTTTTCTAAAGAATAAAGATTATTCAAGGGAATTATAGTTTTTCTAAAGAATAAAGATTATTCAAGGGAATTATAGTTTTTCTAAAGAATAAAGATTATTCAAGTAATTTAAAGTATTCTAAGGAGTAAAGATTAATCTAAAGACTTAAGGTTAAGTAAAGATTAAAGATCAATCTTAGGATTCAAAGGTTATTGAAAGAATAGAGAATACAGTATAAAGTATCATAGTCAAGAATTAAAGATAAAGATTATGTACAGCATAGAAAATGCAAGTTAGGAATAAAGAGATTATTCTACAGTAAAGTTTAAAGTATAGAATAGAACTTTATGAACATAAAGAAAAGTTTCTAGAACTCTTATGAAAGATTAAATATTAACGAAAGAACTTTATTAAAGTTTCATACAAGTATAGATTGAAAAGGGCTCAGTTTCTAAAGAAACGATTTTAATTGTAAAAGAACCTTTTGTCATGTATTAAATTATTTTTACATGAATTTAAGTCTATGTGTTGTTAATCTACTCTGTTAAGGAAAATAGTAAAGTATACTATAACATTAAGTAACCAAAGTGAGGGTTAAACAAAGTAATAAAAAAGTAAAAAAATTAAAAAAAATCCCTCACAAGTTTCTATGGAGTGAGAAACAGTTTTATATATGGTATCACGCCGCTATAGGGCCCTCATACATTGAGGAAGTTTTGTGCATTTTCAGAACGAAACTGCCTGTAATTTAATCTTTTTTAAGCTTTTTAAATCTAGTTTTATATTAGTGTGCATGGCCGTAAATTAAAGAAGTTACATCATTTATCAGCGCACGTGAAAAATCTCAACTTTTTAATTAATTTTTGATTATTTTTTTTAAAATTATTCTGTTTCAAACTTTATAAACCATCGTTTAATAATTTTTAAATTCTAATATTTATGAATTTGAGCAGAATTAAGATAAAACCTCTACTCGATTTAAATGTACATATCTACGTTTTATCGTTTTGAAGATTCTTTGTTTTTGGATTGTTGGAAATCGGTTTCTTAACATGATTCTCTATCATGCAAAAAATCCTTCATACACTGATGATTATAAGGTATAAAAAATTTCAAATAGAAAATTCAAATCATAAATAGAAAACAAATATTTGAAAAATTTAAAGAAATGTACAGGTAAAAAATATTAATAAATTTTTGAATTACCTTCAAACGTCCAATTAATATCTTCATTTGCAGTCCTACAACGAATCTAAAACCTTTCAAAGGATTAAAATGTTTGAATTTGCTGTTTACATCCAAATGATAAACCCAATAAACCAAATAAAAATTTTACAATATAACCTAAATAAGGTTGTTGAATCTCATTAATCAATACTATCATAATAATTTTAAAGTGAGAACACAATATTACGACAATAAACGACTTTAATCTTATGGAAGTAATTGGTTTAATTTAGATAAATTAACACTAGATAAAACAATAAATTTAGGCACAAATAAAGAATGACAAGATTAATAATTGAGCAGTACAGTACAAGAGTAAATGCGAAAAATTTATGGTAACTGATAGCCATGCAGGTTATAACGCCATCTATTTTGAACAGCTTAGTTTGTTCAACATCCGGGAGGCAGCAGCACTTCTGAGTGGTTATGTTGTCCCGTCAGTTACCCTAGGCAACTATTGTCAAGGCCAGTTCCTTCATGAAATGTTTCAGTTCGAGTTGAGACTTTAAGAAGTGAATTGCGAACGTGAATCAACTGCTGTTGGATCCATCGGAATATTCACTGCTAATCAAAGAAATTATACATAACTTTTAAATTATAAAATATTGACTGAAATCGCTTTGACTGCTATTATTAGCTACAATTTTGCAATCTTTCTGCGTAAATGCATGTTTAATATTTACGGATCGTTTGCAGAAATTTATGGGGAAATGCAAGATGGCCGTTGCAGGAAATAATGCCATGACGAGATCAGGTTTTACCGCCATCCCATTTGCAGTCAATGACGTTCACTAACGTTACGAATTATTAGAAAATCGGTAAAAAGAAGATCATTATACGTCAAAGCAACTTTTCTAAATAGGCAGCTTGTCAAACGCGATGCTCCATCATTATCAAATGCAAAGGATGTCCAACAAAATAAAAGATCGTTGTCAAATAAGGAAGAAAAAGATCTCTACTGTGGTGACTGCAGCGGTTATTATTAAGACAAACGGTCTTCAAGAAATTGGATACAGTGTTTGGAATGTAAAACTTGGTTCCACGAAACGTGTGGCAACTATAGTGTACAAAAAACTGGACTGTGTTTATTGTGTGAAGAAGGATATGCACTTTTGTATGACCTTGAATAAAATGTGTAACGCCACTGAAAATTTATGTATAACTTTGTATGTTAAGTTTGTACATTTTTATTCTCCAATCACATCTGATGTCGGTCAGGCTCTTGTTTTTAGTAAAAAATAAAAAAATTATTTTAGGCAAAAAAAACTGACGTACAGAACATTTCATTTAAATAAATTGTATTTTTTTTACTTTTTTAACTATCTTAATACAGAGTATATTGGATAATTGTAAAGGTACTGCAATGAATATACAATTTATTAAATAAAAGAAAATAAAACTAACGTAAAATGAAGACATGGCGTTATTACCATCTTATGAAGGTAATAACGCCAGTGTGTAGAGTCTTATTTAAAATCCGCTTACATATCTGACATTAATATCTTTGTAATTCCTGAATAACATATTTCATAGAAATAGCATAAACAATATATTAAAAAAAAGCAGTGTTGAAAAATGAAAATTTAAACGAGTTACAGCAAATTTATTGAAATGCTGGCGTTCTTACCATCAGTTACCCTATCTTGTTAAATTTGGTGGATAAAACCTGATAATTTAGTTTTACTAATTACATTCTTTTTTTCAAGTAAGGATTGAAAACAAAATCAAAACGGTTTCAAAATTTGACGTTAATAAACTTTAAGATAAGGATTAATAATGAAATTTTGTCTGAAATATCCACAATTTAATCCTACTGTACTTGCATTGTGAAACGTAATTTGTAATCTTCTTAAAATAATTTATTTTTACCGCAAACTTTGGGATTTTTATATACCAGAAAACCTTAACACATGAACATAGTTTCACAAAATAAAATAGCAATCAAAATATTCGTTGTTTTTATCAGTTGAAAACTAAAGAATATGCTTTAAAAGAGATCAACTAAAAAAGAATTACGATGAAACAAGCTTCCATAATATGACAATAGTAAAACCTTCTTGTTATTGATCTGCAACTGCTGCTATTAACTTTTAAATATTTTTTTTCAAGTTTCTTAAGGCTTAATTACATTTGAAAATTAAATAATTTTTCATAAGTTTTTGTTTTACCCTAATTTACTTTTTATCAAATGGCATTTATCATGTTATTGTTGTATTTATACTAAGGAATAGTTGAGGCCAGAATATACTTTCTAAAACAAATATTCAAAACAAACAACAGATTTTTAAAATTGCAGCCTGGCCTTAAGTTATTTCTAATCATAAGTGTATTGCTAAAACAATAAAACAATGCATTTTTGAATCGTCTTGAAAGCTGTAAAGCTCTATTAGCTGTAAATACAATTATATTTCGTAAAATTAAAGAAGAAAATATTTAAAATTAAATGTTTTAAACTTCATTAAAATATTCTAATATCAAATTCAATGTAGCAAAAACGCTGAAAAAGATTTCATACTTTTGAGAAAAAGTCTCCTATTTTTACGTAGGGATCCTCTAAATCCAAAAAAATCAATACTGAAGTAGTTGGTCCAAAAATCTTCATTGATTCTACAAAAAAAAAATACTATACCAATTAATTCTCAAGTAAATTTCTGATATTTTTTTCTTTAATCATAGAAAGGGAAATGAATGAAGCAAAATTAAGCTTAAGTATAATTTTAACTGCAATAATAAAAGTAAAAATAATTTTCATTAAGTCTAAAGTCCTTCAGTTTTTAATTCTTTAATTTTCCTTATATGTTATCGATATTCTGTCGTCGTTATTGGCAGTTGTTCATATGGAATGCAAATATGACTTGATTTTATGTTAAATTCTGTGTAATATTCGATGTTAAGTATGTGCTCAAAACTGCAATGGAAAAACCATGCTTCCGAATAAATCTATTGTTGTATTAAAGGCTGTATAATAATTTGGAACTTAGCATTAAAGTGATTATGAAATTCTAATTTCATGGCTAGAAGTCCAGAATGGTTAAGTCCAGAAGTAAAATGTAATAAAATAATTGAGCATAACTGTAAAAACTTAAATAAGGAACCTTGCCCAAATAACGCCACCTTAATATTTAAATTACTGTAAGTCTGGAAATAAGGTGTATCGAAACACGAAAATTAAGACCAAGAAAGTTTCATCTTCTATTTGAAGCATACCATAATGAAACATATGATAACTTTTACTGGAGAAGTATGAGAACTCAAATAAAAAAAACTTTGCAAACTGGCGTTATTAGGAACACCTGGTCCAATTAACGCCACCTATTTTCTAGTAACTTAACTTATTTAGAATTAAGAATTATTTCATCATTGTAAACATTATTTGTACAAAATTACAATGAAACGCAACTAAATTTGACTTTCTGTAAAAAATAATAAAAAAATCACTTGAAATTAACACAGTTTTTCTAATCTGTAGCGAAAACAAAAGAGGAAATGTAAAAATTAATTAATTTCGGCATTTTCCGATTATAAAAGCAAAATAATAAATAAGATAAAAATGTATAACTGTTCCATACTTCCGTTGTAGGTCTTTCATAATCTATATTTTTATGAAACATATTAGTAACTTATAAATGTCGTACGTAGCCTAAATTCGTATATGTAGACCATTAACACCACCATGGCATTAAAGAGCTACTGAGCACATGGATCACATGTTACACTTGTTTGTCTACAATTTCCGAATTTTAAAAATAACAGTTAACTTATCTACATAGAAGAATCTTCAAAAATCAAGAAAATATATTGTTTTATATAGTTAGTCTTTGCTGAACATTAAAAAATATATATTTTATCTTACATTGATATAGTAGCGGCCTTTCAGAACCAGTCCTCAACACGAAAAGGTGGAAATATAATTTCACTCGAAAATGTTGGCGGTCTGCTAGTAACTCACTTCAACACTAGATGGCATGTCAATGCAAACTACTTTAGTGCAGTACATCTTATATTTATGAAGAATTAGATAGGTGGCGTTCAAGGTATAAATGGCGCTATATGGCTCAGGTACCTAATCTTAGAATTGAAAAATAATGCAAAGAAAAGAGAAAGTTATGTTGAAAGCTTCTTTTTTTAATTTTTATTTACAACAAAAAAATTTGATATGAAACAAGAAATAGATAATTAGTAGGTAAGATTCGCAGCTAAGTCAAAAAAATAAAGTTCGTTTTGCAAAACTTCTTTTATAAATAATAAAGCAACTATAATTGTTTTATTTCTGCAGCATATATTCATTGGTATTATTTTGTTTTCTTTCAATTTTAGTTCTATGAAATTTTTTATTCAATGTTTTTTTTTTTCTTTATTAGAAATCCTTCACCACTTCATCCTGTATTGAAATTTAAATATTATATTGGACTTCAATCATAATTCCTTATATGTGTCAAAGTTATTATTTGTTATTCAAGAATTCCACAACCACTGAAAAAGAAAAAGCGTTGCCAGAAAATAATTTCATTTTATTTGCATCCTACTTCATTTTGATAAATTTCAGTCGAATAAATGGTGGTGACTTACTAAATTTTACAGCTGTACAGTGTCCAATCACTGCCCTTGTTTGGACTATTTCGATGTCACCTCCACAGTTTTCATCTTTCTTGCTCACGGAACACTAAAACAAAATTTAAAATTTTAATATATTGCATCAAAAGAAAAAAAAAATGAATAAGAAATATACTTATAGAATAATTACCAAAAGCAGCACATTTGAACGTAACAAAGAACGAAAAGTATTATTAAGTTAAAAACTGTTATTAAGTTATTCACTAAGAAAATAATTTTGCCTCAAAAGATGCGGTAAAGATTAAGTGTAGTGTTATCATTAGGATTACAGCACAACTCAACACGAAGTTTCTCCAATAAATCATCTTATCTAAAAAAGTTATTTGATTTTAGATGCCAAGTTATGCTACTCATTTTCAAATTTTTTGTTTCTATTCTATCTCTGGAATTTTTTTTTCCAGTTGGTGAACTAATCAAACTTTCAGTTTCATTCATTCATAGTTCTGTGCCAAGGGCAGGTTCTTCACTGCAAACCCAGCATTCTCCAATCTTTCCTATTTTCTGTCTTCCTCTTTACCGTTCACCATTCCTTCCAGTGCATCCTTCATGATTGAGTTTCTTCTCAGCCAGTGACCCAACCAGTTTCTTTTTGTCTTCCTGAACTTTTAGTTAATCAATAATAATAATTTAATTAAAGTTAAAAATGGATTACTTATTTAAAAAGATCTCAGTTGCCTTTAAAAATAAAAAAAACAAAAGAAAAAAAAATTATACTAAATTTTAATAACAACAATTCTGATTTGTTAACACTTTTAAGTGAACATTAGAAAGAAAATTGTAAATGGGTGATTTAACGTTATTTGAAAATTATACAAAGAAAATCAGATGAAATTTCGTCATCTCATTAATTATGTTCTTAACATATCGCATTTTCTTAAGGTGTTTTTAAAAGCAATCAAAATAAGTCGGAAAATGTTCTATATAGATTATTTTTGTAACCAACAGCAGAAATACTTTTGAAATAAAGAAATCCTATTCTCAATAATAATTTCTTTACTGTGTGGAAAAAATCATTATCTTACCTTAAATTTAATCTTCATTTTATCTGGGGGTAATTTCCAATCATACCAAAGAGTATCCGTAGTCATATTAAGCAGAGGAAGCAAATCAGCATTAGCAGAAACATTGTTATATCGTTGTTCAACTAAACGCATAACATATTCTCGATTGGGAAATTTATATGGACAAAAAAGTAGGGAGTCTAATGAAACGTCATTCTCTTCAATCATATCAAATGTTCCAACTGGATCTTCATATAAATATTCCTTGACACATTTGGAACACTGAAGAATACTAAAGCTAAGGCATACAAGGATTAAATTGAACCAAATAATCTTGCGAGGTTTCTTGAAGTTACTATTGAAAATTTTTGAAATCCCTGTTATACTTGGGACTTTTGGAGCTGTTTCCAAATCTGTAGTTTTCGTTACAAACGTGACATTCATATTCGTTTATGAAGACCGGAAAACTATTGTATATTCAAATATATTTTTATATCATTTTTTATAATCTCCATTGGTTTGAACCAAAGACCATTTATTGGATTTCCGCTTCTTGTCGGATAGGTAAAATGATGAAAGACTTCAATAACTGTGGTGAAATGACTGTAAATTTATCTGCTTATAACTCTATCACAGATAACGTTAGTACTTTCGATTACAATCGGAGAAGGATTGGCAATATTAACTTTGATAGATAATATCTTTGTTGACATGTAAATTTTATTTTACATTTTATAACTTACATATTTAAATTAAACTACTACTGAAGCTTTTGTAGTAGAAGCAGCACTAATAGTAATACTAATATGATCTTGTAATAATAATGCATTTAGAAATCTTGTACTTAAAATTATTTATATTTTTTAAAAAAAAAGGAGATTCAGTGATCCCAACAATAATTTCTTGTTCTTCTTTTTTTGTCTTTTTTTTTCTCAAGTTGAAAAATCTAAAGCAATAACTGTAAAGTAAAAAAAAAAAAAAAAATTTTAGAACTTGTAATAAATAATTAAATGTTTGAAATTCATAAATTTAATGTATTAAATTTACTTCATACTATATACAAAAATCCTGAATATGGTAAACTATTCATGTAATAAAAAACCAAAACAGGCAAAATTATGTAGATTAGACAAATATTTTATCGAATTTGCTTAATGTAAATAGGAGCAATTGACTATTACATGAGATATTGTCTGAACGTGATATTTATGGGATGTCGTTTCATGAAAATGATCCCCTGATTTTTTTGTTTTGTTTTGTTGAAAATACACTCTTTGACAAATAATAAAGCGAAGGAAATGGAAGAATCATCCTATCGAAATGCTACTTGGTTTGTGCAATGTATTGTGGGTGGCATTCCCAATATCACATTGCGAAGTAGTGCTTTCCTGAATTGCTTTCCTTACACCAGTCTAAGAGCGGAGAGCTTGTTGCATGAGGGGAAGCATGATACATACTAGCGCAAACTCGCTCAAGTGCTCGTAACATGCATGGATCCGACGTTGAAGCATTCTCACCGTCCGTGGAGGTTATTCCAACCACAATCTGCTGGTAGAATTGTCCTGCGGGCTTTTACGTAATATTACTTTTACGTAATATTCTTTCCTATTCTCAAAAGCTAAACTTTCTAAAATCATCATAGTTTCATTTACAGGGATATTCGTGTATATGTTGTCCACATCTAGAGAAAACATGTAAAATTTCTTAGTATTATTAAGGAAATGTCCAATCTTATTATTTAAGTCTTTTGAGTTCTTAACAATTACATCTTCTCTTGGTAATTTGAAGTTTTTTACAATTTTATTTGCATATCTAGCCAAATTGTGAACCGGTGAGCCATATGCATTAATTACTGGTCTCATAGGCATGTTGTCTTTATGATTTTTTACTCTTCGTTCCAAGGTAGGGGTCCTACAAGCTTCCTTCATGATTTCTTGGCTTTGTTTATAGCTGATAACACCATTCTTATTCATGTCCGTTACTAATTTTTTTACTTTAGTATATAATGGAAATGTTGGATCTATCTTCAATTCAGTGTAATGTTCTTATCTTGAACGAAAATATCTAATTTAGAAACATATTCACCCTTATCCATAATAATCATCTGGTTACTTTTGTCTGATTTCGAAATATGTAACTTTTTGTCGTTACCAATTTGTCTCAAAATTTCTAATTCTTCATTATTTATATTTGTAACTGTCTTTTTTGTTTCTCTTTGAAATTTCTCTACTAAAAATCCTCTTTATCTTGGTCTTTTAACTTTTCAGTTACCTCATTCAAAATAGCCAGAGTTTTTATGTCCAAATTTTCCTCTTTTTCTATAACAAAATCTAAACCCTTGTTGAGTAAGCTCATTTCTTTATTGCTAAATCTTCTATGACTAAGGTTCACTACATATTTAGTATCCTCTTCATACTTTATCCTATTTTTAGTTTTCTTTATTTTTCTGTTTTTTGCCTTTGTTTTTTCACCAATACATTTTTTATAATTCCAATACATTACCTTTTCATACTCTTCATACTTCATATTTATTTTCAAATTCTTGTTTAGATTTTCCTCTTCGTTTAGCAGTTTTCCTAAGTATTCATTAGTCCCTTTTATTTGATCCTCAATTAGATTTGTTTCAGCTTCTTTCTTTATTTCCCATGTGTTCTTCGTTCCTGTTTAATAATGGATTATTAACACGTAGAGGTTTGGGAGTTATGTCTTCCAAAATACATCTTTGGAGGAAATTCAGATGCTCTTCCTATCTCGCCAACTTCACGACTTTTCTCTGATGCTGTACTATTTTACTATATACAAACAATCCATACTTCTTCCTTAAATCTTCTCTTTTAT
>JAFIDM010000002.1:18067397-18107124 GCA_023159025.1 Thereuonema tuberculata
TTCGAATTTTTAAAAAGTTCGAACGTGGAAGCTCTTCATGAATTCTCTAATGATCTGAAATCCAATAGTTATTGAAAAGGGTATCCCTTCATATAACACGATGCCTAAAGGAAGTGGATTCCAAAGTGAGGCTCAGTCGTGGAAGGTCGTATTTTTTTGTGCCCCGTTAAAGATTAGCAAAGTAATAGATTGTGATATTGTGTACTGTGAATAATTGTTCTCAAAGTTTGAAAATAATTCGCACAATTGTCTGAGGAAATTTGGTAAGACGTAAGGAATAAGTAAAGAAAAAATTACTCATTTGATAATTGGGGAATAAAATCATATGATGCGCAGTTCAAGTGGAATCTTCGAACAGCTTGTTTGCTCTGTAAGTACACTAATTACCCTAATTATATTATATAAATAATGATACAAACAGGAAATATTAATAATTTAACTGAACTGAACTTGTGAATTTTTTTGGTTAAATAATACGTGAAAATATTAATGCCGTTTTAAGTGATTTAAAGATGGAAGAGTTCATTAGTAGAAGACCTCGTGCAGGTACTGTGGGCCCTTTAAATTTCTCTAAATCCAGCGTTAAAGATTGCAATTAAAGTACAAAAAGTCAGTCGGATATTTTTGCAACTAGAAGTATCATAAATCGTTCACCGCCTGAGAAAAGACCAAAAAGGAATATTGAAACAGAGTCAAATGTCAACGTTACATTCAGAGGAGGTCATTAATAAAGTAGCAATGGATTGAAGAAAATAAGCTGAGCACTAATTTTCAAGAAAATATATTGAAAAGTTCTTCAAGAATTGAAGAAAGATATAGAAGTAGTCGAAGAAGAAACAAAGCTAATTATAACAAGAAGAGAAGAAAATGACCTTTTTAGAAGTGAAATGATATACGTCGAGCAACATATAATGTTCCTTAAGGAGGAAGAAAAGAAAGAAGGCGATAGAAAAAGATTAGCTAGAAAGAGAAATTAAAGATTTAAAAGAAAAGATAATAGAAATAGGAAATAGGGGAAGAAGAAACAAAATAGTGTTCTATGGAGTAAAGGAAGAAAAATGAGGAAACATGGGAACAAACGGAAGAAAAAATAAAATAAATATGTAGAAAGCCACTAGGAGTGGAGGTTCGATCCATCGAAAGAGAACATCGAATAGGAAAAAGAAATACAAAGAACACTTTCGAGGTCCGTCCGATTATTGTAAGGTTCAATGATTGAAATGAAAGAAATATAAAAAAAATAGATCTAACCTTAAAGGTACGAAGATTTATTTGGATGCAGATTTTTAAGCAGAGACTGGAGCAATAAGAAAAAGGTTAATACAAATCATGTTACAAGAAAGGAGAAAAGGAAACTTCGCAAAAATTATTTTTAATAAGCTAAAGGTAAATGATAAAATGTGGTCCTACGAAGAATGGACGAGAAAAGCTAAATCAAATGAAAAAGGGAGGGTAAAAGAAATAGATGGGAAGAATAGTGATAGAAAAGATTCAAAAAACGAGGTATCATAATGAACCAATGTGAAGAAATCTTTGAAGGATATCAAGAGTTAAGGTTTCAAAAGAATGAAGTGGAAATTAGAAAGGATAGAAACGAAAAATTGATAACAATGTATAATAGTGGAAGGGAAGAAAGTAAATACCAACTACTCAATGGAAAAAAGAAACAGAATTCTAATGAGGAAAAAGTTTAAAAAAATGTTCCAACGATATTAGCCTGGAATGTGAATGGCTTAATGAAAAAGGATAATTGTTAACTAAGCAAAGTGATAAATGACTTTGATATAGTAATTTTAATTGAAACATGATTGTTAAAAGCTCAAAATATTGGTAATATTGATGTAAATAAAAGATATGAATGGTGTCAAATTAGCAGGTAAACTAAGTAAATTTGGAAGACCAATTGGGGGCATTAGTTTTAGAATAAATAAAGAGTAAGAATATTTAAGTTGTTACTCAAAAGATATATGAGGATAGTACATGTTTGGAGACGAAAAGACTCCTATTAAGATAATTGATATTTATAATAAAGATATAAATAGATTATTAAATAAATTAAAGGAAAATGTTATAGAGGATTTAAGAAGTGATGTAAATCTAATCGTTATAAGAGATATGAATGTTCGCATAAGTAATTTAAATTCTAAATCTATTAATTTAGATGATGAGTTGCTATTTGAAAATAGAATCTCACTCGATGAGGTGAATAATAAAGATGAAAATTAGTTACGGAATGGGCAAGAGAAAATTATATAGAAATTTTAAATGGAAAATATGAAAACAATAATGTAGGGAACAGGACTTGTATTGATGATACAGGATGCTCAGTGATCAACCAATGTTTTGTTAATGAAAAGTTCTTACAAAGGGATATTTATTTTGAAGTTGGGGATTGTTGGATATCAGACCATCTGCCAATCTTAATAAGAAATAGGATATGTAGAAAAAAATATAGTTGAGAAAGTAAGGAAGAATTATAAATGGGAGGTGAGTTTAATAGGGGAGAACAAAAATTAATATTTAAACAGATAATTACAGAAAAATTAAATGATATAAAATCTATTCACGAAATAAATACTTTTCATGAAAGTTTTACAAAATTATTAAAAGAAGGGTGTACATGTAATAAGAAAAAAGAAAGAAAATATAGAAGAAAAGCGATGGCGTAATTAAAGATTTTTTAAAAAAATGTAAAAGAACAGTTAAATTTTTTTAAGTTTATAAATACAAAAGAAGAAAGAAAAAAATTGTATAGCATCGAAAAAAACAATTTTAAAAAAAATATGCAAAGAGAAAATTAGAATTATGAGAGAAACATATAAAAGAAAATTTTGATAGGATTTATACGAGTAAGGAATTTTGGGACATGTTTAAGAAATACAGAAGTCAGTTGAGAAATTGTGACTACGAAAAAGAAATAGATAGTAATGTATTGGAGGAACATTTTTCACGTTATTGAAGAGTGGTAGAGTATAACAAAATAGATAAAGCGAAGGAAAAAGAAATTGTAGATAGGTTAGTGCAGATAAAAAAGGAAATCGAATTATTTAATCATAAAGTCAATCTTACAGAATTCTTGTTGGTACTGAAACGCTTAAAAAATAATAAAACCTCGGGAATCCTGATTGAATAAAAAATGATGATATTATGAATGTGCCTACAGAAGAGTTTAGGTATTTTTAACAGTGATTGAATTGGATTTGGAACATAGAAAAAAAGTGCAGATATTTGGAGATGTGGAAAAATTATACCTATTTATAACACGGAAATAAAAGCGATCCAAAAAATTATAGAGGAATTACAGTATTAAATACATTTTTTAAGATATTTGGAGAAATTTTAAGAGAAAGAATAGAAAGGTGGTTAGACGAAAAAAACATTGATTGTAGAAAATCAAGCAGGATTTAGAAAATGTTATTCAACAATACAAAATAAGTCTTAAATATCTGTATAAATACAATGTTAATAGAAAAAAGAAAAAAATGTATGATTTATAGACTTTAAAACGGCATTTGATTCCGTAGATAGGACGATATTATTAAATTGCTTAGAAGAAATAGGCATAAATGGTAAAGTTTGGAGAATAATTAGAAATAGCCTATCGATGAAGTTACTATAGTTACAATTAATATATTTATTTATTTATTCATTTATTAAATTTATACAATTCAGTCCCGTTAGGAATTCAATTTCCTATCAACAGGTGCTGTTATTTTATTATAATACATAATAATCTATATTACTAAAATCTTTTATTTCTCTATCTGTCTGTCTGTCCGGCGCAATTTTCTGTGCGAATGGAAAATAGAAATAATTTTTACAATGAAATTTCCGCGACGGGAATTGAACCTGCAATCTTCTGATCCGAAGTCGGATGTATTATCCATTAGGCCATATGGACTGCAACTCTTTTCATATTGTTTTTTGACTTATATCTCCGCAATTGTTGTGTTGTTGTTGTGCCCCAATGTTAGTGCAACAATGGAAAATGGTTTTTCATTTTTTATTGTCACGAGGAAGTCGACAAATTCAAAATGAGCATTATTGAACTTCAAAATGTTGCGTTAACTGCTTTCTTTGGAATCGAGTTTTGTTAGATTATCTTAAATTTTATTTTCTTCTTATTATTACTTTTAATAATTGAATTGTACCTTATTAATAAATTTTTGTAAAAACAACTAAACTTATTGATTCACGTGTTTTTGAAATTTGTTTAAGCTTCCAACTATTTTGTTTTGTTATACTTATTCCAATTTTATTATGCTTGAAAAGAGATGGCTTGAAAAGAGTCTTCAAAACTTCAAAATGTTGCTTTAACCCCTTTCATTCGAATCGATTATTCTTGGATTATCTCATATAAACCATCGTTTTATCATCGATAATCAATTAGTATCGAAGTGGACAACGAGAGAAAGGATGAGATCTTTTCAAAGAACTGTTAATAATGTCGTAATCTCGGCTATTCTTGACTACAGGTAAAATTTGTCTGAAGTCTCCGCCAAAGAGGAAAATTTGTCTAGAGTCACAAGTCATCAGAATTTGGTTATCTTCACTCGAAAGAATAGTCACAATCAATTCGTCGCCAGGAGTATCGTATATAAGCTATGATCTTCATTTAACATCTATATCAACCAACGTCCATCTAAATAAATCTCTTCTTCAAATATCTATAACGAACAATCTGTACACGGGAGATGGCCTAGTTATATTGAAAATCACATTTAAATAAATTTTACAAATTTTACAAAATCAAGTTATCATCCTCAAACATATTGAAACAAATATATTAGCAAAAACATATTAACACAAACATAAAATTAACAATAAACAATAAATAAAATAAATAAAATTTGAAGTGATAAACAACACGAGATGGGAATAGTGTACAAGATAGAATGTTGGAATTGTAAATTGTTCTACCTTGGAGAAAGTAAAAGAACGGTAAAGGAACGTATGATAGAACACGGCTACTACATAGAAAATCAATTAATAGATAAGTCAGAGTGTGCTGAACATTGTAAGAAAAAAATGCACTGCGTTAATAGTGAAATTAAAATTTTATGTGTGGAGAAAGAAACAAAAACACGAAAAATGATTGAAAGCATGTACATTCGAAACACGAAAGAACGAAATATCAATAGGAGTGAAGGACTTGAAGTGAACGAATATTTTGTAAGAATAGCAAAAGTTTTTATTGAGAAGCTAAGTGCAAATTGCAATAATAAGGTTACAATAGAAGAACTTGTAATAATTAACAAATAGAAAGTTATTTTAAGAAATTGTTAATAATAATAGAAAGTTGTGATATTATTAACAAAATATATAGTTAAGACATATAACAACATGTAATAATTTAATTGTTCAAAAAAATTTAGCTAATTCATTGTAAATAGGCTTCGGGAAGAGGAACGACATTTCCTTGAAAATTTGCTTTTTCATAATAAATGTAAATTTTTACATTTTAAGTGAGAGATGTTGAAGATCTTTTATCACAATACATATTGTAGGAGAAAAGACCTACGAAGGAGGCATGGAACAGTTATACAGTGTTACCTCCTTTAACGGACACCCTGAATAGCGGACACCTCTAATTAGCGGACATTATTGCTGGTCCCAGTCCCATAAAATAGGACATTCCATGTTATCCACTCCGAATAGCGGACCCTCTGAATAGCGGACAGTTATTTTAACTATTAAAAAAAAAAAAAAATTTCGATTAACATTTCGACAAACACATCATGGTTGTATTTACATCGGTGTCCCATGCATTGATACATTCTATCGGTACCCCCTCCCCCTCCATACATTGATACATTGTTATCGGTGTCCCATGATTCAATGCGCGAATCTGAGGCCCTTTTTTTTCACTGCAGTTGCTTTGTAAATGTCAATACCTCATAAAGCTATCCTATAAACATATTGATTAAATTTAGTGCGAATTAAAATGGCGTCAAAAAGGAAGAGATTGGCACTGAAAGAAAAAATTGATGATCTTGAAGTTGCTGAAAAAGAAAAGCTGAGTGTGCGTTGTCTTGCTGAACGTTTAAAAGTTGGAAAAACTCAGATAAGTGAACTTTTGAAGGACAAAGATGAGATTAGAAAAATGTGGATGATGAATTCAAACGAAAATTCGAAGAATTTGAAGTTTCGTAAAACTGAAACAAGCAAAATCGACGAAGTGGCCATAAAATGGTTCCGCTCTGCTCATGCAAAGAACATTCCTATAAGCGGTGTTTTGCTTCAAGAAAAGCCAGAGAAGTCGGTCAAACTTTAGGATTGGACACGTTTAAGGTATCAAATGGATGACTAGAAATTAATTATCTATATACTGTAATTAATTTTGTCATTATTTTAAGTAAGACAAACGGATTTAAAAAGGAATATAGTAAATAATTGGCAGTTGTTCATATTCTCTCATATCGCAATGGTAATTGTAGAAATTTTAATTAAGATTGTACGTAATTTTTAATTAAATGACATCCTATAAGCTAAGAAATGAAAAAAAAAAAAAAGATAGTCCTCCCCAATAGCGGACACCTCCCAATAACGGACGAAACTTCCGGTCCCGTGACTGTCCGTTATTCGGAGGTAACACTGTATATAAAATTAACAAATTATTAAACAATATTATCCAATATCTAATTTTTACCTTATTTTTAACAATTGAAATTCTTTTGTAATCTTTAAATATATTCCAATTTATATCATTAAAGGTTTTCTCAATTATGCAAGGGTTGGGGCTTAAGTCATGGCAACTATTTTTTATCTGCCAAACATGCGGCACAACTGCAATTTCAGAATATACATTTGAAAGCTTCTTGGATGTGCTTCTGATTGGCATCACTAATGTGGTCTGTGTCAATGTAGGAACGTCATGAGGGCAAGTGGAAAACATGTATTTGGAAATCATCGTTTCATAAGGTAATGCACTGTAGCCAAGGAAGAAAAAGGAACACAGGAATATTCAATACATCTTGCTAACACCCCTCAAAGTAATCTCCAAGATTACTTTGTCCACTGTACCTTGCCAGCGTCTAAGAAGGCGGAGAATACCATTGGCTACATGTGTGTCATTAAGATGTGTGTTAGACATGTTAGACTAACATGTGTGTTAGACCTCTCACCAAAATGCCATCCAGATTTCATCTTTGTTCGCAAGCGTTTCACACGTAACTGCAGCTTGAGTTTTGAAATCAAATTGAGTTTTGGAGTTCAGGTCTGGCGAATACAGAGGGTATTCCAAAACATCCCATCCCTATCGACTACAACACTGGCTACACTGCATTGTCTTATGAAACAATGATTTCCAAATATGTGTTTTCTACTTGCCCCTATGACGTTCCTACATTGACACAGACCACATTAGTGATGCCAATCAGATGCACATCCAAGAAGCTTTCAAATGTATATTCTGAAATTGCCGTGTGCCGCATGTTTGGCAGATAAAAAATAGTTGCCAAGACTTAAGCCCCAACCCTCGTATAATTTAAATTTCTTATACCATATTCATTATAAATATTAGGATAATCAAGTTTTATTCTATTTTTATTTCTCAAATTATAATTTTCTTTTGTACTTTCATCTTTTAATTTAATTACACTATAAAAATTATTTATTATTATATTCTATATAAAATTTTGTTGACGATATAATACATTATATTTTAATAATATTTGTTTCCTTTTATTAATATTATTCCATATGTTTTTAGGAAATATCAACTTTAAAACTTTGGTTTGTAAATTTTTTAAATTTTCCAAATGTATATTTCTTACATTTGCCCATATATTAACTCCATAATTTAGTAAAGAATTAAAAATTGCAAAATAAATTAAAATTTTTATCTTAAGTGGAAGAATATTTTTATATAATCCAATATATATATGGCTACATTTAATTTTTTATATAAAATATTTATATAGTTATCCCATGTAAAAAAATCCTATTTATTTATACCTAAATAATTAAAATTATTTATTATATCAACTTAAGTACAAGAAATACATTTTATACTATTTCCATCTAAACAATCATGCGAATGTATTATGAATTTAATTTTTTTATCTACTATTTTCTTTTTGGGTTTAATTAATATTCCTTTCGTTTTTTCATTAATAAGAAATTTATTATCATGTAGCCATTTTTGTAAAATATGGAAATTATCCTGTAAAGTTTTATTCACAATCTCCAAATTTAAACCTGATGTATATATCAGAAATAATTAAATTTAATAACGGTGTAAGACAGGGATGGTTTAAGTCCTGTTTTATTTATAATTTTGATTAATAATTTAAAACTAAAATTAAGACAAGAGGGATGGGGAGGAATTAAGATAGGAAACAAAATTATAACTTAGGCCAATTGTATGCGGACGATTTGGTATTAATGGCTGAAATAAAAGTAGAATTAGATACTTATGATTAAGATACTTAAGGAATTCATAAAAGTTAAAAACTAACAATAAATTTAAAGAAAAGAAAAATTAATATTTTTAGGAGAAGAGGAAAAAGAACAAAAATGAAAAATGGTACTGGGATAATGAAGAAATTTTAATTGCAAAAAAGTAAAAATGAAAAATTACAATAAAGAAAAGAGAAAGGAGTTCCTGCGGCTTGAGAAGTAATTACATTTAGAAAAAGATCAAATTGAGAGGATTGGAATAAAATTAGATTTTTCTTTAAAACAATGATCATTTAAAACAATGATACTTTTATAAATAGATGGATGTTAATTAGAGAAGAGTGTGAATTTATACAAAATATTTTTATGAAAGTTGTGAGGACGATGGACAGAGGTGTTCCTGGATATATTATTAATGCGCAATTAGGTTTGTTCTCTTTTCGTATAGAATTGTTAAAACAAGCATTTGTTAATTTGGAAGGAACTTTGAATTTAAATCTAACAAGACTGCCGAGAATATGTTCGGATGGAATGGTTCAGAAAGCAAAAATTGGAAAATTAAATAATTTGACTCAAAAGATAATGAAATATTTAATGAAGCAGGATAGGTAGTAGATTTGGGATAGGTCCAATAAAGAAAAAGTTATAAATAGAATTGGTGAAATAGCATTGCAAAAAATGTACAATGAAGCACAAAATTATTAATAAAATGAATATTACAAATTTTTAAATTGGCAAATAAACGGATCATAATTATGTCTGTACAAATGAAAAATAAATGAAAAATGAAAAATATATATATAAAAGAAGTATATATTAAGATTGGGATTCATATGGAGGAAACGTAAATACTGGAAAAAAAATTGTAAGATAAAGTTTGTAGGTTTAGTTGTAAAGTAATAGAGGGATGGAAACATGTGATTTTTGATTGCGAGAAATTGAATAAAGAAAGAAAAATATTGGAAATTAATAATGCTAAGGATAGAAGAGTTAGTGGTACAAAATATTGTCTTCACAGTATGTAAATAAAAAGTTATGTAAATTTATAATAGGAAGAATTGAAAAGGAATAAAAATAAAATTAATATAAAATCAATTGTAATTTTATTAACTGTAAGAGTATGATTACTATTATTAACTTTCTTTAATTGTTTAACTTAATAAATGTATAAATAAAAAATGGATGATATAATATTCCTTTTTATTACTGTTTTTGTTTAATTAATCAATTTATACATGGTGTGTTTGTGTGTGTATGTGTATTTAAGATGTTTGATTCCAATAGCAGAAATAATAAAAGGTTTAATGAAATTCTTTATTGGAAGGTTCAGATAAAAGGTCAGCAAATTTTTTCCTGTCGAACCCTATTCGAACAAAATTAACAATTTTAAATATCAACCATAATTTTCAATTAAAGGATATAGTACATTGAAGTCCAGTCTAAGCTCAAAATTGTTACTTTTATAATTGTATTTCTTTTTCACTTGCTCTTTCCTGGTGTCGCATTTCCCCGATGCAGCGACTAAATTCAAGTTGATAGTAACCACAGACAGAGCTTTTTAATAACAATGGCAGTTATTATTATCAAATAAACCAGTCACCTACAACTGCCGTAGCCTACTCATAAGTTTTTATGATAATCCAGCTTACACTCCAATAATCTGCTTTTATCATTCACACTTATTCCTAGCACATGTGTTTCTGTATCCATGTGTATTTCAATATCCTGTTTATTGAATTTGAAGTATTTTCCTGAATCGAATACATTGTAATTTTAGTAATGAAATCATACTCTTAATCTTAATTATTAATTGTCCCTAATTTTTTTACGCACTTAAATCATTTAAATAAATAGTTTTGTAAAAATTTTGTTTTTGAGATATTTAAATTTCATGAAAATTCGAAATTCTTATTGGACTACTTTTTTTTCGATTTCCTGCTAGTCATATTAGGCAATTCATGCTTTCAGTGATTTCATTCATTACAAATATAATTTCCTATGTCTTTCTATAGGTTTGGAAATGTAAACACGAACTATTAATATGTGTAAATGATCGATACCAACTTTATTTGATTTCTTCACATACCATAATATTTCAAATTCCATTCCTCACAAAATTGGCGAATGACGTAGCCTAATTTTGTATTCAAAGCAGTAAGAAATAGCAATCGATGCATCAACAGTGTTCGATTAGCAATAATTGATAATAATTGAAATCACCAGATCCAACAAAATGCAATGCATTGTTAATAACAATTTACTGAAAATCTGAAGACACGTGATCTAAGTTAACCAATCAGTATCATTTCCTGTCTTCACTCGAGTTATTCCTTGGTCGCGTCTGGAATATCGTTGTTACTTCCAGTGTTTAAATCAAATTCGTCATCGCGCTACAATGCTTATTTTTATTCTTTTAGTTGTTTTTTTTCAATATTAAGAAACTATTTACATAATTATTCTTTGTTTTTTCATTTTTTATATTTTCGATTTTATGAAAAGTTTGTTATTAGTCGTCTATCTCTGTTATTGATGGCGGCTACTCTCTTTTCTTGCCTGGCGTTGCAAATAATCTACTAGGCTTAATGGTAAGAGAGGCTTCGGTTTCCTTAACAAGATTTAACACTGAATAACATGAAATACCTGCTGCTTCAGCCGTTCTATGATAAAGATAGACGACTTGAAATAAAAAACAATATTCCATATGATTCCTCTCGATTGTCCCTTCAAAGTTTTGCTAGCACAAACGTAAAACAGTGTGTGTTCTGCAGCCGCCAAGTTCAGAACCATATTCAAAACGGAAGTATGAGGAGTAACTAATGCTCAATACCATATAATGCTTAATACCATATAAGGAGTTTTCACGTGTCTTCAGATTTACAGTGAATGGACTTTAGTAATTGTAAGTTTATGCTACTTTTTCACTTCAATTTGAGTCACATACATCAAGTTCAAAATTTTATGTTGTATGCCTATAAATTATTATTATTATTATTATTATTATTTCAAATTGAAAGATGTTAAAATTTTATAAATAAAATTAACGCATATTGATTCTTTCAATTCTGATGGTATATATGCGAGTTTTTGTTAAACATATTTGCTTTATTCTTTTCTTTAGGACTAGAAAACTTGCGATCACGTGAGGTTTTGAGATAATTTTCTCAAAACCTGCGAGCACCGGTCTCGGTGTTTAATCGTAAGTCACGTGACATCCGGTTGACCCACGTAGGTAAAAATGTGAATGTGAGCATCCTCAGTACTATACCGAATATTTGTCACCTTACTTGTATTTCTGTCCTATGGTTTCGGAGGAAATAGGACCAGAAAAACTTCCGCTTTTCTCTTATATATTTTTTTTTTGTTCCACCCAATAAAATTGAAACTACAGTTACTACTTTTTCTTAAAATTATTCTCCGATTTTATTGGTCAGTGTTTGGATTTTGTTTAATTATATTTCTTCTAATGTGTTCTAATGGTGATTTCAACAATTTTTTTATCCTTTCTAAAATATTAAATTTTAAATTCATTCTGCAGGTAAATAAGTAGAATATTTTACATAAAAATATTATTACTTACCAAGGACGTATTGTAATTCTAAATTTGAATGAATGCCGAACTTCGAGCTTAAAGGCAAAGAAAGAACTGTTCTCTACATTGCCTGTTATAAAGAAGAAGGTGAATGGATGGGGAATGTTGTGTTTCAAAGGAATTGTAACGTCATAGTGAAAAAAAAGTAAGGGAGGACGATGACCATCATTGTATCATTAATAAATCAAGAAGTCCGCCTATCATTAATTATTACTCAAAGGATGAGATGAGTGGGAATATTGCGTTTCACATGAAATTGTTTTTATCACAGTGAATTAAAAGAGAACAGGGCGAATGACAAGTCATACACTTTTTCATTCTATCATAAAAAAATTAAGAACTCTGCTTGCCAGAACTTATGACTCAACGATAAGGACTGAAAAAAAATATGGATTGGAAAGAAACGCATTTAAATAATGGTGGGACATAAATAACATTGTAGTATTGGTGATAGATAGGAGGATAAGGGACATTTTGAACGTAATAAAGTTGCTTGTGAAGAGATATTCGTACTAACTTACGAAAATAACATAGCGCTATTCAATATCTGAAATTTTAAGTTCTAATTTCACCAAGTTTTATTTGCATTCGCGAAATATTGTTAAATTTGATTTTGATCAAGATTTATACCAGAAATTTATCTAAAACCATTTTTCTTTAAAAGTAAATTATTCATAGATAAGTGATAAATAGAATAATTCAATAATTATACACGTTCATTTTTATTGTTGTTATATTGTATTTTTTTCTTTTTTCTTACGGCATTAAGCTTTTCATTTCATTAATGTGAAGAAAATTGGAAAATAGTAACTTGGTGTAGTGACCATCTAGTGTAGTGATCTACCCCGCCCTCACTCGCATGGGTAGCGGGTTTCTTTCCCGGGTTCTAGGCGGGCTAATGAAACGGCCCAACTTCGTCCCATGGTCAGGGAAACGCTGGGAGCCTGAACTCCGCACCCCGTCCGCCGAGTATGGCGTGTGATGGGGATTAGAGAGAGAGAGAGAGAGAGAGTGACCATCTAGGGATTCCAGTGAACGAACTAAGTGATTCTCATTTTAACATATACGAAACAGTGCAGTCAGCAATGCCTAGTATCATCACTTTAAATTACTATTTCAGTAAAGACAGCAACAACAAATCAAGGTTCTCTTTTCTAAACCACTCTAATTAAGGTAGTTCGTCTATATGGTTAGACATTCCTTTAGAAAAAAAATGATCTGAATAGTATTTAAATATAGATATTGAGAATATTACTTTGATTCAGAAATAATTATGTTTTAAAAAATATTTAAAGGTACAATTGAAGCTAAAATCAAGAAACGCGAAGTGAAATACCTGAAATTTCTATGGCAACATAATGCCATTTTCTAACGAGATCTTACCGTGCTGGCGTGGTCGTGCGGTCTCGGCGGCGGCCAGCCGTGGCGGCCAGTGCGCCAGTACCTGGTTTCGAATCCCGGCGGTGGCATGGCTGTTTCAATTTCCTTTCCTGTGTTGTCTAGCCTCTTCTTCACTTTCTCTTCGGTCTGACGTCATTCCTTAATGGCTTCCTGGGGAAGGCCACGGGAAACCACCCCAGTATCTTTCCCTTGAAATTCTAGGGAGTCTGCTAGGGGTTCGCCCTGGAACACGGAGGCTTCGGATACGAAGCGCGTACTTCGGTGCTTACCGGCCATACATACGTAACGATACCTTTTTTTACAGAATGAACAGCTTTCAACATAAAAGAAGTTTTACAGTAGCAGTAAATGAACAATAAGAAAGATCTAACAAAAACACAAAAAGTAGCAGATTCAGCTATACTGTTCTTAAAAATCTTGAAAATCCCGAAGATAAACCTCGAAAGATATTAAAAAAATGAGGAAATATCTCTCTTTAACTACTTAAGTTCATCTACTTTGACACCATTCCGTATACAATCTATTAGAAGACGACTTCATTTTAATTGGCCAGTAAACCCAAGGGCACACGGCGCAATTACACCAGTTTAGATGACGGTTTGTAATAATCGCGATTGGGATTTAGCCTCATCCATCAGATGCATCGTCAGTTCCACGATACGAGGTTGTTAATGGATGTTGACTCAAACTACTCTTAAACCGTTGGACCTACAGGGAATTGAGGAAATCAGCAAGGACCATTCGGTTGCTGTTGTTTCATCGGATAAAGAAGGTAACTCCGTAACACAGCACTCCCTTGTGTAACCATCTTGCTGATGATGAGGAACTATGATTCCCTGAAACTGTACAGGAATTATTTTTAAATATATTTTATTTTTTGTTTATTTCTTAACCTTTTTAACTAAGATTTTTTTAATATAAAATCTTTTTTACGCATTGTGTGTTTCCAGTAATTTTTACAAACTTCTTAAAAACCCACACGTTAATAAGTTTTTATCTTATATTCTGAAAAATCAATATAGGATAAAATTCATTATTAGTAGTAGACTATTGATTCATCGATATATTTTGATATCGAGTATGTTATTTAAATACTGATAAGCTCATTATTTTTCAAAAGGAATGTTAGACCATTCGTTCAACTACCTAAATTAGAGTGATTTTGAAAAGAGAATCTTGCCGGAGTGGGCAATGATCTACATCGAAGATATGGCTTCCTTTTTATTGGATACTAGTCGTATACAGTTCCCTCACCTTAAGAGAAGTGTTGACGATCTTCTCATATATTTTTAAGAATATCTATTTTTAAACATAGGATAAAATTCATGATACGTTTAAAAATAGATTCTTGATTCATCGATATCTTTTAATATAGAGTATGAATCGAATGGTTTCATACCCTTCATTGATATTTGAATTACCGATATGGATGACTTTTTCACTCAGGTATTCCGTACTCATTCTGGGAAACCGATTCATTCTGGGATTACTTATATTTTGATTCTTTCTGCCCCTTTTTAAGGTTAGTATTATCCATACAGCAGTTCGCAGGGCCTTCCTAACAGACACTATACTTAATTACAAATCCATGTGCTCGGGTTTGTTATTGTGTTTTGATCATGGACAGAAGAGGTCGGTCGGATCATTATACTGGCCACGCCGTCAATTACAGGTGATTCGATTCTATCTGGTTCCAATATGCCTGTTCCAGTACGGATATCAGATTGGTTGCCTTTTCCTATGTATACCTGTGTTGCCTATTCCCCAACGATGTCTGGTCAGCTAATTGGACGTGCTTAATAGGAAGCATTTTTTAATTGTAAATATATAGGATGTCTATAATTTAAGTTCATCTATTCTACGCATTCTACAATAAAAACTACATATTGGAATGCCACCAAATTTGCAGTACGTCATAATGACACAATGTGAAGGAAATTCGTTGAAAAAAAAATAATTTCAAAAATTATAACCAGGGGGCGATTGTAGTCGTGTACGCTGTCCAGGACAACGCAGTATAGTGCTTATATGGATACAACAGCATATTCAATATGTTGACCATCGATATCTGCTACCATTATCTGCTAATTATAGGCATCCTGTACTTAGTTTTAAGTACAAGCTATTTTTTTCTTTTTTTTAAATTTTAAAGTACTTATCTTTCAGGCTGTTTTAACGGTCATATTTCCTTTGAAGATGATGTAGGTAAAACCTTATTTTTTTTGTCATGATTGCACTTGGCTTACAATCCAAAGTTTGAGATCACTGCCTAATATTTATTAACTTAAGGCGTTTCCAAATTTTGTTTTCTTTTGACAAACATAATAAGCATAGAAAATTTTCTCATTTATAGAAAATGAAAGTTGCTATATGAGGAGCTTAGTTTCAAAACCCGCCATCTCCAAAATTAAAAATTTTCAGAAAATAGGAAAAATTGTACCTACGTTATTACTTCGAATTTACAAATAAACTTTTTTTTGTATTGTAGGTTATAGAAAGAGTAATAAAGTGAACCAAGTCAAAAAAATCTGATTTTGATAGTTTTAGCGTTATATCCTATTTTTATGCGGAGAAGGCGGTGTTTGATATAAAGTATTGGAATTAGGGGTTTTTGAAGAAAGCTTGTGCGCCGTATGTCTCGGAAATACAATTTCTACTAGAAACATGGCAGTTCCTATTCACTGCTGTTCCTGTTAAGTCCAAATGCGGCCAGGTATGGTCCCGTCTGGTAACAATTATCGATCTAAGACTAATACCAACACTTAGCAAACCATTAGGTCCATAATTTTTTTAAATAATTTCCGCAATGACTCGTAATATCACCATTCATAATAGAATATTCTTTTATTGCAATAAACGTGTTTTACATAACCACACTCTCACTCTAAGGAATTTATTTTAAGTAGTTTCCTCATCCATAGCGCAGCAATCGCATTTACTATCGGTTCTGCAATCTGAATATTCCATATCCTTGTAGAATTCCAGATCTGGGTTTTCTTCCCATTCTTTGCAGTACGTTGTAACGAGGAGTTTCCGAACATCCTGGATTTTTTTTCTGATTTATTTGAACTCCAAGGGATACAAGATTCGATGTTATCGACTATAGCTTCCTTCCCCTCTTCGTAATCAAACTGAACTGAGTGAAATCGGTATTGTAATTAACTTCACCTTAGATCCAACACGTTGTTATTCGTTTTCTGAAAGTATATGCGTTTCACTTTGGACAACTTGAACGGTAGAGCTGTTGGGGTTTTGAGAACTTCACTAGTGGCAGTTTTTCAGTTAAATACTTGCCAGTCTGTGAGAAATTTCTTTACCAATCCGAAATGTTCGCATATTTAGTGGTAGTCTTTCGGTTCCAGCATTGCTTCACGTTTTCTGATCTCCTGTTCGACCGATCCAAAAATGCGATCGGGTGGTAGGAAAGAGTGACCTAAGGTTGAGAAAACCATTGTGACAGTTTTAACGCTCTGAGGAGCACTGCACTTTAGCCACTGTGTTATCATTCCTACCATTGTGGAATTTTTATGCCCTTCACAGCCATCTGCAAAGAGCCTGATCTTTTCCACATCAGTTAAATTTGCATGTTTCAGAGTATCATTCATTGCTGATGCAATGATGTTTGACCCCTTGCCAATGTCACTCTAAAGCCAGGTAAAAATGTTAACATTTTCTTCGGGTATTTCTTTAGTCGGCGTGGTTTCTATACAACAGTAAAGTTGTTATATGGTTGTTATATGATAGTTTTGGATATGGATATACGTATCGAAATCGTATCGCAATACATTGTTATGGTGGTTTTTGAATTTAATCTGTATGCAAACGGCGGGTTTTGATTTGAACTTAATAAAACTTACATTAGCTCGGTATTTGCAATTTTTGGATTTGGCGGGTTTTGATACTAAGCTCCTCATATGTTCCCTATTTATCAACCAAAAAATACATACAATTTTTTTCTTAAAGAGAAATCGTGTATGTCCAAGAATCTTGATTATTTGAAAAAAGAATCGTTGGCGCATTTTAAAAAAAATTGGGCCGGAGAAGTGAAAAGCCAGTAACGAATAACAGGTATATTTATCTAATTTCTGCTTTTAAAACAAAGTTTTTTAATGTTAGGAAAAAAAAGCTTCTTAAGTATCATATCCGAAGTCCTCTCAAACATCTTATTCCTATTAACCAACAGTTAATTTTACTAGATACTAATGACAAACATATTAAGTAACTGATAATTGTCCGAAAAAAAGGAAAAAGGTGATATATTAATAAAAAATAATACTTATTGTCAATCATCATCATCTTCTTATATCATGAAATAAATGTAAAATTAAAAATAAATTTAAAATACATTTATTAGACAGGAATTTTCGAAGAGATTATTTCCTTCTCTTCTTCTTCAGCTACAATCATTTTTAACAAATATGGGAATTAACAAAATAACTGAAGAAGAAAAGGAAATAATCTCTTCGAAAATTCCTGTCTAATAAATATATTTTAAATTTATTTTTAATTTTACATTTATTTTATGATATAAGAAGATGATGATGATTAACAATATGTCTAGAAGGAGTGAGATGAAGAAGAAATACGGTATGTACATTTATAAAAATAATACTTGTTAAAAACAAAACTAATTGGGTTTGTACTTATTCCACTCCTTCAATTTGAAGAGCAAACTCCCATATTCACTTTATATGCTGTTCTATATTGCTTATGATTCAATATCGTGCATATATGGCATTTCCATGGCATATCATGCGTCCTGAGAAGTCTCTATGTGAAATGTCTTATGTCAGCAAATTTCCGGATTTTTTTTTTTTTTTCGTTTTTAAAAAAATACTGTGGTTTAAAAGGCATTTAGCTTCGTTTTGTGGGGTATTTTAGTATATACTTTAACAACCAACCATAAAAGCACTGATTACTATTAAAAAAATTACTGTAAGACGTTTCGAGATTCCTAACTCAGAGACTTCTTTCTGAATTACAAAAAAATATCATCATAAGGTGCGTTTATTTTTAATTGAGAAAGAGGTCACGATCTGTTAAGAGCCTAGAAACGTCTTTCGTTAAGTTTTTCAACAAAACATTTTAATCTTGTAAATAGTGCTTTTGTGGTTGTTTAAAAGACATCTCTTTGAAATTATAACTGCATTGGAGCTAACAATCTCAGAATATGTTAGCTTTGAGCTAATGTCTGGATGCATTTCAAAAAGAAACAAAGCTACGGCAAAAAAGGTTTCCAGATATAAATTTTAGACCAAAAAATCCGCATATACGCGCATTAATCCATCCATACGAATTTACTATCATTTCTGAAATATACATCTTAGAAAACAAAAATATGAGAAATAGGAGATGGAAGATCCTATTTACTTTGGTATTAAGATTAGGAGCTGTTATTTAAAGCTGCCGGAAACATTTTTAAAACACATTAAAAAGAATTAATTCCGAAGCTTCAGAATAATCCAAACTCATTTGGAAATGGATAAAATAAAATGATTTTACATGAAAGATTATAATGGAATTGGCATTAAAGGTAAATTTTAAGATTAAGATGAGGAATTATTTGAGTATATAATTGTCTACTATTTGAATGAAAAAGATTTGAATAAAAGCAATAAAAGTTTGAAAGATCACTAATAGTTGGAAAGGAAAAGTTCTAATAACTGAAGTTTATTATGAATTTTATACATCTCAGTGTTACACATAGGCCTACCAAAAATAATTAGAATTTATAAATTACAATCACTAACGTTCATGGGCGGATTTAGGTCTTGATAACTGGGGGTGCGAGCTCACCGGAAGGTATGAGGTATTTGTATACCAAATTCAAACACCAAAACCCAATTTAAATGTTCCGTTTTTAGCCCTAAATTACTAATTAATAAAATTATTATAATAGAAAACATTTTTATTTATCTGTAAAAAAAATTAACATCCCAAAAATCTGGGGGTGCGGCGCACCCCCTAGCACCCCCGTAAATCCGCCCATGCTAACGTTCATTCTAGATTCATTATAATAATAAGAGAACAAAGTCAAGCATTTCCTCATTCCCATTTCAATTTCCGTAATTGGATTTTATTTTCATATTAGTTTTCGTCTTTATATTAAGAGATAATAATAAATGATATTGCAACATCATTTACATTGCAAAATCATTAATCATTATCTCTTAGTCTTCACTTCTGTGAAATACATACAGCGTCCCTTTCAAATCAAGATTGAATTATCGAATGCCGTCTAATGGATTAAATTAGTTTTGCAAGAGAGGTTCATTCAATACTTCGTAATCCAACAGATTGGAATCTCTTTCAATTTTAATTTGATTTGCTGTGAGTTTATGAAGAACTAGATCTATTTCAGTTATGAAATTAGATTCGTTTTTTGAGTCCAGAATTAATTCAAAAAAATTAATAAGGAAACTTTCGTGATGGCTGCTTTCAAAATCTCTCGGCAAGAAGACAGGAATTTTGTGACAGTTAGGCGCACGACTCTTTCAGCCCGTGAGGATGTACGAAGTTCTCATATGTACAAGAAGTTTTGGTTGAGTATCCTGACACTGAAATTGACAGGCTTTTTTCCAGTGAGTGGTGTACTTCGAAAAAATAAAGAATTTGCATTCAACTATTGCAGTCTGAGTTTCTTCTGTTCTGCAATCGTGTATGTCATATTTCTAGGGGGTCTATTGTTTTCTACCACGATTGAAAGTCATGGAAATATAATTTCCACAGAATCTATATCCGATGATAATTTCTCAGAAGCTTTTGGTAATTTGAGATTCTGGACTTTTGCAGTTTCTATCCTGATTGGAAGTGTTTTGTTTTTCGGTTTGGCTAAACGATATCCAAAACTATTCAAAAAACTGATGTTAGTGGAAAAGAATTTTGGAGGAATAGCATTACCCTGTTCACTGATTCAAATGATCGCTTATATTTTAACTGGGATGAGCTTTATCGTTCATTTGCGCTCAGGTCCACTGACAACAACAATCTTTATTAATAAAATAACATACTTCATCTTTGATATGGCTGATTTAACGTCTTTAAGTATATTCATTACCTTTTGTTCCTATATGGAGTTCTATTTAGTGAAACTCGAACATGATATGAAAAGACATCTAAAAACGTCAAAACCAATCGATTTACAAATTCTTCAGGAATGGCACCACTGCTATAACACTGTTCTGGATGTTGTCAAATACTGTGTCAGTAAGATGTTTACTGTCTTTCTTTCTTACGTGGTCATTCAACGTGGATTTTTAATTGCTGGTCACTTTTACTTCATGCTAATATTGATTTTCATTGAAAAAATATTTCACTTCAATTTTTCGTACTGCACGCTATTAATACTTTCTCTGAAAGATCTGACTGAACTTGTAGCAGTATGTTATTCTGGCGCTAGAATCACAGATCAGGTAAGCAATTTAAACTTTCATAACGATTTTAAAATATGCTAGGGTGATTTACACTAACATTGCTTCTAATTCATTAAACTAAAACAAAATAACGAAAACAAAACAAAAACTTTGTGTCGTTTTCCGTTCTGGGATTTATAAACAACAGAAAAATTTATAAGTCAGTGGCTTTCGAACCAAAACCAAAGCAGGTCGAAAAGACTGTTCCTCATGAACCCCATACCAGGGCTCTTCGATGCATCATATAATGAACAAAGTTTTTGAAGTGTGCCTAAGAGTGGAAAATCAAATTTCAAAGATAAAATAAATGATGTTTTAGAATTAAATTATAATAAGAGAAATCGATATCTTCATTGTTTCTATTTACTTAAGATTTTAGATCAAAACAAACATTTATCAAAAAGAATAATGAAAAAATGTAAATATTAATTATAGCAATTAACAATTTTGTTTTTACCATATTTGTCTACTTCTAAAAAAATCGTACATAAAAAATCTTGAAAACTAAATGCTGAAATTGATATTTATCTTGCCAAAGGAACACCTACATTCGATAATGAATAATATGATTATTAGATTAAATGCAATAACATAAAAAATTTTCATCTCCTAAGTAAGAATGTAATCTTATTTTTTAGTGCTAGACTCGTGTAGAACAGATGGAAACAAAAATGCATTTTGAGATAATTTTCTGACATAGTTATCCTTATTGCAAAAAATGTCACTTATACAGGGTGCAGCAGGTATTTGAGAACACACATTGTAAGTAACACAGTATTCTGAACGTCATCGTAATGCATCCCTCTGTTTTGTAGTAAACATGGCAGAACCTAGGCTAACCAAGGAAATGAAGAGGCAGGCAGTCATCGTCTCCTTGGCTGCAGGACACTCCGATTCCGAAATTGCTGCCTTCTGAAATTCGTCCGGTCATTCGTCTTCAACGTACGGAGAGAGCTGGAGGCCGCCAGTGGTGACGTGGCGCTCGGACAGGACTAGGACGCCCGAATTCATCGCTTTCGTCCAAGCTGCTGCCGAAGCTGACCCCGGGAAGTCCATGAGGGCACTCGGCAGGGAGATGCAGGTTGACGAGGCCACCATCCGACGTGTGGTTCATGAAGACACCTAGAACAATCACGACACACAGAACCATCACGGAGGCGGGGAACTTAGTGTGCATGAGGGTCGGAACCTCCGTGAGTGTTTTACACAGCCACCGATCATTTCTGCGGTTCCCCTTCAAGTCCTGGACGGTTTTTTCTCATCCGAGAAGAACCACAGCATTCCTGGCTGCTCCAGATGTTTCAGCTTGTTCAAGAAGCGCTTGGCTCGGGTCACTGTTTTCTCGCTGTAATGAACCTCCGTTACAAGTCGTATGTGTTGCGGAGAGGTGTAAGCAACACATTGGTATAAGCAATGGCGTTGACTCTGGCACCTTGACGAAAGAAATGTGGAGGCATCACATCGCTCTCACTGCTAACGACACCTAGAACCATCACGGAGGTGCATGACGGTCGGAACCTCCCGGGGTGTTTTACACAGCCACCGATCATTTCTGCTGTTCACCTTCTGGGTTACTGCTGTAGCACGTGGCAGGCCGTATATTTTTCAGCAGGACTCCGCTCCAGCCAATAGGCCCATTCAACACAAGAATGATTGGCCACCAATTTTTACGATAATGTCACTCAAAACATGTGGCCCGCCAGCTCCCCTGATGTTAATCCTTTGGACTATTACGTCTGGGGCGTGGTTGAGAGGGCCTCCAATCAACATCCACACAACATCGGTGAAGCTCTCAGGGCAGCTATTGTGATGCCATGACAAGCATTCCCAGGAACCACCTCGTTCATGCCTGCGGACGGTTTCGATAGCGTTTAGAGGCTGTTATTGCGGCAGATGGCAGTTTCATTGAATGATGTACTGCATTGGGTCTGTCTTTCCGTGTACAAAATGGTTCAATGATCATTAAATGCTCTATCTTTAGTCTCTGCTCATTTTTTTCCGCGGATGTTATTTTGTTCTTAAATACCTGCTGCACCCTGTATCTTATAGCTAGCTATCTCACAGAAGAATGTTCTTCCATACATATAAATTCTTGATAATTGCCTTTAATTTAATTGCAAAGTAATAAATGTATCTTCTATTACTAACAGATTAGATTTGATTATGTTCTCGACTGTGTTATTTACATGGCTTGATACCCTTCTCACTTCGTCGAGTAAAATTCTTAATCCTAATATTCTTCAACGCTTTATAATAACAAATGAATGTTACTTTTTAAATTCCTAAAATTATACAAGATATAATGATGCATTCGTAAACATTGATATAAATATATCTTCATCCTGAAAATTACATATATCTTCTTTTTCTTTCAAAAAACTCCGGATTCTACAAACCTTACCCTACATCTTTTTTTAATAACAATAGTCCTGTCTCACATACAATTATTTCCCAACAATCACTCGTGATTTCACATTTCACATTGTTATAATAATACTCGGTTGTTTCAAATTAAATGTAAATTGAAAGATAATTACATAAACTATTCAGTCACAATATATCCGCCATTTTTTTCTTTTTTTCTTTTTTTCTTTTAAACATACATAGTGCTCCAATTAATGGCTGTATTGGCTAATATCTCAACATTTCCCGATGTCGACTTTCTATAACATTTATCATCTCCCTAAGTCTTTTTATTAACTAGTTTCATTTTCTTGGTTCCTTGGAGATACCTTAATATTCTTTTTAACTAGAATCATATCTTGACTTGAGGGTTGATTATTCTTTCTTGACATCATATTTACTGCATAATTTATGTCTGGTCTTGTCGTCTTGCTTAAATAACTTAACCTTCCAATTAAACTTCCGTATTTCAAATGTTTTTCACCTTCAAATCTTTTTCTTTTCCAAGTGTGATTTCAAACTCTGAACTTGTATGGTTTGTCTGTGTGTGTGTATATGAATGTGTGTGTGTGGTTTTTTTTTTTTATTTTTTTTTTTTAAGGACGGGGGAAATGCATTTACGCATACCAAGGAATTGGTAATGTGAGACTCAGTCATAAAAGACTACTATTCACTAAAACCCTACGTCCGACTTCCAAGACACCCTACACGGAACCGCCGTCAGGTACTACATCGCGTAGGGCAGAATGACTAAAAGTCCGACTCAGATATCATTTTGCAACTGATCAAGTATGATTTTCTCAGCCATACGAAGTTTCCGTATAACAGTGGCAGCATAGTCAGCCACTGCCGTCCAATTAGCCTGGGAGATAGTCATCAAACCAACAATGTTCTCTGGAGTCACTCGCTGTCGAAGGGATTTCTTCAGCTCATTTCTATCTTCATGGAAGCGTGGGCAGACAAAGACATGTTCCACATCCTCGTCCAAGAACTGGCAAGTCGGACATGACGCACTGTCGACAATTCCGAAGCGCCTCTGGTACGGTAGAAAACAACCATGGCCACTTAATAGCTGAGTCAGGAAGTGATCCACCTCACCATGCTTTCTTTCCATCCATGTTGCAATATTAGGTATAAGATTATGAGTCCATCTTCCACTGGTCGATGAATCCCATCGTCTCTGCCATCTGTCCGTTGTCTTGCTTTTCATGGCCTTCCTGATCTTGGGTCGGTGAGCGTCACGACGTTCCCGAATACCACTGCATATCGCGCTTCTCTCACTTGCTAAGAGATCGATAGGCGGCATCCCTGCTATGACGCACACGGCATCATATGAAACTGTTCGAAATGCACAAGCGACCCGTAGAGCGCATTTCCGGTGAACCGAAGTCATTTGACATACATATGATTTAGTCTCCATGGCATGGAACCAGATCGGAGCCGCATAGAGCATGGTAGAGATAGCCACACTGGACAGGAGTCTTCGTCGGCTCTGCCGAGGTCCCCCGATGTTCGGCATGATCCTAGCCCAGTCGTTGACCACTCGTGCAGACTTTTCACTCACGATTCGAAGATGTTCATCGACCCGATGCCTTGCATCAATCTGAACACCCAGATACCTGAGAGAAGGCTGTGACAGAATGTCATGATCACCCACAGTGAGGGTAACGATCTCCCTCGCTTTCCTGCTGGTCACAAGAACCGCCTCTGTCTTGTGATCTGCTAGTTGTAATCCAACCGTTGAGAGCCACTGACGGATCCTGGCAACAGCCACATTCGATGTTAGGGTGACAACTTCCAGGTGTTTCTCAATTACAACCAATGCAACATCGTCAGCGAACCCCACTACATTCACTCCCTCGGGCATTGGCAGCCTGAGTACTGCGTCATACATGATATTCCAAAGCAAAGGACCAAGTACTGATCCCTGTGGAACACCGCCAGTGATGTTGTAGGTTTTCAGTCCGACTTCGGTATTATACATTAGGATACGATCAGTGAAGTAATTCGCAATTATTTTCCTGATGTACGCTGGAGCCTTCATTGAACTCAAAAGTGTTTAAGATGCAGTTCCAGTTTGCCGAATTGAACGCATTCTTCACATCCAACGTTATTATGGCACAGTACTGTTTTACTCCTCCCTTCCAGCGTTTGCCCTCAATGGCCTCTCGAGCCAAATCAACAACAACTCTTACAGCGTCTATTGTAGATCTTGATTTTCTGAAACCATACTGGTTTTCAGAGAGACCATGCGCTCCTTCACTGAATGCCTCCAGTCGATTGTAAATTATCCTCTCCAATACCTTACCTGCCGTATCCAACAGGCAAATTGGCCGATAGAACGATGGATCAATAGGTGGCTTGTTACCTTTAGGCAAAAGTACGAGCCACTGCTGCTTCCATAGATTTGGAAACACACCCTCCCGTAAACAAGCATTGTAGACGTCTAGAAAGATCTCAAGTCTACACCGGATGCCGGTTTTAAGAGCAGTATTTGGAACGCTGTCTGGGCCAGGGGCTTTTGAGTCACCAATCTTTCCGCAGGCCTTTATCACTCGTCTTTTGAGATAGATGGCACATCTTCACATTCATGAGGTGGAACTTCCAAAACTATCCCCGGTTGTTGTGGAAAAAGAGTGTGTGTGTGTGTGTGTGTGTGTGTGTGTGAAAATTCTTTGCACTTCTCGACACAATGTACAGTGTTTCCAAACGCCTGAAAACCTGGCCAAAAATACTAAATGCAATTTTAACACTAATATTTCGACTTTTCTTTTTAAATACAAGACAAATAACACAATAACATTAAATAGGAGTTATTTGCTTAACAATTTGCTTAACAAACTGAATCTTTATAGGGCGGCAATAAATTTGCTTTCAATACAAAGTTGATGATGAACGAGGATTTTTCCAAAGCACACTTTTCTCTCCATTTTCATCCATACAAAAGAGTTGCACAGGAACCATGGAAGTGAAGAAAATATCGGAATCAGAAAAGCCTTCTTCTGCCCTTTGTTTGTAAAGGGAATGCCCACTGTTACCATTACAGCGCCACTCGATATCACTGTCGTAGAAATTTTGTCATCTTTCATTCTGACAATTAACGGTTCTTGTAACATTATAATGCGGCTGGCAGTATGATTTAAAAGATTCTGAAGTGATTCTTCTGCAAGAGATTCGGTGACTAATAGAGACTCTGGATAACACATTTTCTTAGCATTTAAAATTCTCTTGTAAGAAGGATATATCCGCATTCAAATCTTTTGCGCCTTGTCTCATCACTTTATACTGGTGCGTAGTCAGATCAGCCTCCAAAAAAATTGATAATGCTTCATCATCATTATAACTTCTCATTACAGAGCTGCTGGTTGATGCAATCTTCCAATATCTTCGTATCTTTAAAGGCCTTGTTGGTGATTTTTCCATTTCTTCTAACAGCTTGGCGTGTTCTGCGTTACCAGATTCGCGATGTTTCATTTACGCTGCGAAAGCTAAACTTTCCGCACTTTCTGCTGACTTCCTTAAGGTTTCAGTTTTTCTGCGCTTAGACCTAGTACTGCTCTCTCCAAAGTCTGTTTGTGGTCTTCCTCTTTTCCCAAGTGAGTTTTCACAACATTCACATCACACACAAACTCCCTATCCAACCATTCTTCATTGTTTTTCAAAAACCTGTCGATGATTCTATATGACTTATCAAGTCTGCGAAATAATTCATTACAAAACTGAGATACTTGTTTTTTTAATAATTTAAATTTATCATGTGAGGCTTGTACGTCAACTTTTGTTGCAATATGTTTAACTAAAGAGTTTTTTTTTTGTATTTGACGACCGCCCTTTTCTTGCTGCAAATTATGAAATAACTCTCTCCGTATACAACGGTATTCCATTCTGAAACGAAAATAAACTATAAAACTATGTGATTTGTAATATATCTTCTTATTGTTATTATTTAACTCTTAAATAATCATATTTTTGCTCCTAAGAAAATTATTTGATATTGTTAATAAATAGGGTACATGTAATAAATCAAAAATTTGTAATTATACAAGCAAATATGTTTATTTAAATTATAACAAATGGAGCTTGTATGAGCAATTTATTTCTTTGTGGCTTCAAAGTAGACATGTTAGGGAACATGTTAAGTAAAAATATAACCTCGGGCAACATCAGGCATTTTTTGTAGGCTTCTTTGAAAATTAAATTTATGCGGTTGCCAAATAAAATTACATAACGTAAGAAAAAGCGTTCTCAGACTATCATGCTATCACATAAATTAATAAATATTATGTTTTCAGAATACCAAAATATAGTTGTACGGAATTAATATTAAAACTTACCTTTAAATCAACAAATGGAGTACAAAAAAAACATTTGAAATACAGGTTAAAAACGCTCGATCACAACAACATAAACTATGCAACTCCAACCTCTCACTTTCAAGGTTCAACAACAACTGAATAAAAGTAGATCAGCTATGAGGGTAGAAGTTTTATGACCACCAGACATTCTGGAACAAATTGGCACATTGTAAACATTATAAAAAAAAACAACTTGAAAAATGCATTTTTGGCCAGATTTTTAGGCATTTGGAAACTGAGCAATGTTTAAATTAACAGATCATCGAAAACATGTTCTTGATTGATCTTTCATACATTTTTCTTTACGTTATATTTGACCTTCATTCCCAAAAGTTCGTTATTTTCACCTCAGTTGTTAATTCCAAACAACCCATTCAAAATATCTTTAATTTTCTTAATGAACTACATACTCTTGAAGAAAATTAATATGCCATCCAGAAATATATATTAATAATATATCGGTAAACACAGGTGTCAGATTGAATACTTTGAAATCCGTTTTCATTTAACTTATTCTTTAGTGTATCATGCCATTTTTCACATGCTTGCTTTAGTTCATATTATGCTTTCTGAAGCTTTAATTCAATGCAACTTAGATCTTTGATGTTTACTCCTTCTGGTACATTCAAATAGATATCTTTGTTCAAATCTCCATTTAAATATTCAGTTGAAACATCACACTGATGTACAAAACTCCTTTCTCTTCATCATAAATATCTTCTTTATTTTACTGAACGATATTTCACAGAATTTATCATTCTGTTTTTTCAAGCCTTTTTTGAATATTTTACAATGAGTAACAATTAGGTATCAATACATTGTCAACGAACATGACCTAACATAAGTAGGCAATAATAAAGGCTTGAAAAAACAGAATGATAAATTCTGTGAAATATCGTCTGTAAAATAAAGAAGATATTTATGATGAAGAGAAAGGAGTTTTGTATTGAATTAATATGAAAAAATAAGAAGACATGTATATCACACTGATGTATTAAAATTTCTTGTTCTACTGCTAATGACATTAACAGTGTAATTGAAGTCACGTATGGTGTGGGTGCCTACGTCTTATTGTAATTGTCATCTTTAATTTCCTCATCCTGGTTATCATCTTTTTATTCTTCATTTACGAAACTTCTTTCTTTCTCACTTTCATATGATGAAGAGCATTTTAAGGACGTTAGGAGTTTATAATTTTCTACAGTACTTGTTTTTCTTTATTCGTAGAAACTCGGAACCAATTTGCATTCTCTTGAATAAATATAATGCGTGTTTCCTCTACTTGGTTTAACTCAATATTTTCAAATCTTATAGCCTCTCGTTCTTCTTGAGTATCCAATGAAGATGTCTTTATTCACTCTACTGTCATGCTTGTGTTTCAAGTAATTCTTTGGTTTCTTAATGCATGCAATACTTCCAAACATTATCAGGCGCTTCATTTTAGAAATTTTTCTTTTGTCATGTCATCTCCAAATAGGAATTTCTTTATAGATACTTGAATGAGGAGCGCGCTTTATTTCATAGTTTGCACATTCAATCGAGTATGTCCAAAACTTTAATGAAAGTTTAGCACCTATCAGTGTGGTTCTGGATGTCTCTAAAAACTTTTGGTTCAATCTTTCAGCTATACCGTTTTGCTACGGTGAATAACTATTTGGTGATTTTTTTATTCTTTTGAATAACTACTTGAATTTTTGTGAGCAATTGCTTCCTTTCACAGGAAATTGCTGACTTCTGTATTATTAAATTCGGTTTCTTGATCTGTTATGAAATTTATTACTTTTTTCCAGTTCTTTTTTTTTGCAACGTTTATGAAACATTTAATATATTTTGGCACTAAAGTATGTATTGAGATTGTTGACCGTTGCATTGCGAATCGGCCCACATACATCTACACTTACGAATTCTAAAATTGTTGTCGAATGTAAAAATTTTAAACTTTTATGTTATATAGTTGTCATTTTTCTTTCTTTACAGCTTTCACAGAAGGTTTCATTTTTATTACTTGGAAGCTTTAGATTATTTATACCTTCTCTTTCATTAGTTTTAACTTTTCTAATGAAACGTGACCTAAATGGGTTCCCAAAGTTTGTAGTTTGAATATTTCTTGTTCATTGAAATAGATGTCACATTATGTCCAGTTATATGGTTTACATTTAACCTCATATAAATTATTAAATGCACCAATTATTTAGAATTTTCATTGGTATCTTTCATAATGAATGTATTTCCATTAATAAATTGAGAAAATCCTTTACTTCCTAAGTATCCTTCCATCTTTAGGACTTAAAACACTTTACTCAATCTAATTTTCTATGTTAAGTTATTATTAAAACATACTTCAACATCAATTGATCCATTAGCATATGCATCAGTTGGTTTTACCGGAGCACCCTACACATTTCTCATAGGCTCAACCTCTTTATAAATCTTAAATATTTTAATTTTAGTACAAACATTAAGTGTCGATGCACTGCCAAGAAACCATTTACTGTTTTCACGTTTAAGTCTTTAATTTTTCTGATCAATATTCTTCATAACTATAACAACAGAAAATGCATTATTAGATAACCTTTTTTTAGTTTGGGGATTATGTAATTATCTACACACTTTGGAAGGTGACCTATTTTACCTGAAACGAAACATTTCCTTGTTTCTTTTGAGTTAGGATTTTGTGAAGATGTAGGCTGAGCTACTTTGACTGTTTGACAGCGATCTTCATTATCATTAGTACTTTTATTTTCAAGATTTGTTTTCCTATGAAATACCGGGTGATCAAGAAATAGCAGGAGGTGTTCAGAGCCCTGTAGCGTGTTATATACTGGACGAAATAGAACAAAATTTGGCCATCAAACACATTAAAAGTATGCGGTTTCGATTTGTCAAGAATAAAAAATTAGTACCAAACAACGCCGATAAGATAAATTCCGTCGCTGCAAGCGCATAATGTGTGAAAAAAGAATTCATAACTGCCAATGGAAACAGTAAATAACAACACACCAAATAATAATGAAAAAAATTAATTATAGCAACCTACAAATTTGGCTCAAGGTGACCACCAGCCTGATGTTCCACTAATTGCATGCGGTAAACGAGGTTTCGACGGTGGCTCGCAGCATATCAGCATTTATTCATCTGACATGTAACGTTATTTGATCTTTTAAGGTAGGAATGTCAGGAACATATCCTTGATATACAATGCTTTTCAGGTAATCCCACAACCAGAAATCACAAGGATTCAGATCAGGGGACCTCGGAGGCCAATTCATGGGACTAATTACTATAACGTCTGTGAAATATTTCGTCCAGTACATAACAAGCTGCAGAGCTCCGAACACCTCCTGTTATTTTTTGATCACCCAGTATATAAAATTTATAGGGTCCAGCTAAACCTTTTTTTTTATGTCCAGGAATTTGGAGTTTTACTATAAAATTTATTCTAAATCATTCATTCCGTCATTAGATTTGTGATCAATGAAAAATGACATGTAATTTTGTATTCTATATTACACAAAAAAATATATCCTGTTGATAATTATATACATAAGGTCTACGCCAATATATTATATTTATTAGAAATGAAAATATCTTAATTTTTTATTGAATAATAGATATTTAAATTTTTTTTAAGTTCACTACTCGATTTTATAATTTTGAAATAAACTATTGATATTGAGTGAAAACGATATTTTTTTTTTAATTGTAAGTTTTCAATGAGTTAGGATGTGAAATGAACTGTTGGTATTTAGTGAACATTATAATTTTTTACTTTTGTGAGTTCATATTACTTGATATAAGTTATGTAATGACTGTATAGTAAAATTAATATACAGTAGAAATGGAAGCTTATTTTTTTTTTAAAGCTGACCCCTTCAGATTGTAGTTATGAAACGAGCTGTTGATGTTCAGTAGACATTGAATTTTTATTGAAATGTGTGATTGTATTATTTACATTTCTTTATCGGTGATTGTCAATTTCTATTAAAAAGCTTTGGATTTCATCGTCTGTTATGTTATCAATTCTCCAAAAAAATTTCTACTCATGTTGTAACTTCTTTTAAGAAATTTTTCCATATCTTTGTTGACTTTGCTGTGAAAATATGATAATTTGTTCTTGTATAATATATATTAACTTTTTTGTTTGTTTGTTTAGTTTACGATTTTCTAGTTCTGAAATAAATTGTTGACAATCATAGTTTTTTTATTGGAATATGAAATGAACTGTTGGTATTCAGTAAAAAAGATTATTTTTTATTTTTGTAAGTTCATATCAGTGAGGATGTAAAATGAACATCTGAAAATATTCATTAGCATATAAAGTGGAACCTGGCTATTCGCATACAATTTGTTCCAGGAGGCTGTTCGAATTGTGATTTGTCCGAATGTTGAATCAATTTTTCTCATAGGAAATTATGTAAATTGTATTAAACCGTTCCAGATGCCCAGTTGATGCTTATTTAAACCTCGATAATAATACTTAAAGCAAAAAATCATGCATAAAAACTATATTGAGTGGTAATCCGAGATACGAAGTTTGTTTTTTTTTTTTCAGTTCAATTGTCATTCTCACCAGCTTTCCTTTTAGGCTTGGTTGAATCACTACCTTTTTTGGACACCTGATTAAACTTATTTTCAATGAAAATATTTAAAAACAACCAAGTATAGCAATAAAATAACACAACGTTTTACATTCGCTAAAAATGCTTAGCGAACGAGGGCGAGCCACCTAACGTCAGATTTCAGAGTCGAATTTTATTCGAAAAGTTAAGAGGAATGCGGAGTTGTACGAGTATAGAGGTGAACAAATGGCGGAGTTCCATTGTATTTGGTCTTTTCCCTCGTGGCAGATCCGTCAAAAAATCCTGTGTACATAGAAAACTATCGTTAGTCGCCATCTTGTTTGTTTTGATTTTAATGCATTTTGATTGGCAGAGAATAAATACAAATATTATTGCCTAACGAAAAGGCAGATTGTTATTGAATTCCTGTAGAAAAATGAAATTTCATATTTAGAAAGTTTTATTTCTCATCTGACAGTACTTTGCTAAGCCGGCAAGTTGGATCTAATTTCTTTGGCGGCAAAATTCAAAAGCCTGTTTTCCGTGCAAATTTGAAACGGGATTTGTGTAGTAGAATTAATTTTCTTATTGGGTGTTTTAATGCTATTGAAATTGTTTGGACTCTTAGTATTTTAAACATTAGTTTCTAGAATTACATTCTAAGTAATGAAATTTGTCTTTCGGTCTATTTTCTTTTTTTTTGTAGGAATAGAAACCTTAATAAACTCTCCGTATGTTGTCTCCTCTTCCCCTAAAATAACTTTTGAATCAGTGAATGGATCTTCTAGGAATTTAAAAGGAAGTAAAGCTTCTATGTAAGCTTTTAACTTTGACAAATTATTTACGGCAGTGAGACGAAATCGTAGAATCCAGAGATCTTACCTCAAACTGCAAATGGGAACTTTAAAAAAACTGAACTTTTTCCTGAAACAGATTCTTTCACAAATGAAAGGATCATTATCCTGTTTATATACAAATCAGCATTATAATGAGATTGATGGTATCTTAATTTTGCAAGTATAAAAGAAAACATTTTATGGAAAAGTAGCTTTATTTTCCTTTGGCAACCCAAGATACAATGAACCTGATCTTAATTGTTGAATGTGCATTGAATTTATTTACAGATGTGGCATCAGTTAGTGCAAATGGCTGAATTGCTTTAAATTTGGTGCAATTAATGTATTTGGAGATTTTTTTATTTTTTTTATTTTGCTTTGCTTGCTGAAGGAATGTTGGGTTTTAGCTGTTAAAAATGTTTAAATGATTGACTTCAAACTATAAGCTACCAAATATATACTTTGGAAAACATGCAGCTGGTTGACTTAAAATTGAGATTTAATATCTTGCTTTGTATTTGAAAATGCATTTGTATCAGTTAGACGTTTTTATAATATGGAATTAAAAAAACAAGACAACCTACACATAGTATAATCACTAGCAGTGTATTGAAAGGTCATTTTGTGCTAAAGTATGTCTTGTGCTTTTGTTCTTTTTTGGGCGGAGGAATGTGTATGCACATATAGCTTCTGAGGTCGTCTGTAACTATTGGTGTGATGTGTTTACTAACATACTGACTTCCAACAAATAACAAATTAACATTTCAAGCCCATTGGAAGCTCATTCAATTGGATGAGATCAAAGAAGTTCAGTTTTAGGTATCTGAATATAGTATTAAAAGTTAGTGTCCCACTACAGGCCTTTGGAGTCGCAGGAGGTTAGGCTCCGGGCATTCCATAACCAATGGGACTAATTTGAGGTTGGGTGGTCAGCCCGATGCTTGCCTGCCTTTAACTCCCAGGAAAGACACTCAGTACCCATTCAACAGAGCTGGGTACACCCTAGGCCCATTTGGAGCAAAATGGGGTGTATAAAAATTCCAGGCCTCACTAAAGATAGTATTATCTATAGCAAAAATCACTTTAAATATAATGTAGGACACAGTTCCTGAAAGTAAAATTCTACAGGCTGAAACAGAACTTGAAAAAGTTGAATATTGGATTATTTGCAATTTAGTTAATTTTAGGCGATTAAATGAGTCTTAAAAAGTCTACATACCGATGCCTTTTATTTGCATTAAACTTTGATATTTAGTTTAACTCGCACTTTTCTGCATTTCCAAAATTTTAATTATTTGTCGACAGGTTTTTCTTTTGAATTTATCAAATGCCTTAAATACGTAAAGTTTGTTGGAAGAACAATAAACAGATGTGAAAATTCCTCAAAGTATGTGTTTCAAAAGACAAATGCATTGTCTGGTACTTAAAATCCTTTGTTTCAGCATTGAGAATAGTCTTAACTTTAAGGAAATTTGAATTTATATTTAAAAAGATAATGGAAGTGGATACATTTTTATTATTGTATTGTGAAAAATGTGTGTTTTTTTTCCTAAGTTTCTTGGTAGAGAGAATTATCCTGGTACTATGACACTAAAGATGCTCCAAACACCTAAAACTAAAGATTTTTTACAAATATTTGAGGAAGATTTTACTTACTTTGATTAATTCAATCCTATTTTAATGTGGGTTTTTCAGCAAGAGTAAATCAACAGGGTCTTGCGGGACTAATTTTTTTTTTTTAAATTGCTTTATACCTTTTTGTCTAGAATTGTGTAGGAGACTAACAATTCCAAATATGTATTTACTAACCAGCCATACAAGTAAAATAATCTAAGGTTTCTGTTGTGACTTAATAGGATTAGAATTAGACATAGGTTAAAGACTCAATTACTGTGTGCATAACGATGGACAGATGCTGTTCGGACAAAGTGAGTGCGTGGATTTGTAAGGAGTAATGTTTGGCACTAACTGAAAGAAGATTCCTCCACTAAATTCTCTTGTAAATATGGTGTGAATGAATATCCCATTATTCTAATTCGCCGTGTGGATAATAATTCTCAGAGGTTAAAAACTAGAACTTTATAGTTAAACCATCCAGAAGCCTGTCAGAGCGAGAGCTAAAGCAATACACCGGAGTAAAACCTGCCACAATTTGGTGAAATGAAGAGCCATCTACACACTAAGTGTCTTTTCAATCTAATAGTTTTGTTTCATTAATTTATTAATTTTTTATTATAGATTTGCAGGCCTCGATGTGCGTCAGGGACGCCAAGCCGCTTCGGTTTCACATATTTCTAGTTTTTAAGATTCATAACTTTTGATTGCATTTGAAACTAAGCTATTTTTTAAATTTAAAAACCTAAAATTTTTGTGCAGATACCCGTATCACATCACTTAATGTTGTTTATGCAGTAAAATGAAAAATGGTTCAATGATTAGTGATCAAATCAGCTAATGTATTGAGATTGGTTGAGGCCATGTTACAATAAAGTGTACCATGAAGATGGTATTGGTCTGAAAGAAGTCATTCGCCTCTTTTCTTGTATCCATGATTATGCAAAAATATGAAAGCCAGTTAGAAACGGATATTGTTATAACATTAGAAGCAGGTATGATGCTAGTAATGAAGAGCAATTGATTGAAAGCATCAGTGACACTGAAGAGAGAAAATGGAAGCAGCCAAAGTGACTATTATATGAACCATCTCCAGTAAATACATCTTAAAAAGTCACAACTGTAATAGCAATGGTTGCTCAACAATGTTTCACTACTTAAACTACCTTAAATAATGCGATACAGGTACCTGCATAGTCTCGACTGGCATAGCAGAAGGCGAGCAACAAAATCGAAGTATGATGGAATGTCTACCTCTAGTAGACAACTGCAGAGGTTTACAGAAAAATGACTAGTTAATTCGGAGATCAGAAAATCATCATCCTTTGAATTTTGGTGTACACTATTGTGTTTGTTTGAACCCAAAGATGTTCCTTGTGAGAAAGTTATTTGGAAAGTTATTGAGTGAATTGACATGAATTTGCAGATGCAACAGTGTTTTGCATATTATCTTCAGGGAAACAGCAAAAGCATATGACACCAAACAACACAAGTATAGAGGGAATATTAGCAGTAGCAGAAAGCAGTCTCTCTACTTGTGATCAGATTATAAGCTTGGAGATTGATTATATAAAATATTTGATGAGAAGGATTTTGACGGCTGTGAAACTAGGGATGGGTCTGATATCTTGAAAGTATATAGAAGTATTTGAAACCACTCCTACACTGTTACACACTTAAATTCAGCTCAGTCGTTGTTAAAGAACTTTATTCATATGTTAACTATAATCTATTACAACTGCAACCCATTTTTTAAGACATAGCTTCCCCATTGATCTCGGGCAAATTTATTCATTCTCTAAGAACATCTGTTGATAATACATATGAAAATTTAAAAAGCTATTCAAAAAGCACAAAAATAATTTATTTATTACAGTGTAATTATATTATCACAGATTACTTTACTAAAAAAATACTTGGCATTATTATGATAGGTAACACATGTAAATTGTTAGCTTCGTCAGCTCCATCACGTTATTGACAAATCCGTCACATGGACTTGAGACGGAGCTGTCTGTGACGGAGTTGATGAACACGTGCTAATTTATATTCTGGTGTTAGACTTAAACTCTGATTATGACTGTATTGAGTTTCAACAATTCAATAACATTTCCCAGCAAACTATTCAAAATTTGTACTTCCACTGTAAAAACTATAATGTATAAATGCGTAACAGAGTTGACATATCATTAAAAACAATTTTTAGTGTAGAAACTTACGATTATTGTAGACACGCCTTCTTTTACCCCTCTTTCCTCTCCCAAGGCGATCGCGTAGCGTATTGAACATCTAGTAGCGAATTTAGTAACTTTCTCGATGATTAAGGCTCTTCAGTGATTAAAATCGTTATGTGTGACAGAGGTGATTACAAAACAAGTTACTCACTTTCATTAATTTATTAAAAATACACTACTATAATTCTTGATGACAAATGTAACACAGAATAAAATATGAACCCAATAAAGTTATCAATATTTTTTACGAAAATTCAAGCACACTTTTAAGACTGTTTCAAAATATGAAAAGTAGTTAATTCAGCCGAGTTACAACGCAATTGCTGCTGTATTAGGCAGCAAAATATTTTTTTTGACAATTGTATTTTAATAATAAAAATTCTCAGTAGTTTAAAAATTATATTTCAGTCCCAATTTAAATTATGGTAAAAAAAAAATCTTTAAAAAAATATTTAACACTTATTTTACAACAAGTTACATAAATTCAACCATTTCCATATAATCACCGATAATGTTGGTAAAGGTGATAAATTATTGAATATTTATCAAATTCACCGGCGAGTTTATTTAATTCCCAACCCGTAATGGCGAATGTGATAAATATCTTCACTGATTGAGGTATTTTCAGGTTGCATGATTCACCTGTTGCAGTTAAGGTTAGGAAGCCAAAATATATTTATTTTTACTATGCCAACGAATACAGTACTAACCAATCGGAGGCTTTGTAAATATTCATCGGTTTTTTCTGATTTAATGGTAATGGCCTCTTTTAGCAAGAGACGGCTTTCCTGTATTCAACCGGATGTGTTGATAACTTTTGAAAACAATTTTCCCGTTCATAAAACATCGTTCATACATCCAACAATAAACTCAGTCAACACATTTATCACATTCGGCATTACGAGTTGGGAAATACAGTCGGACCTCTATTTAATGAAGTCGCTAAATCCCGAAAAAAAAGTTCATTATATAGAAAATTAGAGATAAATAAAGATTCGCCTTTTAAAATCATTTAAACTACATAAAACAGATTTAAAATATATAAACAATAAATATTATTATAAAAGTAATAAATTTAAGAACATAAAGCATACATTACCAAATGCGTACTTAAATTTTACTAATAAAGTCTGTTAATTTTGTCTGAGTTTTGAAAAAGTGTTTTCGCTCATAGTACGTCGCGCATCTTTGCAATGCACCAAAAACAGCTTCAGGCATATTTTTTTCAAATTGTAATCCGCGTCGGATTGTTTCAAATGATTTTAGCATTTCATCATACGAAGGTTTTTTGATTTCTGCATCATGATCATTTCCATTTTCATCATCTTCAACGTTATCGCAATTCATTGCTGTACTGTTTTTTGTTTTTCACACTGTCCAAAATATCCGATTCGTGAACGTGATCGTGCCTTATTAGTCAAGCTGTTTTATCAGCGGGATGATCTTTCAACCATTCTTCGTAAGATAGTTGTGGTCATCGGTCCTCTACATAACTGTTTTAACCGCCGGTATTCACGAAGAGCAGCATTGGCATTTTGCCAATTCTGCTCTTCGTGAATACCGGTGGTTAAAACAGTTTTGTAGAGGACCGATGACCACAACTATCTTACGAAGAATGGTTTAAAGATTTGAAAGAACACGAACTCTTGGTGTGCAACCAGGCCGAGGACGTAAGCGTATCAAGCAGGAACAAGTTGACGAAGTTGCAACTGCCGTTCAGGATCAGGCGATAGCTAATAAGCAGGGTACCAGCAGTGCAAGTTTAATATCACGACAAACAGATATCCTGTTGTCGACGGTGCAGAAGATATTGCGTAACATCCCGAAATTTTATCCGTATAAGATAACACCCATTCAAGAATTTCTCCCAGAGGACAGAAATACCCGATTAGAGTTTGCTTTGAGATTTTTGGCTCAATTGGAAGTGGATGACGAGTGGCCGTGGCGGATATTATGGAGCGATGAAGCTCACTTCCATGTGCACGGTGATATCAACATACACAACTGCCGTATTTGGGCGGACACAAATCCACATGTTGGTCAAGAGATCACCTTACATTCGCCTAAAGTCACAGTTTGGTGTGGGTTCACTGCTTCTTTTACCATCAGCTCGTACTTTTGTGAATAAGTTGGTAGAAATGGACTAGTGACTTGCTCTGTCAATTCCGACAGGTATGCCGATATGCTCGAGAACTTTGTGATACCTCAACTGCAGCAAAGAAATTGTATCGATTCTACCATTTTCATGCAAGATGGTGCGCTACCGCACATCGGACGTTGGGTGAAGGATGTCCTGCATCAACATTTCACAGATGCTAGAGTAATTAGTCACGGATTTACCATGAATTGGCTTCCGAGGTCTCCTGATCTGAATCCTTGCGATTTCTGGTTGTGGGGCTACCTGAAAAGCATTGTGTATCAAGGACATGTTCCTGACATTCCTACTTTAAAAGATCAAATAACGTTACATGTCAGACAAATAAATTCGGATATGATGCGAACCACCGTCGAAAACCTCCTGTACTGCATGCAATTAGTGGAACATCAGGCTGGTGGTCACCTTGAGCCAAATTTGTAGGTTGCTATTGAAAATAATAAACGTTTTTCATTGGTATTTGGTGTGTTGTTATTTACTGTTTCCATTGGCAGTTATGTATTCTTTTTTTATACATTATGCGCTTGCAGCACCAGAATTTCCCCTATCGGCGTTGTTTGGAACTAATTTTTTTTTCTTGACAAATCGAAACCGCATACTTTAATGTGTATGGTGGCCAGATTTTGTTATTTTTCGTCCAGTACATAACTGTAGGTTTGAATTGAGAAAAGGACTTTCCTGGACAATTTTCTAACATATTTCAAACTAGAGGCAATTCCAAGAGATGTCAAAATAATCTTGAATAATCTGAGTGAAATGAGAAACAAAA
>JAFIDM010000002.1:18107224-18137486 GCA_023159025.1 Thereuonema tuberculata
ATCATGTATATTTATATGTTTAAATATAACTTTTATTTTTCACCATTTTTTATTTGTGCGTGTTTCATGTTTCTTCTAAATAAGTTCTTTCCGCACGTTAAAAAAAGTTCAAATGTCTACACTATCTTGTGTAAGCAGTCTCGTTAAAAGATAATTAAATCAAAAATTACTTTTAATATCGATCCTCAATAAGGATAAGGTGGAAAAATGCATTTTTTTTTTCTTAATTTTTTTATTTTTTTAAATGTTAACCAATCTTATTAGTTGTAATTTTAAAATTACTCTTGTATTATAGGTGCTGGAAATTTAATATGTCCATAAAGATTAATTTAATTAATTTAGATGAAATTAGAAATTTCTTATAATGTTATTGTGTATAACATCATAAATTAATTGATTTTATATTACTTTAATACTATTGCTATAGTAGTTTTCCCAGTTCAATTGACGAAAAAGTTTTGTTCTTAAACCAAAATTATTTTTAATTATTGAAAAGCCAAATGCTTATCACAAACCAATGCTTGTTAAACTATTGGAATTATAAAAAAATTAAAGAAAATTATATTTATAAAAATTGCTTAAAGGAGTGTTATAGGTAAACTTTTCTTCAATATTTAAAATTTTATATTTAATTCTTATTTTTAATTTATTTTCTATAGTTTGATGTTTATAATTAATATAAATATTATCAAAAATTTTGTACATTAACTTATTTATATTATATAATTGTTATTTTGTGAAAAAACGCCAACATTGTAATCCATAATTTAAAACAGAATCTACCAGAGATCTGAGTGTTATAAGTTTTAGTTTAAATGATACATATTTCTTACTTTTGCATAAATGTTTTATTATTTATGATATTACAAAAATTTTACATGATAATTATAAATATCTAGGTATTTATATTGATGATAATTATAATTGAAATAAATAATACATAAAAAAATAAGACATAATTTAAACAAGAAATTGTCTGTTTAATGACGTATAAGATTATATCTTACAAGTGCATAATTTTTTTGGCTTTGCCATTCTGCCTCACACATCTCTTTTTCTTTTCATTTTCTTCACGCAGAAAACATTGAATCAGTACATTAATGCATTTTTCAATAAAAACACTGTTACAAAATTTGCACATGAAGGATATTGTATTGATATTTATAATTTGCTTTAATTTACTTTTAAAATGAAGTTTACTTTCTCTAAGAAAGTACAAAAATTTGTCTTTGAAAACATGATCTATTTCCTTGTACAATACATTTGCTAATGTATTTGGAAATAACAGTTTTGCATTTTCATATTGCTTCAGCCGAATATGTGTATTTTTTAAGTCACACACATTTTCATTGTAATTTGATAATGAACTGCAGCACTTTTCCAACCATACTGACTTGTGAGATAAGCAGATATGAGATTTCGTTCGTGGAGTCCGCGCCGCTAGGAGCGCTGTAGGTTTTTGTCCCACTGTTAATCCCTTAGTGTCGCGTATTGTCGTTTATGGTATTTGGTGTAACTTAGTTCTATACTCATTATTGTATGCAACTTGATCTTTTAATGCAGCGTGCTCAATATTGTATTAAATAAAATATCTTATACTTATTTATTGTAATGAACAAAATATACATAGGTTGTTTCTTTACCATGAATGCTTCTATGTTTATTGAAAACTGTTGTTATGTTTGTAAGAACTATTCAATGCATTTAGAAGCCTGACAGAGCAGGACAAAGCCGTTGCCTGCGAAATATCGCAAATGAAGAAGAAAAGGAAATGTGTTGTGTTTCATTAATAACATTAAATATTACTTATTATTACGTACTGAATGACAGCCATAGATATTGACTGTAAGCAAAACTAACAATTGCTGTGTTCACTTCAAGCAGAATATATCCATACAAAGCAGAAAATGAACCATTGCTTGTAGCATCATTCTAACAAGCTAAGTGAAAATTTTCACTGCTTCGGTACTAAATAGCAGTAAGAAACATAGCAGAGACCGATAGCAAATACAAAGATATCAATAGAAAATTGAACAGTGTAGAAAGTATGGACAGCTGTTGTGGCGTAAAATTTTACAAACTGGATCATATGATTCTTCCACCTTTTTTTTTTTTTTTTTTCTAAAATAAAGATGTTCAGTTTTGCTTTAATTTTATTTAAATAATTTTTTTTTATCGTGATGGTAAGTATTCAGCTAATGTCAAATCATAACCTATTTCGTGGCCGTTTTACCAGTGAGCATATCCAGCCATGCACATATATCATTCACATATAGCAGCATTGGATAAAGCTAGTTTTGCTTGCAATGTTCGAAACACCCATAAGCTTTTAAACCCTGATTCGTCTTCAGATGGTAGGTTAAATTTCTTAAGGTGAAGGATGAAATTATTTGCTGATCATGATTGAAAACAGTGAACTAAGGCCATCATAAATTAGTTTCCATTTAGTTCAGCTGGTGAATTAGTGTTATCAATCATTCACTTCATTCTGACCAAACCAGTTCTCAAAAAATGTCAAATTACAGTAATAAATAAAATAGCCCTTTAATTCAATATATTTTGAAGTAAAAATAAAACCTATTACAATTTAAAGAAAAGTGAAGATTTTGTTGAAAATGTCATTTACTTAAATGGTTGAAATATTGATTTATCATGATTAAAGTTGCCAGTGTTTTAACCCTTTGTGGACAGCCAGGTTTTTGATATATTTGTGTACCTCTTAGTTTTTTATTAATTAATTTTTTTTCTAACAGTAATATGATCATAGTTTTTTTATTTGTATAAAAAAAAATGAACTTTGATTTGAATGAATTATTAAATTTAATTTATGAAAAAAATTATTAATGCCAATTTTTGTTACATATTTTAACAAATAGTTACAGTAGAGTCCCGATTATCCGAGTTAATGTGGACCAAGACTAACTCGGATAACCGAAAAACTCAGTTAAAGCGAAAATTATAAAAAAGTAAATCGTGTTGGTTTAAATATATATTTTAACAAATATAAAAGTTATACAGATACACAACATGCAATTCATATTGTTAAGATAATTAAAGAGTTCTTTTACTTAAAAAAAGTCCTTAATTGTTTTTTGCTTTACGTTACTTTGGCGTTTTTCTGCAGCATTGTTTCGCCAATTTTTTAAGGATAATAGGATTGCTGGTGTCGCTTCTTTCTGTGGTTCTATGTATTCAATAGCACTTTCAATAGCTTTTAGTCCATCTGTATGGGAGATTTTCATATATCGATTTTCATTGTCACTGTCTTTATTATCATCGCTAGATTCATTTTCCTTATTGACGATATTGACGATCATAGCATCTGTAATGTCTTGTAGCTCATCAGCGTTTATCCAGTCACGTATATCCTTTTCGTTGATTGGTGAGATCAAGTTCAGAATTTTTTTCGGTAGTTTTAAAAATGGAAAATGTTAAGTTAAAAAAAAAAAAATCCTAGAAATATTTGATAGCTCTGTTAAAGCGGAAACTCGGATAATCGGGGTTTTACTGTATTTTCAAAAGCCTGAAATAGAAAATACACTCATGTTTGTGAAAACTGCAGCACCATGAAGGAAACATGCAAATGAAGTGAAACTTACAGGAAATGTAAAGCAAGGTGTGATAAGCAAACATTTAAAATTTGGGAATGATTGCACATTCCTAGACTCAGCAGCGCCTTCTGAACTGTTGTGTAAGAGTGTATAAGTAGAGGACTGTTGCGGATACAGACAAGTAGTTTTTCATCGTCGGTGAGCAGTATGTCTCGTTGACGTTAAAGGAAGCCTTATAAGCAAGCTACGGAGTTTGAACAGGGCCGAATTATTGGCTGGCGTGAAAGAGGATTTTCATACCACAAAATTGCTGCTCCTATGGGACCTAATGCCACGACAGCAATGTGAGTGTGAAAGCAGTGGACTGACAAGAACAGGACGAGTTGAAAATCCGGACATGGACCACAAAATGTGATGACACCACGGGAGGATTGACATCTCGTCCTCATGGCAATGGCTAACCGTTCAGCTTCTTCTTGAGTGTTAGCACAACGTTGGAACACAGCAACAGGTCTGACAATGTCTGGTTCGACAGCATTTGCTGCCCGGAGGACTGGATGCATTCATTCCAATTGTCACCTATTGAGCATGTCTGGGATATGGTCACTTGGCAACTAGCCCATCATTGTCATCCAGAAGCCAATACCTATGAACAGGGTGTCTACCAACCGGGAAATCCGGGATTGTACGGGAAATATCCTTAAAAATCAGACTATGTCCTTAAATTTTCAGCATGATTTTTTTTTTATTTATTTGGTTGAACAGATAGGTTTTACCCTTGAAACCCCTGATAACATTTTTTTTTCCTTCAAATTATTTGCGTCCTTTTCATTTTAGAAAAAATGGTAATTTTAGTATTTTAGATATTTTACGATACGATACAAGTTTTAATGTCCTTAACTTTTTGTGAAAATATCCTTAAATATATGGGAATTGTCCTTCAATGTTTTGTTTGAGAATCAGTAGACACCCTGTATGAACTGTGGACTCGGATAGAAGTAACTTGGCAGGCGATACCCCAGAAACACATCCAAGACCTGTTTGATTCGATGCCATTGCATATAGCAGCTCTTATTGCAGCTTGTGGAGGCTTTACAACATACTGATTTTTAGCGGCCCCTATGTTACAGCTTGCCTGTAAAACATAGATACTCTTGCAATTATGCTTGCTGGATGTCACACTTTGTAGTGGCCAAAGGGCTAGAGATATTAGAATGAAACCTTCACCATTGTGTTCAGCATCAAAAAGTAGGTGACCATGTCCAAAAAATCTGACCTGTAGGACCACTCCCTGACCCCCCCAAGGAGTGGTTTGCTAATAATGGGTTGCAACAAACCAAAAAGCCTGTTTAATTTCCTTATTATTATAAATGTGATTGTTGCGAATGCAAAAGGAGGAATTGTTGCGTTTATTGAGATTGTTGTGATTGTTGTAGAGAGCTTCCGATAAAATTGTGTTTATAAAATTGTGCATATTATGGGGCCGCTTTGCTTTTCACACTGTCTAAAAGCAATTTGTAATTACCTTGTTTACAAGTGCTGTTGTTGCATTGCATTGTTGTTGAAACTTTAATCTTTTGTTTGTATCAGTATTAATAATAAATCTCCTTCTATTCTGATGGTTCCTTCATGGTGTGGCAAATTTTCACAAACATGAGTGTAATTTAGAATAAATAAAAAGCTAAAATAGCCAAGTTAAATTTTAATATTATGTCTTTGAAACTGCATGAAAAATTGGAGCTAAAGAAAGCATATAGTATTTTTTGTAATTTTTTAAAACAAATTGTGTGTGTGTTTATTTTGTCATTTCGGTCTTCTGAGATATTTGTAATGCACTGCTGCCCTTTGTCAGAAACTCGTGCATTACGACTCCTATAATATCCTAAAAATAAATAAAAACAGTTTTTTTTTTCTCATTCTATCAAACCAGAGATAAATTAGTTACTGACATAATTTGCTTTGGAGGTACTGCAATTTAAGGTCATTCTTGCATTCTGCACTTTGAAAATCCATGAGATGACTTCTTTTTGACCATATCTGAATGATCACTATCCGAAAATGAACCATTGCCATTGTAATTTGTATTTTCATGAAACGATTACTGATCTAAAAGTTCTTAAATACGAATACGCCTAACCCTCTGCTATCGCGCCCAATTGGTGCCGCTACTGCCGCGCTATAGCTGAAAACGCGATAGCCGAACTGAAGAACTTATGGTAATAATTCTTATTGGTGCCCCGACCTCAAATTTTACTCCTAATTTATCATAATTTGACCTCTTTTTAACAAAATTACTTTAATTACAAACCAATGCTGGAAATTTAAAAAATTCACGATTATATAAATAATAAAAACGTAGCATAATAGCCCATTTTATTTATCTTGGGTGGGTTGAAGGGGTTCCGAGACTGGGGTGGAGTCTTACTGGCCACCCCTTCGATGTTCTTTCTCGTCGAGGAAATCATCATCGGCAGCAGGAGTCTGGAAGGAACCCTCCAAATCATCCTCAGACTCATCCAGCTGAGATGCACTGGATAGTCCTGGTTGAGGATCCGGCTGAGCCTCGGTGCGACGGCATAGGAAGTCTGTTAGGAGGGATTTGATGTGGGCATAATACTGTTCGCCGTAACCTTCCAGTGCTTTCATAACAAAAGAATACCTTGTCTCACTGTTGATGGTAACATCTTGTTCAAGGAGGTGGCGCTTCCTGACACCTAAGTCAATTAGTTTCTTGATGTTAGCCATACTGAGTCCCTCACAGCATCATCCCCACCACCCTCCTCCTCTTCTCCTTCGCTGTTGTCCTCTTGTGCCAGATTCTCCTCTTCTCTGATTTCAGCAGCAGTAACAGGGACTGGCCATATCATTTCTAGAATGTTTTCTTCTCTTGTTTTGTCAGCAAAACCAGCTCCAGGGACTTGTCGTACTTCTTTTACACCTGCCTGAACCAGCACTCAGATCACCCGTGATGTCCTGATCCATCACTGAGTGAATCTACTCACTGGCGGAGCCCGAAATATTTGAATTTTTCGACCAACCAGGGTGCGCTATAGCAGTCATTTAGGTGCGATAAAGGTATTTGGGCAGCTTTTTAAGTATGCGCAATAGTAATAAAATGCTGTAGCAGAATGCGTTATAGCAGAGGGTTGGGTGTACATTACTCTGCTTCACTATCCGAATCATCTCCTTCATTTATTTCAGACTGTAAAAATACTCCCGAAATCTAAGTCCGAACGTCACACCATGTTTGTATTCAGTTAATTGCTTTAGCTATAACCAATTAAAACTGTCTTAATATTTTGATGCTTTTGAAAGGATTAGCCAATCGCAGATGACCTACTTACCAATCCTCAAGCTTCAGGGATTTCTGAAAACCTCAAAAAAGGTTTTTGAAATGAATCATGCATATGTGCATGATTTTTGCTAAATCATCCACAAATGGTTAATGCCCTTTTGACATTACAATTGGACCATTTAAAGTTTGAAGGTGAAATGAGGACTTCACCATAAACTTGCATTGATCTGGCTGTTGAAGCAGCTAGTATTGAGAACAAAGTGATAATAACTGAAGCTACTGTTCTGTTCATTTCATATTGTAGTTCTTAAGGGCAGAAAGTTTTATAGTGTTATGATTTCTTTCTTGTCTGCTTCTTAAATTCTTCATTTGGTGCACGCATTTCTGGTTTTTGATGGTGCTTGAAGCTATTGGAGAATAAGCTTCTACATTTAACAAAAAACATAATTCATAAGAAGATTTTTGTACCATTATGTTTGGGTATCTTCAGTGATTGTATCTGCATCACACTGCATTTAGAAATTCCCATGTGGCGTCAACGTGACAAAACAGAGACTAGAAAACTTGGTTTTATCTATAAATGGAGACCAGTGCACTCAACTTAGATCTAACAGTGTTACTTGATGATCGGATTTTTCACAATTCTACTTTATCCATCAAGTGTTATTATTCCTGTATATTCGTCTCCTTTTTCATGTTGTCCTTCAAGGATTTTTAGGTATGTTGAGATGACTGTTTAGCAGATCTTTCTAAATCCCAAAAGTAAAGTGTGAATTTATTTCTTCATTCTTCCTTTCAGAGATATGAGATATTCTTCAGAATTACTTTAACTGAATGACCATAACACAATAAATGAAATCCCTTAGTGAGTATTTGAGTTTTTAATTCGCGCGCAAGCACTGTTTTAACTTTATTTTATTAAGATAAACATTTATATAATTTTATTAATTATAAATTGTATTATTAAAGTCCGTGGCATGAGTTACGGTAATTGCAATCCAATACAGTTTGACTGTAGTTGTACAATACTGAAGGATACATTGTCATTTTGTAAGCTGTCTGCAGAAACGTTATAAGATAGAGTTTAGTGCTAAACTCTTCTGGCTGTAAGGTATTGTAAATAAATAAATTGTAACATTTTGGATATTGTGAAAAGCTTAATACAATAATTAAAATAGCACCTCCCTTCAACACCCCTTGCATTTATTTATTCTTTAAGTAACTTTTTTCATTTCTTCCAATCTTAATAGGCTGGATCTAAGAAACCAGTATCCATTCGTGGAGGATCCAAACCAAGTGCAGCTCCTGCAAAAGGAAAGAAAGGTTTGTCAACTGCTCCAGTAGTAACTCACGAAGTTCAAGAAAGAGAGCTAACGGTATGTTAAATAAAAAATAAATAAATTCTCTATATTTAATTCCAAAGCTTTCATCTGTTGTCTTTTTGTAGTAACTTTTAGCTGTAAAATAGGATTTTCACTGTTCTGAAAATGTGCTTGAAATTTCACTTTATTATTAATCACTGTAAGATACTATTTATTTAGTTACTTATTTAAGTGTAAGTCAATCTTTTCTGTTAACATTTTGAATAAATCGAAAATTGCTTCTGAACTTCATAGGAACAGTATTTTTTCAACAACTATTTTTAATATATATCAAGACTTAAAAAAAAGTTCAAATTTATAAATAAAAATGGCTTTACAAATATAAGAGAGAAAAGGGTTTTTATACTCCCCAATGTAGCTGCACTCAGCAGATGAAGCGATATTGAGGCAGCTAAGTACTGAATTGTCCCATTGTTTTTGCAGTGGTGGCTAGCAAGTAGACAATTGTTGGCTTCCTAAAGGCATAGGAATAAGACGCAGCAGGATGATCTGGTTATGTAATCTGAAATATAATAGACAGTCAGTTTTTTAAATTATATTATTAGTTACAAGAAGGTTTACTTTTACAGAGAAAAAAAAATGTATTTCTAATAAAATTTTTATAAAAAATAATTTGTTGATTTTAAATAAACAGCATTGTAATATTACTTGATATATATTTAACATTTGTTGTGATTAATTATTTAATATCTAAAATTTAAAAATAAAAATTTAGAATCCAAAAAAAAAAATATCATTATTTTGGTTAAATCTTAAGTTAGAAACAAAAATTCATTCTTTGATATCTGCCAAGCTCTTTCCTTAAAGCTTCATATTTTGGATGATAATTGTACAATTATTATTTTTCTATAAAATTATGTTTGAGGTGGCGTATCAAAGTATCATAATGTATTTCAGCCCATCTCATACACCGGGTGATCAAGAAATAACAGGAGTTGTTCGGAGCCCTGTAGCGTGTTATGTACTGGACGAAATACACTAATTAACAAAAAAAAAAAGATGCACCTATAAGGAGTTTTCCGATGGAGACAAAAATTGGTGGAGAGGAAGATTATGTACAGAATAGGAAATGATTAAAATTTCAGACAAATTGAATTTATTATTTCAGAGTTACAAAGTAACGAGCTCAATAAGGTCTTGACCCACCTCTACTCTGAATGCAAGCTGCCACACGACGTGGCATAGTGATAAAGCTCCCTGATGGTCTCCTGCGGTATTTCTTGCAAAATTTGCTCCAATTGTCGGCCTAGCTCATCCACATTCCCTGGTGGATGCAGTCGCCTTCCCATCATATCCCAGACATGCTCGATTGGAGAAAAATCTGGGGATCTGGCTGGCCAAAGAAATGTGTCACAAGCTGCAAGACAGGTCATAGCAACATGTGCCGTATGTGGTCTGGCATTATCTTGCTGAAAAATAAGTCCAGGCTACTGCAAAAGGAAGGGTAGCAAAACAGGTCTCAGAATGTCGTCGACGTACCGCTGTGCTGTAAATGTGCCGCTAACGACGACCAAAGAGATCCGGCTATCAAGGGAAATGGCCCCCCAGACCATAACTCCTGGTTGAGGGCCTGTGTGGTGTGCAATAATGAAAGCAGGAATGGCACGTTGCCCTGGGCGTCTCCAGACACGTCTGCGACGATCGTCAGGACACAGTTGGAAGCGGGATTCGTCGCTAAACACTATACGTCCCCAGTCAGCATCATTCCAACCGGATCGAGCCAGGCACCACTATAATCTGGCCCGACGGTGTGCAGACATGAGTGGCAGGAGGCGTAGCGGTCGGTACGAGCGTAGATGTCGCTCTCTCAGCCGTCTGTGAATGATCAAGGTGGACACTCCTGTGCGGGTCACACGTCTGATGGTTGATAACGATGATTCAGGCGCTGTGACAGCTGATCTGACAATCACTCTATCCTCCCGCTCTGCTTTGGCCCTAGGTCGACCGCTACCTTCATGACGCTGAAATCTGCCATTGTCCACCCATTCCTGCCAGCGTCATCTAATTGCCGCATCACTTCGACCCATATGACGAGCAATTCTCCGATTTGCCCAACCTGCCGCTTTCAATCCAATGATACGACCTCTTTCAAACTCCGACAGTTGCACGTAATGAGCTCGAATCCTGCGATGAGGCATTTTTTCAGTCATTGAAAGGTATCCTAACTCGCAATGCAACAGAAAGTTTGACCATCAGATTGAGAATCGCTTCTTCTAAACACCTGCTGAGTGCGCAGTTCCGATGCGCTGTAGCTATTCATTCATTTAACACCAAAGTTTAATCATTTGCATGGGCGGTCCCAATGTCTTTGCATACGAAATTTCATTACAATCGGACAACTCCTTCTAGGTGCGTCGTTTTTTTTTTTGGTAATGAATGTAGAAACAAAATTTGGCCATCATACACATTAAAGTATGCAGTTTCGGTTTGTCAAGAAAAAAAAATTAGTACCAAACAAGGCAGATAGGGGAAATTCAGGCGCTGCAAGCGCGTAATGTGTGAAAAAAGAATACATAACTGACAATGGAAACAGTAAATAACAACACCAAATACCAATGAAAAACTTTATTATAGCAACCTAGAAATTTGGCGAATGTAAGGGGATCTCTTCACCAATGTGTGGATTTGTATCAGCCCAAATACAGCAGTTGCGTGTGTTGATATCACCGTGCACATGAAAGTGAGCTTCATTGCTCCATAATATCTGTCACAGCCACTCGTCATCCACTTCCAATCGAGCCAAAAATCTCAAAACAAACTCTAATCGGGTATTTCTGTTCCTTGGGAGCAATTCTTGAATGGGTGTTATGTTACACAGATAAAATTTCAGGATCTTACACAATATCTTCTGCACCGTCGACAACAGGATATCTGTTTGTCGCGATATTAAAGGTGCACTGCTGGTACCCTGCCTATTAGCTATCGCCTGATCGTGAACGGCAGTTGCAACTTCTTCAACTTGTTCCTGCTTGATACGTTTACGTCCTCGGACTGGTTGCACACCAAGAGTTCCTGTTCTTTCAAATCTTTCAACTAACCTTTGTAAGTTAGTTATGGTCATCGGTCCTCTACATAACTGTTTTAACCGCCGGTATTCACGAAGAGCAGCATTGGCATTTTCATCCCGCTGATAAAACAGCTTGACTAATAAGGCACGATCACGTAGTGACAATGCCATCGACGGGTGACTTCTTGCAGAATAACTAGGAATCCCGCAACCCCTCCTTTTATCCTCAATATCGTATCACAAAGTACCCGTAGATGCAAATTTCATGATGCATTTTTCGACCGCAGCGCCAGAATTTCCCCTATCAGCGTTGTTTGGTACTAACTTTTTTTCTTGACAAATCGAAACCGCATACCTTATTGTGTATGGTGGCCAACTTTTGTTCTATTTCGTCCAGTACATAACATGCTACAAGGCTCCGAACACCTCCTGTTATTTCTTGATCACCCAGTATATATATGTCGTTCCGGCATGGCCGAGCGGTCTGCCTTGCGGACGTTGTGTCGGAACCTGTTTTCAAATCCCAGGCGTGGCTTGGTTGTTTCATTTTCCTTTCCAGTGTTTGTCATCCTCTTCTTCACTTTCTCTTCGGTCTGAAGCCTTACCATAATGGCTTCCTGAGGAAGGCCTACCTCAGTTTCTTTCCCCAGGTGTTTTCTGGAAGTCCCAAGTGAATTCCATAGAATGTTAACCTGTCTCCAGACAGAATTACTGCGCATGGATTTAATATGGAAATAATATGAATCAACTTCCAATCATCATCTATAAATTTCAACATTGTTCCAACTACAAATGAGGATTACTTTTTTTTCCTGTATGCTTTATTATGGGTGGGGGGAAAAAACTCAAAATGTGAAACGGATTATATCAGTCATTTCAGAAGAGGAAAGATGATTTACTATCTGTGTAGGCAGCAATAAAATTAACATGTTCCTTATACATTGTGTATTAATCATTGGTTGTCTCTTAGTGAAAGTAGTAGACAGAAGCATAAGATCTAACCTCAAAGAACTATTCTGAAATGAAGGTTGCAGAGTATATATTTCTGCATTGAAGGAGGAATTGAAATGAAAAAGTTCTCAAAACTCTAAGAACATAGTCTTGCTGAATAGGAGATAACATTTTGATTTGTGCTACATTTTGAAAGCTAAGGTTGATCGGTTTTAAGCCTCCAATATATTGCAAGGCATTATCAGGCACAAACACATTCTTTAAACATATGTTATTCCCTTTTATTCAAAGTGTACTCATTGTGATATTGTATTGAACAAATGGTACTTAAAAGGTTTTTTCTTTAAACCTAGTGTTTAGGTTTCTTATGTGTTCTATTCTCCTTACATATGACATAATGTTAGTGTGTTTTGGTTTAACTCTAAGTTATCGTCTCACAAGGCTTGGATCTAGGAATCTGGAGGATGTGGGATATGTTTTGCGATTTATCTGAAGTTGTAAAGGAGGCTTGCTTTAATGTTTACTTTAATCAACTTCTATATTTATCCTTGATATTTGAATTTATTATTATAGTGCTCCGACAGTAGATATAACATTTAAATCAGGTTTATTTCCCGAATTTTGACGGAAAAACACATGGGCCCAGCATTTGTCAGACTAGCCTCTAGGGAATTAAATAACCTTCGCCGAACTACTGTGCATATGAATTATTGTTGACTTGTCATGGACGTCGACGGAGAAATGGGGAAAAACACTGCCAAAGTAAACACCTATCGTCTCCAAAGGCAACGTGTCAGTATTCATAAGTGGCATGACCATCTTCTAAACTGAAGATGAAATATTTAACAAATTAATAATGGCTAAACTTTTAAGTTTGTCCTAGCGATATTTATAGTGACTTTTCATTCAGTGCAAATGAATAGCTGATCAGATCATGTATAATCAAAAAGATGAACGTTTTAGCGATTTCTGATTCAGGTCATGAATCACGTGGTGAAAATAGTACAACTAGTAGCCAAGTTACCTCTAACAGTGCGATTGATGTAACCTAGTACTTAAGAGATTTGCAGACATTTGTGATCCAACAGTAAATATAAATAAAACTGATAAATTTAATGAGGCTACAGTATTGATGTTCTGGAAAAAATTATTTCCTCCTGAACATAACTACATAGTAATACTCTCTTAGTACAATTGTCCCAAAATAATTTCACCCCAATGGCTTGAATGAATTCTTATGGGTCAAAAGTAGTTGAAACAAAATTAGGGAGCTATTCTTCTATTCTTTACTTTTTTTCCAGTTTTTTCTGTGTAGGGGAGCTCACAATTCCCCAAAGGCATTTCTGAGCTACTGCCAGACGAAAGAAAGTAGACAAACACACAAGAAAGGAAGTAAACATCCATGCTTACTGGGATTTAAACCCAGGTTCAAGCACATCAGCCTTGTGGCAGGCCTCCTCCACCTTCACCACAGGGCTGTGCCTGAACGGCGAGGGACCTATATAATAGCTAAAAGAAAACTCATACCTAACTTTATTTTTTTAATGATAAAAATTCAGTAAAAAAAAAAATCAGATTATTCTAAAAAAAAAAATAAGTTCAGTTATGAATGCAAACATACACGGATACACCTATGATGTTTTCATTTCTTAATCCAATTTCAAAGTGTTTTCAGAACTGTATTACGAACAGACTTTTGAACTAGAATCAATGACAGACTGCAAACTTGTGTTTGGGATTCAGAAACCCTTTTCCTGTGCTCCATTCTGGCCTTGACTTTGCATTGCCCTAGAAGGCAATGGCCGTGCTGGCGTGGTCGTGCGGTCTCGGCGGCGGCTAGCCGTGGCGTCCAGTGCGCCAGTTCCTGGGTTCGAATCCCGGCAAGGGCATGGCTGTTTCAATTTCCTTTCCTGTGTTGTCCAGCCTCTTCTTCACTTTCTCTCTGGTCTGACGTCATTCCTTAATGGCGTCCTGGGTGAAGGCAACGGGAAACCACCCCCAGTATCTGTTCCCTAGTTTATCTACGGCTTCTCCTAGGGGTTCGCCCTTCGGGGGTCACTAAATTCCGTAGACCGCGTAACTTCGTATATACGAAGATCGCACATCAAGAAGAAGAAGAGGAGGCAATGAAAGATATGGAAACATTCAAATTTAAAAACAGCAAGACACAGCAATTCATGTAGAGAATTGTTTGTGATTTATAGATAAAATTATTAAGAAATAATAATTTTCTACTTAAATGTTTAATTGCTTTATTTAGGTTCTAAAACAGAAGCTGGAACTAGTGAACTATCTGGCATTAAACTCTAACTTTACTAAGCGTTCAGCTCAGTTCTGTGTACCAGATCTAGCTGATAAACTTGGGGACTCCAAGAATGGATCAGCTGCCGCAGAAGCACTTTCTGCCATTGCAGAAGTTACCAAATTAGAGTATGTCAGTCTGCATGTAATTTCCAAAATATTTTTCTTATATCCAATTCGTATTTTGTTGATTTATTAACAAAATTTAACATTGAAATTTAATTTACGTTTTTGGATAAATTTAGTTATGGAATAATGCAAATTTTCTTTTACTTCATAGATCTTGAATATTGCTTTCAGTCAGAAAAATCCTAAGACTCAGGCTAAAGCTATGAATTGGCTTTCCAATGCTTTGAAAGAATTTGGATTCCAGTAAGTACTTTTTTTATTTTCTGCTAACTTTTAAAATGAAATTCTTAGTTATTTAGTCTTTAACATGTGCTTACATTTTGTGAATAAATTGTTTTTAGAATCCAGATCAAAGTTGTCGTTGATTACAATAAACGGGCTTTGGCAGCCACAAATCCAGTAAGTTGTCATTTAAATTTTCTAGATTTAATTCAGATTTTCAATTTATTTATTTACCTTTGTATTTAAATGGTTGTTTTTGACAGTAGAATTTTAATTAAACAAATATCTTGAATATAAAGGAAAAAAGAAAGTAAATTCCTCAAAAAATTTAATTGAAGCATTGCAGCGCCCTTTATGCATCTACGGGAAAAGTGAAAATAAAACACAAGAGGGGGGGTTGAAAGTAAGTAAAAAAAAAAAACCAGTTAAAGTTATTTACGCAGTGGAAGGGGAAGGAAAAAAAAAATAACCCTCAATAAAATCAAACAAATGCAAATAAGTACAAAAACAATTTATTACATTAAGCTAAAGTTGGGTAACAATTCTTAATTACAAATTTGCTAATAAAAGAAAAGCACTTTCTATAAAACCCAAACATTATTAGTAGTATAATAAATGAATAATTCACTTTCAAGACTCCAGTTTAAATAATTTAACGAATACAGCTATCAGAAAAATAAAACAAGATCTAAAAAATATGTTAAAAGACTCCTCTCCTGATCTAATCACGGAGTTTTATAGCAGATTACCTGCACTTGATAGAATTCACGTAACGAGGCAACAAACTTTGGCCATAGCTCGACAATCCAAAGTAATCACTGATCGTGATTCACTCAAACAATCCCTCCACATTGTAGTTGATTAACCCAACAAGCCCGCCATCATAATATCCAACGAAAGAGTTAACAATTGAAATAATACAAGAAACGAGATTTTTAGTGTCGTTTCAACTTGTCAGATTTGAATATAATTGGAAGCTTTTTAAAATCTTCAGAGACTATTGTAGCTTTCCAGGAACATCTGCATTAAAATAATTGTCCAGAAGTTTTATAATAGCATATTATCATCAGAAAATGAAAAAATATTCAGTCCTACTATAAAGGTATGGGACCAGCTATAAAATTATGAAATCATTTCAATTTTATCATTGAAGAAAAGTAAGAAAGACATATAAGACCTCAATATAATGCCGCCTCCCCTCTTAAAACTAACTAAAAGATTAAATTGATAAACTGGAAATTTACTTGTCAAAATCAGTCTTCCACAGTTCAATGGTGCTGTTCCTATACAAACATTAAGGTGCTTTTATTAATGGGTGCCAGTCAACATAGTTACTGGATGTGGGTGTGTGCTCCAGAGGCTCATGGAATGAAGGGTTCTGTGCCAGTGGCCTGTGACACTAGAGGTGGCCCCACAGTTTCATTAGTTATTTGTTTGATGGTCATATGGCACCATTTCTGATGGACAATGACTCTCTCCAATTGTCGGCTGTGCTTGGTCAGCCATAGCTAGCTCGAATGATTTCAATGTCTCCACCATTCTGCTAGATGATGCACAACTTAACAACTGTGACACCTTTCACAACCTACGTCCTTCACACTTTGGAAATCTCCAACTTTTCCCATTTTCACACAGTGTATCAACACAATGATGTCGCATTATCTGTTCACATGACAGTTGAACGTGGGATATTCCACTGAGTCAGAAAACATTATATATATATAGAATGTATTTTACCTCAACTAAAGTTAATATAAGCTTTATTTTTCAGTATTAAATGAAATTAATTTTGACTTTTTTCTTAAATATCTTGTTATGAGATATTGCTTTAACCCATTTACCTAATTTATTTCTATTCAGTCATCTGTTTTATACAGCTGTAACCAATAAGTGGATTGACACCAATATTTGCATATATGTTACCGGCAATGTTTGAAATCCCGGCATTCTATAGAATGCCAAGGAAATGTATAGAATGCCTGATGGTTTTAGGCAAAGTGTGAAATATCAGTTTTTGTAAAGATTTTGCATACCTTTCCTAGGCATTCTATACAATTCCTAGGAATAATATATAATGACAAGTATCATTTAGGCAAAGTGACAGAAGAGCACAACAAAAGCGTTTATTGATCATTACAGCAGAGCTGAGATTGAAGTACTTGTTACAGTAGGTAGCACTGGATGGCACTTAGAATTGTATTTAATTTTCTTCTTTCACACAAAAACACTTCATATTTTGGCACTTCGGTCTTGACATTTATATTTCACGAATTAGTGAAGAATTCCTAAATAAAAAGGACAGGATGTTGATATCAGTGAAAACAAGTAGAAAACAACTGGAATGAGCTACTTGTTGCAGCAGGGAAGATTAGAATGACATTTTGAATTGCACTTAATTTTCTTTTTCACACAAAGACACCTCATAGTTTGGCATTTCGTCTTGCACATACACCTGACGAATCCTTGGCCGCTTCCTGTAGACTGAGAAGTGGCAGCAGATCGGAGGTCAATTTCAGGGTCAGGAACGTCTTCCGTTTTGATTAAATCCTTTGGATATACGGTGAATTCTGATCTAGCATAGAGTTGCTTCAAGATTCCTTGTGCAGTTCCAACCCGGTAAAAGCCATTTTCTGTCATGCTCATAACAACTGCCAACAGATTTCGCGAGTCTCCCCGCCTTTTGCCAACATCGGGAATGGGAACTCGCACAGTGGCTTCCAAAGGCGCAGGAGGAAATTTTTTGTCAGAATCCCTTTTCATTTTTTTGGCCTGCATTTCGAGGTTCGATTTTGATTCTATTTTATTTTTGATAGCTTTCTCATTATTGAAGCAAACAGTGCACAAAATGCTAACCCCGTAGCCTCCTACTTCGCTGTCGTCAGCATCGTCTTTAGGGGGATGCCCACAGATCGCATGAACGTTTCGGCTACACTTTCGACATGTATGAGCACCGCTGGTTTCTTTTAAGCAGACGCAGCAGGTAGTGGAAGAAGAAAGGTCTTCGGTAACCACGGAAATGGAAGGCCCTTCGATAACAATGGCTTCACCACTGCTTTGGTTTCCATCATCATGGATTGCATTCTCACGCAAGTCTTCTGCAGAAAGCGCTGTCTCTTGCATTTCTTCATCTCTGTCTTCCTTCTCTTGTGTTGTTTGTACGCTCTCTATTATTTTTTGGAGCTCTTCCTCTGTTTCCACGTCTTGTAAAACATCGTCAGGTAGGGACGACGTTGTGAGGCCTACTTTAGCTTTGCAGTCAAAGAAAGCTTCGTATGGTGATCTTTTAATCCCAGAATGAAAAGCTCTGTTCTTCATAAGTTGGACGAATCGAACCCCTCACTCCAACAGCCAGTTTTTTGTCTTGCATCCAAGCACACAGCATATTTTCGATGTCCTGGTTAGCTCTTTCGACCTCCTCTGGCTTTGTGAGTCGCGCGGCTTACCATGGACAAACTTCAAGGTGGGCCAGCACTCCTTTAGGCTGCTTACCATATTGCTTGCAAATTCCCTGCCGTTAAAGGACTGTATAATCGTTGGAGCACCAAGCAACATAAATATGTGTACGAGCTTGTATGCTACTTCTTCTGCCCTCTTTGTTTTCAGGGCCCTGAGAACCACGAACTTGGTGAGATGATCTTGGTACACCATTATAAACTTGTATTCCCCATCAGGATGTGATTGAAAGTCGTGAGATCGACCTGACAGCGGGAGTTGAATTCAGAAAAAACTATTGGCTTGACCACAACACCTTTTTTGACACCTTTTTGTTTTTTCTGGCAAGGCTCACAAAGGTTAATATACAGTTCAATATCACGACGGGTAACGTTCTTGTATTTGGATGAAAGTTCTTTCAACATTCTGTCCCGTCCTCCATGACCAATAGCCAAATGAGCCTTATGAAGTACGTCAAATAACTGAGTCCGCGACGTAAAACTGCATGGCACTCACACCTTCTTTGACAGGATAGACCAACTTACTCTTATTTTCCACAATCATGACATCATAGTGTTTTACCAGCCAATAGTCCCGTGGTTCTTTCTTAATGGTCGTCTTAGCCTTTTTCACATCGTCCACTAATTTCTGGTAAATGGTTTCGGTTAAAAAAACACAGTTTTTAGCAGCATTGGCTCTTACTTGAGATAATTCATCGTAGAACCGTTATTGCATATCAACATGGCGTGATTCCTGTCCTGGCACTACACTCCCTTCCGACATGGTCACACAACAATCCACGGGGAAACGTCACGGGAGAGCGTCTGTGGAACCTCATCGTGCACTGATATCGTGAGAAGACTTAAGCTTCGATCGCCATCATCAAACAACGACCCAAGCGCCCCCGCAGGCCAGTTACATAATTTGCCGCAAGGCAACTCGGCATTCTATAGAATGCCTAGGCAATATATAAAGTAGCAATCATTTTATACTTTGACGTTCCATTTTAGGCATTCTGTACATTTCCTAGGCATTCTATTGAATGCCGGATATCACACATTGATGGTAACATATATACTATTCAAAGGATGTGGAAAAGGATTACGAAAGAAAGAAAAAGTTCCTCTACGAGGAGTTTTACCTCAAAATACATGAAAATAATAACAAATAAACAATCAACAAAAACACAATAAAAAAGTTTGGCTTAATGGATAAGACGTCTGACCTCGGATCAGAAGGTTGTAGGTTCGATTCCTGTCGCGGGCGTTTCGTTGTAAAAATTATTTCTATTTTCCATTCGCTCATGGAATTCTTTATGAATAATCTTAAGCGAGTGCAATCTTCATACTTTATTTATATATTTTATATTGAGTGTTAATTATTTCTGTAATTGGTTCCTAATTTTAAAGGTGATTACAATTCATATTTCTGTTCTCTTTTATTTATTCATTCGTCCTCTTCGTACTGTGTAAGAAGCAGAGTAACGCGTAATTTCAATAATTAACGATTTCAAAAATGTAGATTTATTTTGAAAGATATAACGTTCAAAGCCTGCTTGAAAAACAGATTCAAGAAAGAATTTACTATGCGATTTTATGCAGTGGCTAAAATTGCAAACAAATTAAAAATTGAATTCATCAGTAACAATAATATTAGCGTTAAAAGGGTTTGAGTCTAAAGACTAAAGAATTATAACATTACTGAGCATAAGATTTAGTTATTTAAAAAAAAAAAAAGAACTAATTAACGAATTCAGGATTTTAATAAAGTACATTCTTTTCTAGAAAGATATCAATAGCAAGGCACAAAGCTGAAGTTAGGATTCGCACTTCGAGTTGTCATCGGGAAGAGACTGGGACGGACCGTTTCGTCCTCATTAGGACTCCTCAGCCAGCCAAACTCCTCCGATGACAACTCAGAAAGTGCGCAAGGTGTTAGTATCCCGACTCTCGCACCCGAGAATGGGATCTCCCACCGAAGAAATCCTAACCATAAATTAAAAAGGCGCTTTCTAAAACTTCTTTTATTTATACATTCTTTTCTTGAAGGAGAATTAGCATTTGGATTGTGAGATTCTTCTGTGAATGTGAGATTCTTCTGTTTAGAAAGCGTTGAACAGTCATGAATTTATTTAAGAAATAAAATTCGCTGAGTACGTTAAACGATTTACTGTAAACGTTAACATCATGAAAATTAACAGATCGATGCAATCCCACAAAGCTAATTTGTAAAAACCTTTCTTCAAAATCAGCTAAAATGACTGATCACATTAATTCCAACAAAGACTCAAAGATTTTCAAATGTGAATTTTGTGAGAAAAGATTTGCACATTTACATAATTTAAATACTCACATTAGAAACCATACAGGTGAAAAGCCATTTAAATGTGAATTTTGTGAAAACAAGCTTTTATCAAGCATCTAATTTAACAAAGCATATTAGATCACACACAGGAGAAAAACCATTTTAATGTGAGTTTTAAAAAGCCATATCATTCCGATGATTAATACTCTATTGGTTGGTTGTGGAAATGTTTTTTAGGAATCACAAGAATGAAAGTCAGTTTTTCTTTTGTGAAAAATATTATTATCTGTAGAATGTTTTCACATATAAGCCATGTAAATATTCAATTATATTAGAAACATTAAAAGTCTTTTTACTGTGAGTTTTGTGAAAGAACAAATGTCTATTATAATTGTTACTTAAAAAAATACCGCATATAGTAATCACAATACCCCACTTAGTAATGCGAGGGTTAACAATTATTATTGTAATGCTGTAGATTGATCTTAGATAGTTTACTGATCTTGGGATGCTCTTTTAAACATATATTGTCAACATTTTCAGAAACATTTGAATAAAGATGCCTTTTTTTTTAAATATTACTTATTTTTAGTGTATTTTAATTCCCATTTCAACTGAGACTTAACTTATTCTTTCTGAATTTTTTTAGATAAATTCAGCAACACCACAGAATCTGGAAATGGGTGATCTCCGTACTGATTTGACCATTGATGCTGCAAATTTAAACCTGGATTTAAGTCAAGAAAAAACCCGACTACGATCATTTAAGAATTGGCGAGAAAATGCATCAGTAGGCAAACAGAAATTGGCAAGCAGTTTAACCAAGCACATTAGATCACATACAGGTGAAAAGTCATTTAAATGTGAGTTTTGTGAAAAAAGCTTTTCTCAAGCATCTAATTTAACAAAGCACATTAGATCACATATAGCTGAAAAGCCATTTAAATGTGAGTTTTGTGAAAAAAGCTTTTCTCAAGCATCTAATTTAACAAAGCACATTAGATCACATACAGGTGAAAAGCCATTTAAATGTGAGTTTTGTGAAAAAAGCTTTTCTCAAGCATGTAATTTAAAAAACCACAATAGATCACATACAGGTGAAAAGCTATTTAAATGCAAGTTTTGTGAAAAAAGCTTTTGTCAAACAAGCAGTTTAACAACCCACATTAGATCATATACAGGTGAAAAGCCATTTAAATGTGAGTTTTGTGAAAAAAGTTTTTCTCAAGCATATAATTTAAAAAGCCACATTAGATCACATACAGGTGAAAAGCCATTTAAATGTAAGTTTTGTGAAAAAAAGCTCTGCTGGAGCAGATGTTTTAAGAAGTCACATTAAATCATATACTGGTGAAAAAGCCATTTAAATGTGATTTTGTGAAAAAAGCTTTTCTCAAGCATTTAATTTAAAAAACCCCATTAGATCATATGCAGGTAAAAAGCCATTTAAATGTGAGTTTTGTGAAAAAAGGTTTCTGAAGCAAGCAGTTGAACAAGGCACATCCTCTGCCGCAGAGTATGGCCCCAATTGTCCAAAGACTTAGGTACTTGGCTTACGGCTCTGAAGGAGCCTTGTTAAATTTTCGGAGTAAATCGGTGTTTTTCTCAGACTGTTTCTCTGTATAGATGGTCCTCAGCCTGCTGTAAAATGGAGACCAGATTTCATTGATGGTTTAAAGGAGGAAGAACGTAGGACTGACCAGCCGATCACAACTTTTTTGTGATAGTCGTAAATATTGGACCAGTGGTTTCAAAGCTTCGAAACATCTTCCTGGCGTGTAAAGTGGTGTCTTTTACTAGTTTAAATCTAGTGTACCTAGTTTTACCTAGTTACGTCGTTTTTCTATTTGTATCAGCCTTGCTTAACTTTGAGGGATTCTGGTGACTTTCACTTTTAAACGTTTAACTTTATATAGGATAACAATACTGAAATATTTATAAGTGATTGGAATAAAAAATGCTCTGATTTTTCTTTTTCTATTTTTTGATATTTTATGTATTTTTTATAATTTTTTTTTTGTCATTAATTAAAAAAAAATTAATTTCAAAATATTTTGTTATGAAATTTTTTTTTTTTAATTTTTTAAAAAATATCTTTCAAATTATTCAAGAATTTTGTAATTGAAATAGCTTAGTTATTCTTTTAAGTATGCTGAATGGACTATTGATATTTGAAAATATTATTTTAGATATTCTTACTTTAGAAATATGTTTGTGAAAGGCAAAGATTCGATTGTAAGAAGTTACCTCTTCGAGAGGCAAAAATTTCCATAAAAAAAGATTGTTGTAAGATTAAACTAAGAAATTATTCTATTTCAATATTTGTTATTTCTTGCAAACTTTAAATTAGCTTATATAAACTATCAATCAAAGAAGTGGGATTTATATCTACTGAAAATTGTAACTCTAAATTTGTTGTTTAGATTTTGAATAATGAATGACTGATTCAAGTTCTTATACGTATTGCAAGATAGTTTGAAACTTGTCCAAAAAATAAGTTCTGAAAGGTCATGAACTGCAATTGAGAGTGAAAACTATTGATGATAATAAGAGAGTGGATGATCCATTCGTTAGATCAAGTGAGTGTCCATTTGGATGAAAGATAACTGGCGAAAATTCCCTGCATCCTTCGGAATCGAATAATATTGTTAGGGTAATTACAAAAAACGTTACCTTTCATATCCCATGGAGCAACGTATTTATCTCCAGATCGTCGTTGTGGTCTATTTTTATTGGCATGAAATGGGTCATCAATAGGTTCAGGAAAAATAAACGTTGTTACGGCAGGCATTCCAACTTAAAAAATGTCTGAAAGCAATTAAATATTTCTCAAAAGTTTCCGATGAAACATTTATAATAATAAATGTAAACATATTTTTCATTAAAGCTATTTTGTATCACAACTATTCGCATCAATATTTTTGAAAGTAATAAATGTTTTTATCAAAAACCTAAAAGGTAAACAGAGAGTTGCTCAGTAAATTTTATATACACACTTTAAAGTTTAAAGTTTAATTAGATAAATCTATCTAAGTTGGAGTATTTTAAAGAAGCAATGATATTGAAAATGTCAATAATTTTTAATGATCCCTAAAACATATTATGATTCTTAAGCTTCTATTTTTTAAAAATAATATAAATTGCTAATCCAAGAATATAATCACCGTGACATTTTTAGAATCATGACAAATCCAACGCCGTACAGTTACAGCAATTTTTGATTTAAATAATAATTTTATTTAAACAATAAATCGAAATCATATTTACAAACCGGAAATTGCATTCATGACCATCGGGAACACTGCCATGAAGATTATTGAAAAACTTGGTCACCTCCTTGAATACTATTAATTGCCTCAAGTTCTTCTCTCAGACCTTCAAAATAAAAATAAACAATTGTAGATTAAAAAGCTTAACTGTGCTGAAATTGTAACGTTTAAAAATAATGACACACAAAATTATAAAGATTAAAATTTTTTTAACACATTAAAAATACAGTTTAACCGGTTTCGTCGTGCTGAAACGACGTTTTCAACTAACAAAATGAGACAAATCATGTGCTCTTATACAAAATAAATTAACAATAATTTCGAAATATTATTTTACACCAATGAAAATTTTTTAACAAATTTAAACCAATGAAAAGTCGGTATGGTCATGGAAAGTTCGGCAGGTGGATGATTGCACCAGACAGGCAGAGAAATAAAAGATTTTAGTAATATAGATACACTTTTCAGTGGCTTTTTAGTTACAAATAGTGAGTTTTCAGTATTCTACTTAATAGAAATAGTGCTTCTTTCTTTCTTGAGTCTCGTTTTTTTATTTCCATTGATACTTTACAGTGGTTTTTGAGTTATAAATAGTGATTGTTTGAGTAACAAATAGTGATTTTTCAGTATTCTACCTAATAGAAATAGTGATTCTTTTTTTTTCTTTTCTTTTTTATCCAATTCCAATTGATACTTTTCAGTGGTTTTTGAGTTACAAATAGTGAAAATTATCTACTAATCTAGGCCATCAGATTGTTCGATGTAGATATTTGAAGAAGAGATGTTAGGATGGACGTTGGTTGATATCGATGATAAATGAAGATCATAGCTTGTATACGAAATTCTTCGCGACAAATTGATTGTGACTATTCTTTAGAGTGAAGATAACCAAATTCTGTTGAATTGTGACTCAAAGACATAAAGTTGTACGTGAGTGAAGAAAATGTTTTCCAAATATACTTTATTTAGAGTTTGTCCTTGAGCTTTATTGATAAACATCCCATAAGAAGGTCTGATCGGAAATTGTTTTCTTGTGAAAGTGAATGAAAGTAGATTATCGCATGGTTCCATAGACATCCTATGGATGAAAACAAAATCTCCTTTGTGAGTTCTGTTATAATTTCGGTTTCTATGAGATCATTATCGAATGAACGGCATTTAAGTTGAGTTCCATTGCAGTATGCAAAGTTGGGATTGATGTTTCGTAACAATATTATTGGAGATCCAATCTTCAATAACAAACGATGTTGAGAAATACCGCTGAGATTCAATGCGTTCAGATACTCGGACAGATAGAGATGTTCGTGTGGTGGATTATCAGAAGTATCAATTTTATTCTCACTTGTAGGCTCTGTAGTCTCTCCTTGTATTCTTAGACTTATCATTCGATTGATGTTATCGACACTCTCGTTCATCTTGGTTAATGAGCCGCATATTTATCATTAGTTTTTTGACTTTGATGTGATTCTAGCTTTTTGAGTTACAAATAGTGATTTTTCAGTAATGTATCTATTAGAAATAGTGCTACTTTCTTTCTTGACTATCCTTTTTTATTCCAATTGATACTTTTCAGTAGTTTTTGAGTTACAAATAGTGATTTTTCAGTATTCTACTTAATGGATATACTGCTTCTTTCTTTCTTGACTCTTTTTCATTCCAATTGATACTTTTCAGTGGTTTTTAAGTTACAAATAGTGACTTCTCAGTATTCTATCTAATGAAGTACTGCTTCTTTCTTTTTTTGACTTTCTTTTTTATTACAATTGTTACTTTTCAGTCAAAGTCAGTTCAGTTTTGACAGATAAGTCAAAAAAGCAATATTAAAAGAGTTGTAGTTTCCATGGTCTAATGAATAAGATGTCTGACATCGGATCCAAAGGCTGCAGGTTCGATTCCTGTCGCGGATGTTTCATTGTAAAAAATTTTTCTATTTTTCATTCTCACAGAAAACTGCGCCAGACAGACACACACAGAGACAGACAGACAAATAAAAGATTTTAGTAATATAGATTGTTACTTTTCAGTCAAAGTCAGTTCAGTTTTGACAAATAAGTCAAAAAAACAATATTAAGAGAGTTGTAGTTTCCATGGCCTAATGGATAAAATGTCTGATTTCGAATCAGAAGGTTGCAGGTTCGATTCCTGTCGCTGATGTTTCAATGTAAAAATTATTTCTATTTTCCATTCTCACAGAAAACTGCGCCAGACAGACAGAGACAGACAGAGAAATAAAAGATTTTAGTAATATAGATTGTTAATTTTCAGTCAAAGTCAGCTCAGTTTTGACATATAAGTAAAAAAAAACAGTATTAAGAGAGTTGTAGTTCCCATGGCCTAATGGATAAAATATCTGATTTCGAATCAGAAGGTTGCAGGTTCGATTCCTGTCGCTGATATTTTATTGTAAAAATTATTTCTATTTTCCATTCTCACAGGAAATTGCGCCGGACAGACAGACAGACACACACACACAGACAGACAGAGAAATAAAAGATTTTAGTAATATAGATTGTTACTTTTCAGTCAAAGTCAGTTCAGTTTTGACAGATAAGTCAAAAAACCAATGTTTAGAGAGTTGTAGTTCCCATGGCCTAATGAATAAAATGTCTGATTTCGAATCAGAAGGTTGCAGGTTCGATTCCTGTCGCTGATGTTTCATTGGAAAAATTATTTATATTTTCCATTCTCACAGAAAATTGCGCCGGACAGACAGACAGACACACACACAGACAGACACTGAAATAAAAGATTTTAGTAATATAGATTCAGTTAGTAGAGTATGACTTTTTCAATGAATTCTGGTAATAAGGTGCATGGGCCAAATAAGGCCCACCTAAAGTTTAAAGATTTTTTTTTTTATTTTTACTGCAAGAGTGAAAATTCTGAAAACTGTACTGAAAGTTAGTTTAAGGTGTGTTGCTATGAAAAAGTGAATTTAGAATTAGTGGTATTTGAAACTCTTTCTGTAATAACACAGTTTTGAAAATGTAAATAATGGGCCTTATTTGAGCTCCCTGTTTCAAATAAGGCCCACTACTTGTCGCAAATAAGACCCATATGTAAATAAATAATAAATAAGGAAAAAAACAGCAGAAATCAATTAAATTAGAATAATTATATTTAAACCAAAATAATTACATAATAAAATTTAAATAAAATAAAATACAGGGTGTTTCAGCATTCCCCCCGGGATTCCTAAGGTCTATAGCTCACAGGCAAACTCGCCCACAGAGACAAGAGCTTGGCAGTGAAAAGATCCAATTTCCAACATTTAGTTCTGATTAAATATTAAGCTACAAATTATTAATTAATTTATAAAATTGTGAATGTAAAAGTAGCTTTGATGATTTTTTTTTATATTTTTTCTCATTATATATAATTACTTAATGTTATAGAATGTGCTTATGAGGCTCATAATAAGAAAACAGACAAGATAATTGATGGGCCTTATTTGGAGCCCCATGCTAACCCACGCTTTCATGCATTGTTTTACTAAAAAGTATTTAATTTAAATGCACGTCAACTGGAAAATATTAAGTACAGTACCTTATTCTACTCATTACACACTTTAAAATGACATAAAACATGTTTACGTATTAATAAAAGCCAATGCTTCGACACTTCGTCACATAAACAGCGTTAAAATGTCTCAAAATATTAAAGATATTTAAAAAACACTAAAAATACTTCAAAACATCCTTAAAACATATTATTGCACGACTACAGGTATCTTTCTCAAATGCACATAAAAAATTACTTCCCTACCGTTATAGCTCTTCCTCCATCGGGAGTCGTCGTAAAAATGTTCATGTATATTTTAGGCCGGTGTCACAAGAGGCGATTTCAGTCGCGCGATTCAGTGAGTACATACATTTCAGTTAGACCTGTCACACGTAGTCGCGGTTCCAGCCAAATCCCGTGCGATTTGGAGGGGAGGGTCGTCCATCGGCCACTCGGCGAGCGACTTGCAAGTCGCGACTACCCTGTCATCCTATTGCTTTCTATTGAGCCTGTCACACGGCGCTACCTGAGTAGCGGCGACTTTAGAATGGAGCTTAACATTGAAAGCTTCATTTACGAAATTAATCAGCGTTTCAAGTTCTTTATCTGACATAGAACTTTTTTGAAGGGAACAAATTCTCATGATTTGTACTCAATATTGAGAATTTTTTTATTTTATTTTGTAATATTAAATATATTAGGCCTATTTGTATTTTGTTTGTCATTAAGTTTATTTCATTCGACATAATTTAATTAGATTCATATTCCATGAATACCCCCCCTTTATTTTGGATCCTAGTGTTTTTTTAAACAAATAAATAAATACGTGACTAATTTTTCTTCTGGTGTAACTGCATTTCTTATGATGGTGTCCTGACGGGTATACTATTTCTTAGTATATAAATATATATTATTAATGTGTAAGTGCTGGAATGTTTAATATGTGTCAATACGTTTAGCTAAATTAAATTGAAACGCTTACATCAAAATGTTCCGTGAGTAATTTAGAAATCTTTACATTTTTTTTTATTATATCATGTATTAATTGAGTCTTAATTATTTTAAAACTATTACTACTATAGATTTCTCAATTTATCTGACTAAATAATTTTCTAAAGTATATAGGTGAATCTACGGAAAACCTGCAATTCGTGTCACAGAGCAATAAATTGAAAATGATTGAAAATATTTGTCATTTTTCAAAATCACACATTGAAGTACAAAATATACTAGAGTTTAGTATAAATTTTTTTAAAAATTTTATGGAATTTCCAAAAAAACATTTGTCCACAGAAGGCATTCGTCACTTCCGTGGACCGTCACAAGCTACAGTTGGATAGCTTCTAAAGATCCAAACTGCTTTATTTTTTAATATTTTTAAAATACTATATATATATATTGTGAAATCAGAAAATACATAAATTTAACATAATATTGGGTGAAATTTTTTTTCGAATTATCAGTAAAAATTTTTGGCAACCTCAAGTCTTGTCACAAGGTTTAGCCATCGCTTTTGTGGACATTCCTAAACTTTCTAAAAAATCCACCCGATGCGCTAGTTGTCTTCCATTTCACTTAAAAACAAAAGTTTACACGGCAATTTTGGATTGGGAAGTGATTTTATTCGTCTGAGTCGCACATTTGTCAGGAAAATATTACCTTTTTATTCATTTTTCGTAATTTGCACAGCTCATCCCATCACTTCTGTGGTCTTGTTTAGAACCTAATTTTTCTATGGAAAAATGATTATTTCTAGGCATGATAATTGAAATATGGTAAACTTAATTTTCTGAATGAGACGTGTTCCTAACCTCAAAATGAAGAGCACATGGGTCAAGAAACATAAGTATTCGTCACTTCCGTGGACATTTGGGGTCCATGGAAGTGATGATCATCAACAATAGTGGATACTATGTTTTTCACAAAGACTTGTCTTTCACTTCCAGTCTTTGTTAAATGCCATATGTATATGTAATTATATATTTACATTTTTATAGATGTTTAAGATTGACAGTCTGATTCATTTTTATTTTACATGATTTCCACTTTTGATAAAAAGTTCTTTTAATTCATAAATTAGTGTTTTATTTATTTATTTCTAGTTTTCCCACGTAAATTCACTATTTCGAATGTAATTTATATTAAAATTCGACATCGTTATTAACACAAGTCACTTCTGTGGACATAGCCTGCCATCATTTTTTTTTTTTTTTTTAAATAACGAAAATGCGTTGACCTGAACCACATATATCATGGATGTAAGAACGTCAAAAGCAATCATCTCAATTTTTTTGAAAAGGAAATCTTGTAATTTAAAATCTCAAAAATTTTTGACTGAAATTGCAGGTTTTCTGTAGATTCACCCATATTCATCTTTTCTAAAGTCTAAACTACATTTCATCTCTGGAATTTCAAAACATCTTAGTCTATATTTTTTAAAAAAAAGGAGATTCTGTGATCCCAACAATAATTTCTTGTTCTCCTTTTTTTGTCTTTTTTTTTTTTTTTCTCAAGTTGAAAAATCTGAAGCAATAACTGTAAAGTAAAAAAAGAAAAAAAAAACTTTTTAGAACTTGTAATAAATAATCAAATGTTTGAAATGAATAAATTTAATGTATTAAATTTACTTCATACTATATATAAAAATCCTGAATATGGTAAACTATTCATGTAATAAAAAACCAAAACAAGCAAAATTATGTAGATTACAGAAATATTTTATCTAATTTTGCTTAATGTAAATATGAGCAATTGATTGTTACATGAGATATTGTCTGAACGTGATATTAAGGGATGTAGTTTCATGAAAATGATCCCCTGATTTTTTTGTTTTGTTTTGTTGAAAATACACTCTTTGACAAAATAATAAAATGAAGGAAACGGAAGAATCATCCTATCGAGATGCTACTTGGTTTGTG
>JAFIDM010000002.1:18157486-18225473 GCA_023159025.1 Thereuonema tuberculata
AATTTCGAGGAACCTATGCTAGAACATAAGATTAAACAAAAACGAATGAAAAGAGAAGAAATAATTAGAGAGGTAGGAAAAAGTAGATATCAATCACATCAAACAAAACATGATAGCAGAAACGTTTTTCAGCAATATTAAAAATAATATTATCAACTTTAAAACTACTATCATTAAAATTATTATATTTTTATCATTTATTATAAATCGGTAATATAGCCTTCAATTTGCATTTTACAGAAAACAAGACAAAATATAATACAATTCCATTTTTTCTTTAAAAACCTTTTTAATATTCTATTTACTATCCGTTTATTAAAATTCTTACTTATTTGTTTATTATTATATAGTATTTCTTATCAACAATTAACGCATCTTTGCCTTCATCAGTGTTCAAAGGTTGTGGATTGTTTCAAATTAATCTGAGTACTTTGACAACGGTGAGTTTTTGTTTTCCATTTTTTCCCATAAACACACCTGGTGTTCATTAAGTAATATCGCAAAATAGCAAGATCACTTTATCAAAATCCATGACTTGTGTCTGTGTCTCAGAAAAGTTAAGTAAAAGAAAAGTTCAAATTCCTGCTACCGGCAACACCAAATAATTATTGATTAGTAAATAGCTGCTTTTGTTTTTTTTAATGCGCTTTCTCAATGTGTTTATGCATTATATAATAATTTTATTAACTAATTTTATTGTTTGTTCTTGTTATTGGCTAAGTGATTTGTCATGGTTTTTGTTTTGTTTCAATGTTTCCATGCCTTTTCTTTTAATGTTCTAATTTAACTTAGTAATAAATGGTTTGCTACAAAAATCTTGACACGTAATGAAAGATTTTGATTTCGTGGTGAAGAGTAGTCACTTTGTTTCAAAGGGTTTATATTTCAAATCTCAATGCTATTAAAAAAAATCAAGAACTCAAGAAAAAATACTCAATCCCACCCAAAAATTTCAGGTAAAATTAGTTGCCAAGACTCATATGCAAATAACGATTTCACTGTTAAAAAGTTATCAGATCTCATGTAGAGCCAAGCCCCTAATTCTACAAGGCCTAACTTTACAAGCCCTAACACTAAAAACCCTATATCTTGGTCAAAAAGTATGGCTTGGCCGTTTCGTGGCTGTCGCACAAGCAATGGAGTTATGTAAAGGATATGGAGTATGCCAAGGCATACTTTTTGATCAAGATAGTAGGGTTCTAGAGTTAGGCCTTGTAGAGTGAGGGGCTTGGCTCTATATGAGATCTGATAACTTTTTAATAGTGAAAGCGTTATGAGCATTTTGGCAACGTATTTTACATGAAATGTTTTGGGTGGAATGAAATAGTTTCATGAAACGGCCAAGCCATACTTTTTGACCAAGACATAGGGTTTTTAGAGTTAGGGGCTTGACTCTACATGAGATCTGATAACTTTTTAACAGTGAAAGCGTTATGATAATGTGAGTCTTGGCAACTTATTTTACAGGAAATGTTTTGGGTGGAATTTATATATTTACTATGCAATACTATTATAGAACTACGTCGTTAAGATTTAACTTTGCAATAATTAAGTTTAAATCCTAAACATTTACAGAAAATTCCATACGATGAAACGCTTCTAGAAAAGGTACGTAGTGCCCTACTTCCGTCCTTCGGCTCGTCAGATATCAAGGAAACAACTGACAATCTGTACGCATTCGGATAGCGCACTCAAGCACCAGTGGGTGGCGGGCGGGACATTGTGATGCGGGCGAAGGGACGACGCTAAGCGCGCGTGGTGCGTTTGATGCCCTTCCGTCCCCTAACCCCTTGGTTCAAAGATATTTGTTGTTCAAATGAAATGTTGACATATAAGATAACATCTAGCTTTCATATCAAACTTCTGCTTTCTAGAACTTTTGTTTTGGAAGTATCTACAAATAAGACATTTTATAATACAGACCTGCACCCCTCTTTATGGGGTATTGGGGGGTGAAAGTTTTCGTTATTTGTGTGCAAATCTTAGCCTGCATACCAGATTTCAGCTTTCTAGGACTTTTTATACACCTATGAGAAATTGTTGTATAATAAAGAACCGGAACCCCCTTTATGAAAGGTTGGAGGGTGAAAGTCATACTAATTTCCTAATTTTGTTGTTTGTTTGTTTGCAAATCGTAGCCAGCATACATCATATTTCAGCCTTAGGACTTTTTGAAGTTTGGAATTTAGATTATATATAAAATTGTTATATAATATAAATAAAATAAAAATACACCAGACCCCCCCCCCTTTATGAGGAAGGTGAAAGTTACGGATTTCTTAATTTTTTTGTTCTTTATGGGCTAATCTTAGCCTGCATACCAAATTTCAGCTTTCTAGGACTTCAGGAAGTACTTCAGGAAGTAGTTTGATGATCATGAGTCAGTCAGTGACAAATTCGACGTATTTTAGGTATTGATAAAATCCAAAGTATGATAGCTAAATAAATGAAACTTAGCGTATTTCATTAGTCTGCTGACTGCATCTTATCCTGAAAATTTGAGCTCTCTAGTATTATCCAAGCCGAAGCTATGAGGGTTCGAAAATACGACGAAACCCTTCGAGAAAAGTAGCGCCCTTCCTGCCTTCGGCTCTTCTTGGCGAGGGCACTACCGTGCCCCCCAGATATTTTTTGGATTGATAGACTACTAACCATAGGTTTGGAAATCTCTTAATTTAAAATTGCTCACTATTTTTCATTAAGTAATATTATCATGAAGCCTTGTATTATTGAACGGGAATTAAGTACATACCGTAAGATAAAATTCAAAATAAAAATAATTTATACAAATTTGATTCCACGACTCAGTTTACGTTGAAAACAATTATAATTGCAGTCTTATGAGGTTTGGCAAAATACTAGGGAAAGGAACATCTTATTACAGATTCAGAATAAATGTAAATAATAACGACTGTTAAATAGATATTTGATGGCATATTTATAAGAATTAAATATAAGCAAAAATAATAATGAGTTGATGTTTGGCGAAGAGACAAAAATAGTTATGGAAAAATGAGCGTATATTGATTATGATTACAAGTATTATCCAGTAGATGATGCTATTGTTATAAATTTTCGATGTGTGTGTGTCTACGAAAACAACGAAAATAAAAAATGTGTTCGTATAAGGAAGATAATCCGTAGAAATAATGAAAGCGCAATTGTTTATAATAATGGACCGCAAAGAAAAATGCGAACAGGTGAAATGTTTATACTTATACTGAGTATAAAGTACAAGCGATATATAAGAATAAGTTGATTTACTAAATAAAAAGATATTAAATTTCGACTGTAGAAAATCTGATTAGACAAAGTATTCTACAGGATGTTCCTTACGAAGACATCGATGTTAATAAATTCTATAGAAATATTATTACTAAAGAAAGGAACATGTACTGATACATTTGATTGGACGATAAACCGAATAATCAAATCGAAGATGAACCTGTTTGATACCTGTTGCTGGAAATTTATATTATTAATCAACAATTTAAAGTTTACTTATGACTTAATACGTTTACGTATAAAGTACTTACTAAGTGATTTAATATAAACAAGAAGCAATTTGTCATTTATTACAATAATCTAATTCTGCAACACATCGACTGTGTTTATAATTAATTAACTATACGTCAACAAGGATTCAAACATTCCTATCTAAAGATTAAAATTGTGAATTTGAAATTTTTTAATAAAGATTTCTTTAAACATGGGAGAGATAAAGGCTGGTTATTATGTGGGGGATTTTCTATTTCAAATATCGTGATATTAAATCAGAAATTTTAACCCCTTTCAAGCAATTTTGAAACAAACATTTGGAACCACAGAAAAAAATACAGTAGAACCTCGATTATCCGAGCCCCGATTATCCGAGTTTCCGCTTTAACCGAGCTCCTTCTAGGATTTTTTTTTTGGTTCTACATTTTCCATTTTTAAAGCTACCGAAAAAAATTCTGAACTTGATCTCACAAACACTCAGGAAAACGAAAGAGAATTCGCTGAATATTGGTCGCAATTAATCTTCATTCGTCTAGTCATATGACCCTTACCTGGAATCGGGAAATGGTTTCGACTGGTAACATGATTCCCTCCCTGGAATCGGGAAACGGTTTCGACTGGTAACATGATTCCCTCCCTGGAATCGGGTAATGGTTTCGACTGATCACCTCCCTGGAATCCGGGAATGGTTTCGATTGGTCACATTGTCCAGTGTATCTGAAAAGTACGGTGGTACATTCAGTCAATTCTACAGATTCGAAATGAGTAGCAATACGAGAAAGCGAGTTGATGTTTCTATAGAAACAAAATTAGAAGCAATCCAAAGAATAGATAATGGTGAATCAATAAAGAAAATAGCGGAAGATCTCGGTGTCGGAGCTGTTACTGTTGGAGACTGGAAAACGAAGAGAAACGAATTAGAAAAATGGTGTGCAGAAAAGTAAAAGTTAAGGTTTAAGTAAAAGAACTCTTTCAATATGAATTGTATGTAGTGTATCTATATAACTTTTGTATTTGTTAAAATATACATTTAAACCTATACGATTTATGTTATTTACAATTTTCGCTTTAACCGAGTTTTTATGGTTAATATGGACCAAGCCTAACTCGGATAATCGGGGTTCAACTGTAATTGCAGTTTTTTTTTTTTTTTAATTTTGGATTAAACCATAATGTCGAAACACTTAAAAGAATAAAGAATTTTAGAACACGTGAATGATGGCCAAAAAATTATTTGAACAGATTATTTGAAATAAGAATGAAAGAAAAATTCCTCGCATTACCTAGAAATTCCCATACTGTTAGATTCTAAAAAGTTCATCTGAGTGAAGTTGGTGATATGTAATAAACAGCAACTCCCTTCAGAAAATTAACATTTTTCTTGAAAAATAAAAGTACTACTATTCATTACTTCTATGTTTAGTTACATTTTTTTAAGAATTTCTTTTCAATTTTTTATCATTTTCTTTCTTTTACAGGATGAAGCATTTAATCGAAAGATTTTCAAATTTTTTGACATTTGCTTTACATGTTCAGAAATTTTTTGATACAAATTATCTTAGGATGATGGAATGAAAGTTTTAAGTAAAGATTTTAATAGATTAAATTATAAAGAATAATGAATAGATATTTTACTAATTAAAAAAGAAAATAACAACCACTATAAAGGAAAATAATAAATTCCAAAGTCAGCAGAGATCTTGATATTTTTTTATTGTAATTTAATAATTTTGTATTTAATGTATAATTAGATTGTTTTAAAAATGTACATTAAATTTATCATTAGCGCTTCATTATTTTATTGCAAGTTATATACTCCACTATTTTTAAGCAAATTTGTAATTTAAAATATCTGAACATTTTCAACAAATATACGAAACACGTTTGGTATTAAGATATTAAAAAGTAAAAATAAATATTTTGAAATCAAATCAATCACATTTTTATCATTTTTATATTCTGTAACTTACATTTTACAGAAGAAGTAAAAAAAAATACAAAGACACTATCTATGGATCAAGTATCTTATCCAAAATATTTTACTAAAAACATGGGTTTCTTTTTTTCAGGTGATAGGAGTAATTGTAACGTATTTGGTGGTTCTCATTCAGTTTCAACTTACCATACCCAAAGAATGCAACTTCGGCAATGAAACCAATCAACTGATTTCGGGAAGTGAATGAATTCTCTCTGATACTGTATTATAAAACATAAAAACATGAAATTACCAATCTTTACTTTGCATTTCTGTCAATATAAAAGAGAAATTGAAAAGAATGAATAGTATCAACAAATTTTTATCATAAAGGTAATCTGACATCTTTTCTGAATTCATAGCAATAAAAAAATCATTACGATACTTTATTTGAAATATTATTAACTTGTGTTTATTTTTCCAATGATACTGTAAATTTTGAATAGGCCTATTCATTAATATGTTGTTTCATGTAAAACTACATTGGTTGAAGATAATGAAAATTCAAATAAATTTCTAATGAAACAGATTTGGAATAAAAGTTTAACTTGTTTTTTCAATAAATTCATATCTAGATGGTTAAGGATTTACAGTTCAAAAAAGTGAATGTATAGATGTATACATATATCTTAATTAATAATGTTTTAATATGTAAGCTTTATAGTTTTAAGTGTTACAGTTTTCTATGTGAATAGTACTTTCATTATGTTTAATGCACTTCCATTACACATGCAATGCTGTAGCATATGCACTTGCATATGCAATTCCATTACTGCAACTCCCACCAATACTGAAACGGTTGTTTCGAGAAAACCTACCAATGTAGGAATTATCCTCAATTGTAATTTAGCGTGTCCTTCTGCATTTAAGAGGAATTTCATCGGCAAGGCGATACACAGAGCTTTCATTGTCTTAAAAATAATAATAAAATCATATTATTATTCAAATCTTTTTAAATAATGTTATCCTATTGATTTTATCATAAATAATATTATTGATACTCGTCAGAACATTTAGATTCCACCCTTTAAGAATTTTAGTAATAATAATGTATATGTTTCCGTTCCATATTAGCCCACTATTTTTCCTGCTTTAAAAAGAATTTTACGTCATTATAACATTGTCCAAATACAAATTCTATTTTCCGATATCTGAATAACCACGGCACCTACGAATTTGAATGTTAACAACAAAAAAAGTGTGATGTGTGCTATCCAGTGTCATGAAAATACACTGACGAAACACGCCAAGCGTTAAAAATCGGATGGTTCAGCATGCCATGGTTGTTAAGAACAACATAATTATTTTACTGATGGTCATACATATAATTATAATCATTCATTGAATACTGATAAGTCTAAAATTATTTCTTGTGAGAAAGACGACTTAAAAGAAAATGTAAGAAGTCATTTTTCATTATTACTGATAAAACCTGTTACAATGACAATCTGTATTCACTATTCCACAGTATGGGCTAAAAAAAGGGTTTAGTTTATTTGTTTGTTTTTTTTTTATTTTATTCTTTACTTGTATGTAAGTTCTAAATTTTCTTCAAGTATTTGAAATTTTATTGTTTTACGTTCACTCCTTAATAGTCCCTTCTTCTCAATGACATCTTGTCTGTTACTCCAAAATAATGATGACCCATTTCATTGATGACGCACTGATCTTCTTGTTCTGTGAGTTTATTATCACATGCATGACAAAGAAGTGTAGACCACTTTGAAAATAAGTTTATAGTTTTATTGCAAAATCTTTTGACCACTGTTAATAGTTATCAAATGCACAAAATAAAATTCTACCAATTTAATACACATGCCTTATTATATTTATTAAATGTTTATTATATTATTTTTATTACATTAAATTTTTATTATATTAAATTGTATGACTTTCTTATTATATAATTAAATTTTGTGATTTTTTACTACAAATTTTCTTTATTTTTATTACATTAAATTGTATGTCTTTCTTATTATATAATTAAATTTTGTGATTTTTTTACTACAAATTTTCTTTTCGATACTTAAGTTAAAGTACTCCGTTCACATGCCAATACCGGCCTTAGGGGCGCAGGAGGTTAGGCTCCCAGCGTATATAGCCAACGGAACGAAGATGGGGCCGGGGAGTCAGCCCGACGCCCGCCCGCCTTTAACTCCCGGGAAAGAACCCCGATAGCCATTCGACAGAAGGCAGAAGGTAGGCCTTGGGACCCGTTTGGAGGAGAAAGGAGCGTGGAAAAATTCCCACTCTCCGCCGGGAATTGAACCGGCCTCCTCCAACCCGCAGCCGAGCGCGCTAACCACTCGACCACCGGGCCCCCCCTCCCCTCTTTTCGATACTTATTTTTGTTAAATAAATGTATCTCTAATCAATAAAAATCTGTCGTGATTTGGTGTATTTACTTCTGGTGTATTTACTTACTACAACAAGGGCCCAAGTCCAGCAATCAAAATTTTTGAGGAAAGGAAAACAAAATATTTCTACAAGAATTGTTTGTTTTTCTGGCAAAACAAACGTTTACACTCAATTTGGTCACATGTATTAAACGCCAAATTTTGGTCTGACCACAAGTTTTACTCTAACCTGTTAAAAATATTAAAATGGCTGGACTTGGGCGCTTAATTGAATTAAACTAACTTTGTTGGCAAAATATGATTTTACCTGCTAATATATGTTGGACTTTTGATCGCCGGCTATTAAATTCGACAATAGAGCAAAATTTATTTCAAAAATAAAGATTCAAGTCTCATTAACGGTTGATAAAATGGCTTCAAAAGGAAGATAAAAATAAACAATAATTTTACATTAGTCTCATCAAAATACTATTATTAGTCTAATGTTGGTTATGGAGTCACATTCAGAAGCAACTTGTTTGTTATTGTTGAACTTCACAATAATCAGACTCACCAGAACATCCAGCATCCTATCTACTGATTATAGCTGATTATAAATAATTTGATTTTCAGTTTCAGAAATTTGCACAATTTTTTCACACCAATAACCTTACCCGCTTTGAGTGGTCGAGATTCATGGTAGCAAGAAGTTGTGAATGACAACATTCATCCCATTGGCTTTAAATAAAACGAAATCTTTGTGTTACGTTTCTACCCACGTTCTTAGAGTCTTCTATTTCTTCATTATGTTAAATCGAGAGAAGCGGTATACTTTTTATGCGTTAACATTGTAGCGAATTTTATTTTGTGTTATACTTCCTTTAAAATACTGTCCAAGAAAATTCTTGTATGTCGCTATTTTAATCACGGTTGACACTAAACCTTCGTTCTGTAATATCCTGCCATTCTTGAAATGTTTAATTTTTTTCGGTTTGCGTTTTTTCCTTTCAATGACTAAAAAAGAAAGATCACAGGAACAAAAATTTATGGCCACCTGTTGGCAGTCGATATTCAATCTCATCAAACCTTCCGTTAAGGATTTGACAAAATAAATAATGCATTAGTGTGTGGTTACGATTCTGGTCTTATATCAATCACTAAATGGAAAGAGATGTTTTACATATTCAGATATTTTTCAATGTAGCTGTTCAGGCATGACACAACTTCATTTAGGATTCGTTTGGCATTTGTGAGAGGCCAAGTGAACATTTCTCCATCTTTCTTGCTGAAACAACACTAAATTTCTTTGACAATTCATACGTTTTGAGTTAGTGGAGCATTTCGGAAAATTCTAAGTCAATTCTTCTCAATACCAACGTTTCCATTGGAAATACAAGAAACTCAAAAAGAAAAAAAAACCCCACTAAATTCGCATTTCTTTAACAAATCAACCGTTTTCACAAAGATTGTACCGCAATGCTGCATTAAGTTAATTCTTCTCAATTCCGACGTTTCAATTGGAAATACAAGAAATTCAGAAAAAAAACTCTCAATTCGAATTTCTTTAACAAATTATCTGATTTAATAAAAGTTCTACAGACATGCTGCTCTAAGTTAATTCTTCTAAATTCCGACGTTTCTATAGGAAAAACAAGAAAAAAAGAAAAAAAAAACACACTAAATTTGCATTTTTTTAACAAATCATTCGATTTCACTAAGATTCAACAGAAATGCTGAACGTAGTTAAATTCTTCTCAATACCGGCGTTACTGACGGAAATCTAAGAAACTTAGGAAAAAACACAAAATTCGCATATCATTAACAAACCATCCGTTTTCACTTAGATTTTAAGAAATGGTTCTACAGAACCAAAGGATTTGTTTACTGTTCCTATAAGAAAACTACTAGCGTTTGCTGTAGCTACTGGTCTTTTTCGGGATTAAAGTTGCGGGAAGACTTTAGGTCGCGCCCACCCATATATCAATATTTACCATCCATCTTCTACATTAACATAAACATTAATTCTTCTCCATACCACCGTTTCTATTCGAAATTAAAGATCTTAGGAAAAAACAATAAATTGGCATTTCTTTAACAAATCATTCGATTTCACAAAAGTTCTAAAGAAAATGCTGCACTAAGTTAAATTCTGCTCAAAACTGATGTTTGTAATGGCATTAGCCTAATTTCTCAGTGGCTCCATTGAGTTAATTATTCTCAATTCCGACGTTTAAGAAATACGAGATACTAAAGAAAAAAAACTAAATTCTAATGTTTTATTACAAATCATCCAATTTAACTAATATTCTACGTAAGTGCTGCATTAAGTTAATTCTTCTGAAAACCGATGTTTCAATTGGAAATACAAAAAAATTAAAAAAAAAATAAAAAAAATTACATTTTTGTAAGAAATCATCCATTTTACAAATAATGTATAGAAATGCTGCACTAAGTTAATTTTTCAAAATACCGACATTTCTATTGCAAATACAAGAAACTAAGTCAACAACACTAAATTTTCTATTCTTGAACAAATTATCCATTTTCACTAAGATTCAAAAGAAATGCTATATTAATTTAATTCTTCTCAATACTTTGTTTTCTATTGAAAATACAAGAAGCTAAGTAGAAAACACTAAATTCGAATTTCACAAATCATCCGATTTCACTTTTGTGCTTCAGAAATGCTGCAGTAAGTTATTTCTTCTCAATATCGTTGTTTCTATTGGAAATACAAGAACCTCAGAAAAAAACACTAAATTCGTATTTCTTTCACAAGTCATCCGATTTCACTTACATTCTACAAAATGCTGTTGTTTTTCAATACGACGTTTCTATTATAAATACTAAAGAAAAAAACCCGAATTGGCAATTCTTTAACAAATCATTCGATTTCACAAAGGTTCTAAACAAATGCTGCACAGAGTTAATTCTTCTTAATATCAACGTTTCTGTAAGAAATACCAGAACTAAGGAAAAAATACTAAATTTGCATTTCTATTCCTAATTCTTCCGTTTTGACTAAGATTCTAAAGACATGCTGCAGTAAGCTGATTCTTCGGAACATTGACGTTTCTTTTGGAAATACAAGAAATGAGTAAAAAAGACTAACAAAATTGGAAATGTCCGAATTACGATTTTGGGAAGGATTTCTGTTTTAAAAATTAATTAATTATAGATTATATATTCAAATGAGTCCTCATCGCAGTGTATAGAAGTTAAGATTAATTATTTATATGCACACAATTCTTATTTTTCTTATACGGAAAGAACACTCAAATAGGCTTATGATAATTAACAACAACAAATGTATTTCAATTGGTTGACGATCTACACTTCAATTCACAATGGTAAACAGACTAGTTAATTAATCCTAATTAACGTATTTTAACTTGAATTTTTCTAACTCTTGTGAATCGTAAGAATGTTCGGTTAACTTCTTCTAATCAAGTAAAAGTTCTTCTCGATCCTAGAGTCTGTAATTATATTTACAAATATTCCTGCTATCGTGATTTCTCTGGATACTGATACTAATCTAGCAAAGTTCTTTGTTGTTTAGTCGACAATTTAAATCTTTGACTTGTAGTTAGATGTCTACGATGTATCTCATGTTGTGTGACGAACTAGTCTTTGTGTTATCAAAATAAAAGTCACTTACGGAATATCTTCTTATCCAATAAACTATTGACTACTTTGAATATATTCTGATACTCAAACCTCGGCATTTGGAAACATATGCGCTTTCATCAGCATCTCACAGATTCCAAAGATGGCGGTCGACGTTCCATTACACTTAGGCATCCTCGACTTGAAGTATCACTATCGGAGATCTATGGATGGGAAACTTAAAAAAAAATATTATTTCAAATTCTATCCGGAATTTGAAAATTTTATTCAATTTATCACAAAGATTGGACTTACTTGAATTATCATACAAACACTAAGTTCTTATATTTCATTCCGTATTCAACTAGGCAACCAACAAACGGTATCGCACATCTTGTGCACAGCCCAGATAAACAAACACTTCATTGTCTTTCAGCATGTCTCTTGTTCGTCTTGTATTGTTTCACTATCAGCGAATGACCATAGTTATGTCATTTTTACAAACAATAAGGATATGCATATTGTCACGCTATACCATAATGTTAACACAATGCACTAGCTTTTTTCTTAACGCAGGTTTTCGGAAATTCAAGCTGCACGTAAGTTAGTTCACTATTGTCTTACTTTCGTCATTATCTTAACCCTAACTTAACAATTTCAGTTTTGAAAATCAATTGACTCGTTAGAATATGAATCGAAATGGGCTGCTTTGCACTCATGTATAATATTTAAAACGATCATTTTATTAGAGGAGAATTAATTACTTAGTTAGTTAGGCGGAATTAAGAAAATGAGAATCAGAAATAGTTTCAAAAGAGTTATCTTTTTTTTTAACAATTATTGTTAATTATAATTATTAAATCCAAATTCATTGATTCAATTAGAAATATGAAATTATCCAAAATAAAGAATTGGAATTCTAAAATTGAATGAATTGATTTGAATTTCGGAATGAGACGTTGGTTGAACTTAAGGTTTCCGAGCATTTGTTTCTCAAGATAAACCAGCAACTTTCAATCTGACTTTATTAATTTGACCTAAATTAATTCCTATGGGTGCCCCTATGTTACCTATGAAGAGCAAAAAAGCTCCATAAAGAAATTCACTATAAGTTGTCACACTTTCCTATTTTCCTATAAAAATTGAAACTTTCATTCATGTTTCTTCATATCAGTCTAAAATGTTGAGATATCAATGTTAATTCGCAGAATTCGTAAAAGTCTTGCTGTCAAGTGAACGAAGATTAATAAACTCATCGCGGATGCACGGAGTCTTTGTGAAACCGATACAGATGGCGTAACAGACTGGTCACGTGGTCAACTGAGCACGGATTGCTTCTGTGATATCATAAACCAGTAACGTTGAGTGAGGAAGTTGTTATTCAATGTGGGAATTGTTCGTCAAGATGGATAAATGCAAGGATGCGACAAAAAAGGGACCCATGACCACACAATGAATGAAGTTGCCGAATTTGTTGGTGTTTCGAAGCGGACTGTCCAATGTGTGTACAAGAAGGTCATGAAACATGACGCCAGAACTGTGGTCGGAAAAAGATCCTAAGCCAGAAGGACAGGAGACGTGTTTCACGGTTCGTGAATGCAAATCGCTTCCAAACCCGACAGGAATTGCTGCAGTCAGTGAATTTAGGTCCATCTCAACCTGTTTCCGAGAGAACATTGCTACTGAAACTGCATCCAATGAACATTTGGAGTAGTTGACAGTAGCTGACTGGAGGCGTAATACGAAGCATTTCATCCGCAATGTGTGGAGGGTGTAGTTCAGGATGGAGGCGGGCTTGTGCTGGTTTTCGAGTGTTTTTTGTACTATTACTTGTGCTCACTCATTCAGGTGACCGTTAAGATGAGTCAGCATGTTTATTTAAACATTCTCGATGAAGAGGTGTTGTCCTTCAATCGAAATCTTCATGAAGAGTAAGCTGTTGACACTCCCATTTTTAAGGATGACACCATTAGAGTTCACAGGGCTGCACGCATCCGTGACTGACGTGATGAACAATCACACACCTTATCGCACATTGACTGGCCTGCTAAATCGCTTAATTTAAACCTCATTGAAAATCTGTGGAGCGTTTTGAAACAGCGGGTGAAATACCGAAATCACCTCAGCAATTTGTTGGAATTACGTGATCTCATCCTCAGAGAGTGGTGTCAACTGGACGTTCCACGCCTTCAGAATCTAGTGGACTCCCTGTCTCCCTCACAGAATCTAGGAGGTTATCAAGGCCAGAGGCGAAGTTACAGCGTATTTACGTGATTTCTCCAATTTTTTCAGGTAAGCTTTTTAAAATTCATTAAATTGTCCAAATTAAAATAAAAGCTAGTCATTCATATTGAAGATAACAGAAAAATACAAAACCCACAGGAGATAAAATAAAGTATGCTGCCATAACGATCAATAAAATTTCATTAGTGAATAAATTAATATTTATAATAAGTTTTCTAAATTTGAGAAGCCTAAAATAATTAACCAAATCTATATCACTAAAATCTTTTATTTCTCTGTCTGTCTGTCAGGCACAATTTTCTGTGAGAATGGAAAATAAAAATCATTTTTACAATGAAACATCGACGACAGGAATCGAAACTGGAACATTCAGATCCGAAGTCAGACGTCTTCTATGATTAGTCATTATTGCATAATAAAACATTATTATTAGACATTAAAATATCTTACAAACATATTATTTATTAAATATATGTTGTATCAAATATTCGGAAAGCTTCTATTCTTTCCATTGTCAGGCTTTGTAATTCAAACAAATAAATAGTTTGGTTTTGAAACAATTAATAGATGTCTATATACCATACAATACAGATTACAGTATCCTGGCATATTCATGTTGGACCACTATAACAACAAAACATGTTATTTACTTTAAAAAAAAAACCTTTTTTAACAGTCTTTTATTATTTCATAATTTTAGCTCTTCAAAATTGCTTTTATATGGGAGAGAGTAAAAGAATGATAAAAGAAGGAATTTGAAAACATTTTGTTATATAAAGATCAAGTGAATATAATTTTGTGCTAAAACATAAATTTAAGGGTGATCCATAATAATACAAAAAATAAAAATAAAATGTTTAGAGAGAAGTAAGGAATTATTATTAGTTTCTTTATCAAACATTAGTTTTCTTTATCAAAAATTAGTTTTATGCGTTATAATCATTTGACAACTATATCTTGAATGATAAGGTACCGCCAGTTAAGACTTGTAAATGTTATTAAAAATATTAGTATTTGTTCGTCTATAGCATCAAGACGTTTCTTTTTCGCTACAAAAACGTTTCCTGCCATTTTCTAATTTTTTCTAATATCTGCGTGCCAATTCATTTTCAAAATAATATCGTCCTACTTTCTGAATAAATTATGTTTTACTACTATACTATCGTGGAAATAGAAAATTGTGGATGAAAAAAGAAAACTGAGAAATACTACTAAAAAGTCGATAAATATAATAAATTTTATTGAAGATTTACATATTACAAATAAGCATTCTGAAAGTATTAATATTAAAAAGGTTTTAATATGAAGAATATGATCCAAGCCTTCAACATTGAAAGCAGTGCAATTTAATGGAAATTGATACACATTTATTTTTTTTAAATTTGTCATTTAAAAAAAAAAAAATCTTATTTTATAATAATACTTTATTTTGCTGCTTAACAAACCTTAACTATAGTTTTGAAAAAAATGGAATTAAAGCAGTTAACATTATGAAATTGCGAATTTCTCACAAATAAAACTTAACAATAGGAATTTTAAGATTATGAAGAATTTTTAAGCAATAATAAAAACTTTAAAAAGAATTGTTTACTACATACGTAAAGAAATTTTAATTAAATGGGAAATAAGTTCTTACTGCTTTGTGATTGGATTTTGATTTTATAACATCATTCATGAATAAATAATTGTGTACAAAGACAAAAAATATGTGTAGGAAAATTAACATCTATCCATTACTTTTTTAGGCTTTTATTGTTAAATACAGATTAGAAATAAAAGTTTTTCTAAAATTTTCAACCGGAAAATCACAATGAATATCTAATAGCCATAAGTGCCGTCCGATGTTATTTATATTTATTCTCAAAATTTAAATGTAATTTAGCATCTTTAAATTACCGCAATTTGAACGACAAGTTATAAACCTTGAGGTTACTTGCTTTTCTTATAGTTACGTTGTATATATTAGAATTCCTAAAATGCACAATTTGGGAGTTTCAATTACAATTTCTTACATATAATAATAAATGAGTTTATGAAATATTAATATTTTGAGAATATTAATATACTAGTTTAATGATCCGTCTGTTGTATTTAATATAAATTGAATATTAATAAAATATTGTACAAATAACTATATTGAATTGCATAAATAACCATCAATATAGTATTACAGGAAAGATATTTTTATTAATTTTTTAATTTGTCTGTTTCTTCTTAATCTTTTTTCCCTTCGTTCTTTGTCTACGCGCAGTTTGTAAAATTTAATTTCTGAAGAAAAATTCAGTTCTTAAATTGCGTTTCATTATTTTCTTGAAAAACGAAAGTATAAGAATTCCATAAATTCAAAAATGTCCAGAAAGCAAAACCCCAAATACAAACAGATATTTCCACATATTTGAGCAAACATAGTGTAAGTAGTTAGTTGATAGTATTCTTCAATTGTTACAAAGATATTTGTTGAATAATATAATACAAGCCATACATTTGAAATTTTAAATGGCGCTTTGGTCACAGGAAATTTAGTATTATAATAATTCTCTCTGCATTTACGAGGACATTTACAATGAGTGGCATTTGTTTCTGTAAGGATCGTCTTTGCAGCTAAAAATGTCTTTTTATAAGAATCCGGGCTGTCACAAGGCTTCAGATCGAAATCCATGAAATGTGGTAAGCTAAGAAGAAAAGTGAAATAATGATATTATAAATAAATTGAAATTTTTACTATGTAGTGAGTAAATATGAAACATTCTCGTAAGTTAAGAAATAACTTTTTTTCTAAAAAGTTTAACTAAAAATAATTTTGAAATAACTCAAAAATATCTAAAAATAACTAATTCTAATTTAAAAAAAGAATAAAAACTTTTGGCAATAGTATCCAACTGATTGACTTTTATGTAAACAATATGAAATTTGAAAATGGCGCGAAATGTCGAAAAAAATGTTGTTTGGTATCACATAATAATAAGTTTATGATAGTCCTGTATTTTTGAATAAGTGTCTAAGGAGTTAGTTTCAAAATTTTATCTTTTTAAATAAAACATTATGTAAATAAATGATTTTCGAACAATGGTAGAATCCATTTAATGTTGAATTAATGTTGAAATCCTACTTAAAAAATTAAAATCTCATGGCGTTATAGGTCCTCCCCTAACTTGGCTGTCCTCATATCTCTCCGATCGGCAGTATCAGCTTATTTTAAATAGATATTTTTCTTCCTGGTATTCCACCCCAAAAGGCTTACCTCAAGGGTCCATCCTATCACCCCTTCTCTTCAATCTATTTATAAATGATCTTATCTTAACATCATCTGCCTCCAAATGCATCTTCTATGCAGACGACGGAACTTTTCTTTTTGCCAACAAAAATATTGAAAATATGAAACAAGATGCCCAACTTTCTCCGTTCCATCTTAAATCTTGGCTTTATGCAAATGATCTCACACTAAATACATCCAAAACAATATACATGTTCTTCTGTCAACGGAATAAAACACTCATGAAAAACCTCTCTATTACTTACAACAACTCACTAATACAAGAGGTCTTCTCCTTCAAATACTTAGGAATCTGTCTTTCTCTTGATCTTTCTTGGAATTTACATGTCCAAAAACTTGCTTATAAAGTCTCCAGAAACTTAGGCGTTATCAGAAAATTAAACTTTCTCCCAGCTCAAATTCTACTAAATCTATATTGGTCACTCATTCATTCAAATCTTTGTTAAAGAATTGTAGTATGGGGCAATCCTTCTAAATTTTATGAAAACATGCTACTTAAAGTACAGAAATATTTTCTAAGATTTATAGATAAAAAAACCTAGACACTATTCTACTCGATCCCTCTGGCCTATTATAATACCATCTCTTTCCTCCACATCTATAAACTACAATTAGCGGTCTTCACCTATAAAGTAATTAATAAAAACTCTATCCCTGTATCCGACTAACCATTCACCCTCACACCCAATTCTATGATACCAGATCTGTTACCCACCTGTTACTTTCCGTTCCGAAAACTATGTCTAACTATCAAAGAAAAGTTGTTAGTTATGCTTCTCCTCAACTTTGGAAGGAAATAACTAAAGAGATCCGCGAATGTCCTTTTCTTAACCAATTCAAAAAAAAATTAAAAACCACCTTTCAACTTTAATAATTTACTAACATTCCACCTACTATTGAAATCAGATCCGAATCCCTTTCCATCTAACACCTCCCTCTTTCATCTCTTTCTATCTCCTCTCTGTATCCGTCTAGTCCTTCACTCTATTCCTACTCTCTTCCTGTTTCCTTTATTCCATCTATTCATAATACCTAAATATGTTCTGCATGTTGAAAATAAACATTTAAATATTTGCTAAAATTTCAGTATTTTTTTCTTTTGTAAATATTTCCCCTCATTATTGAGTTAAGTATTCCTCTTGTTAATTCCCTTTGTTAAATGCCTGCTTAAGACGATCACTTGTCTTCTCGACGAGAGCCCCCTTAAGACGACTGGGTTTCAAAATGTCATGTAAACACTTATCTTGTAATATTTTATTCGCAATAAATTGAATTGAATTGAATTGAATTTTTCAGATTAATTCAAATCAGTAAGGTGATAATAAGAGGCGATGACAAATTATAAATCTGATCTCAGATTTGATCCTAAGTTGTTTAATTTTAGTCAATCACTAATGTTAGGTTACTAATCCTTAATTATGTTTCTCAAAATGTTCAGAGCGATGCAATTATATTGAAACAGAACTTTACAATTTCGCAAGTGCCTCGGAATTTCGAAGTAGGGTAAAGTGACCAAATGTCGGAAGGTGGACAAATGTTGGACATAAAAATTTTTTTGTATTTTAAGAAACACGTAGTGGTCTAGCTTTGTTTTTTTTCGTTTTACACGATTTTGACATCTTTGTACTACCATCCAATCTTAGTTTCAATTGTCATCTCTAGGTGTCGCCATTTACTTTAAGCTTTCATCGAAGACGTGAGATTGATTGTTGCGGGAAACGATTGTTTTGGCGAGATTCTTCAGATTGCAAAGTTGAGAATTCATTTTCTCCAAGCCAAAGCAATACTTTGTTTTCATGTTTTTTGTATTATTTTGATATTAGCAAACACTCAGCTGATATTTCAACGTTATTTCCTAAGTAATTAGTATTTATTACCTTAAAGCGCTTCAGTATTTACATTTTATTTTCCTATTTCAAGTTGCCCTAATGTCGGCCATGAATGGCCCAAATATCGGCCAGCTATTGACCAAATGTCGGCCATGCAGTAGCCGAAATGTCGGCCATTATTTTTATTTGTTAGCGTATAGCTTAGTCTACTTAACAGTTTAGTAAAAAAATATAAATACCTATCTTACATATTAAAGACTAGTGGCAACCCGTGCAATATTCACGGAAGTAAAACAGATTCCACATTTTTGAAATACCGTGACATTTTTCAAAAACCCAAGATTGAAAACGATGTTCTAAGCTCATTTTTTGAAAGCAATGACTTCCATAACAGCCCAAGTATAATTTGACTGATCACTAAGCAATAAAACAACATATGTATTTTGATCATGGTACTTCTTGCAAGCAGGTAATTATCCATATTTAGAGGTTAGTTTTGAAATATGCTTGAAGAGTCAATAAGGTATGTGAGTCATTATAGCGTCATTATAAGTTAACCTCCTGCCCTAAAATAATGTCGATCCACACAAAGAATAGCGCTGTTGGAACGACACGGAATGTTGGTGGCGCCACCTTGTATTTTGTTTCTTGATTAAATACTGTGTCTATAGCGCCACTAGGATGATACACAAACACACTGACCAACATCCGTACGTACAGTTTTTGCCTATTAAAAGGATGATTAGGCCTATACTTGTTTTCGATTTTAAGAATATACGTATAGGCTGAAAAGAAATTAATTTTATAAAAAAAAAATGTGATGTATTTAAATAGCGGTTTGTATCCGAGGTTTATATTTCTATCAACGCCTAGCCTAGATCTCACGACATAACTAGGAAATCCCTAGTTTTTTCCCAAATTCACAGAGGCATTGCCATAAAATAGTTTAAAAAAAAAGGGAAATATTGATATTAACGTCCTTTTAACTGCCAAGGAAATTATGGGATGGAGAAGGACAATTTGGCTAGAAAATGCATAGGAAAATTAATTTCTTTTCACCTATTATTGCAATATTTCCACAGTAGGCTAGTCTATTGCACATTGAAACAATCAGAGCAAAGAATTGTATTATTAAACATACTAAGTTTTATAAATTCCAGAAAACACTTTCGTACCATGGATGAATTAAGGTTACAATAAATACAATAAATTACTTACAATAAACATTTTATATTAACATCAGATGTGATATATGAAATGAAACTGAAAGCTGCAAAAGAAAAGAAAGAAAAGGAAGAGCTACAAATAAAAAAAAGAGAAAATAGGCTTAAAGCAGCTGCTTTGAAGAGAGAGAAAGCTGACAACTAAAAAAAAGAGAAAGCTGAAAAACAGCAATAGAGACAAGAGTTGAAGAAGAAGAAAGAAAACTCCTAAAATCTAACAAGGAGAATAAAATAAACATTTTCATAATATTTTTTACATAAATTTGTATTCTAAATGTTAAAATGAGATTTTTTAAAAATAAATTCCTGTGAACAGCAATGTTTAACTGATGCTTATTTTTAAATGGCCAACATTTGGTCATCCCCTGGCCGACTTTAAGGCACCCTGGCCGATATTTGGTCACATTGTAAGGTTAAAGTAATAAAAGCGTAGTTAACTTAATAATGGGTATTTTTCGTAATGCCATACTTCTTTATTTCATTAAAATTACGATAAATCTAAAACTTTGTTTCAATCATATAAACTAAGTCATCAGATCTTTTATTTTCTGGTTATTTGTAGTATGTGGCCGACATTTGGTCACTTTACCCTAGGCACATTATAAAATACAACTTCAATTTACGACGGCATTTATTCATAAGATCGCAGATATTCACACAACAAAACCTCAAAGCAGGTTCCAAAGGTAGACCATGGAGTATTTCCTCCTTCGGGCATTCTGTGACTTTATGTTTACCGACGTCCCTTGCCCAATCTGCGAGACCGAATAGCCTGTGAGTGGGTCCATCAATCTTCCTTGGATTTCACCTAAATCTTTGAATTTCCGCCACAATAAAGACACAATAAAGCTTTCCGTCATCTGTTTGAATTCTGGAAACTATTTGAACCTACTACCCAAATCACAAGTTACGCTTCAACGGATGAGAAGGCCTCACGACGATTCACAAAAGTGTAAAGAAACGGAAGAAACAACGACACTGAACAGGATTGAAGATCTAGTTTCTAGAAACTCGCTACCACTCGCCGATAACAGTCACCATCTTCATTACATTGAGATTGGACCTAATTTGTCACAAAATTCTAATGCTATTTTTATTATATCCACTCAAATTAGAATGGCTTTTTGAATGTCTCCATCATGAATTATATCAACACCAATCATTTAACTATGATGGAGAAAGTGATGACGTTTAATTGGAAGTTGTAGACTGTGCCACACAATGTGCGTATTTAATTTTATAATCAAAAATCACGTGTATTTTTGGAAATTTTTTCCCATCTGAGTGAAAACAAAAAACTGAAGAAAATAAAAATTTAGCTTGCAGATCAGACACAGCTCAATTAATTGAAGAAACACAGAATTTTTCTTTAAAATAAACAAATACGCACTAAATATAGCAGATATCTCTGGATTAATAAATAATAAATATAAAACAAAGAACATTACTGTATAGGATTTGACATGGAAGGAATAAATAATGAAATAAGCATTAATTCACAAAGTGCAAAATTGAGAGGTTTTGAAGCTAAGGATGTCCCAGTGTAAGAAATAAATGAACTAAAACATTTTGCGCGTATGAATGACAATATGAATAATGAATTCTTCTGTTCAGTTACCTTTTCCTAAAAGAAAACGTAAAATATATTTTACCTGCAACTTAGATTTTTCAATTTCTGTTCTATACAATCTGACATACATTTTCCAAATTCCGCTTCAGTTACGCATGGATATCTTCGGGAATTGAAATTTTGTCTCTGAAATTATAATAACAATTGTTAATAAATTAAACTTTATCTTACTTTATCACAAATCTTTATTAAAACTCCAAAATACTGCACCACAGACCAATACTTCGTCTTATTTTTCAAAGACTTCCTCAAGGTTTTTTGGTAACATAATAAACAAATAAATAAAATAAAAAATAAAGATCAAAATGGAAAGAAAATATTGGTCTGTGATGCAGTATTTTGGAGTTTTAATAAAGATTTGTGATATCTTATAGAAGATCTAAGATTTGATTTATCTTACTTTCTTGGACAATGAAGTTCACAAACCTGTGAGTTGCATTTCGATGTATATTTGTTTTTTTCTCTTCTCCATTGAAGCATTAGCTATATGGATCTTCTTAAAATTGTAATGCATATTTATTAGACAAAGGACGGACTAATTTCTATAAGGTTATCTAGGCATTTCATTTTCGTTATTTATTTATTTTTATTTCTTTCCTGGGGTTAAATGCGGGAGGAAGTCGGGCTGATCACCCTACGTCTGAGTTCGAGAACCGTTGAGTCTGCCATCTATAGATGAAGTGAATACGAAGGGTTGATGCACATAACAGTGAGCGAATTCATTCAAGAAATATTCACGCCGTATAATGGAACTGACCGAAACGCGTGCTCCAGCTGCGAACAAGGTTGTGATAGTTTATTTCGACATCTGCAGTAATTTTTTGTTTGGAAATGTCTGTGAATGTTCCATCTATGATCTTTTCCGATGAAAATTGTAGCCAGTCTGTTCGCAGGTGTAAGGAGAGGGTTTGACCACTTCAGCCCGAAATGTGCTGAATGTCTTACTTAAGGTGAGGAATCGTCTGCTTTCTGACCATGGACGTCCTGTAAAACATTAACAAAACCGTGACCAAACATCGGAATCCCCAAAGACAAACAGACATGTTCGCCAAATGGTAACAAAAGAAAATTCGCCAACGCAACGACGGATTCCAAGTAGGTTGCAGAGATCACATCTTACCATTGGAAAATCATCAGGAACATTCTGTGTATAGAATGCTGTCATAATGTCCGTCGATACAAGCTTAGCCCGATTCACATCAGTGAACGTTTCACGAACTGTCATAAACTTTACGAGTTTTCTCTGGCCAGCAACAAATTAAAGTGGGTTATGTCCTAAGATGAGGCATGGTTGTACCGCAATGACACCAACAAGCCAAGAGCAATATTCCCGCCGTCAAAGGGGCTGAAGAGCATGGATTTGTCAAAGTATCCAGTGTAACATTCTCCAAAGGGTCCATGGAAGTGGCCGGTTGCTCTTTGTGTGGCAAGCTCGTCATCCATAGAGTGGACAGCAATCAAAGGTTAATGTAACATACTTTCAGGAAAACATGTTCACCCCTATTTTTTATGTTGACACTCCTTATCTTTACGACATGAAGCAACTAAGAGTGCACATCCATATGGATAAGGTATTCAGCCATACTGCCCATTTGTCATTAGAATACTATTAGAGAAAGGAGAGGAAAAGGGATAAATGTAATCCACTTTACTTTGATCCCTGTTAAGTCCTCTGATGCATTCCCTTTGATTTCTGCAGATTTGGACTATTGAAACGGGGCATCATTAATCGTCGTCCTCGACATGTGGACAGCATAAGGAAAGTTTGCTGTGATATTTGGTCCAATATTCCACAAGAACAACTCAACAGAAGTTTCTTGCAGTGGAAACTGCTTTGCTGGAATCATCATTCGGAGTCAGGGAAAACATATAGAATATAATAGATGGTAGAGGAAGGAATTTTTTGAAACTACAAGTCACAAAAAACTTACACTGTTATCAACCCTCCATGCCAACAAATGCAATTTGAGAAGATTCAACAGATAAAAAGTACAGTAATGGTGAGCGACGAATTTGATTTAGCTCCAAATAATTCATGTGAAGAAACAATGTGATAATAATTGTAATAATAATAATAATAATAATAATAATAAAAATAATAACTCCACAAAGCACACCCCAAGATCACGGCATTCTTGGATGCCACGATGAAGCGCTGGAACACAACATTACACCTACGCACCTCTAACATCTCCATCACTACAGAACCGATTCCCATCAGGAGAGGTATTTTCCAGGGAGACTCCTTGAGTCCTCTTTGATTCTGCGGTTTTGCCTCGCCTTGAATCCATTAAGCCACATGCTAGACAACACAAAACTTATAGGCTTACCTCAGGCACTCTGACACCATACAAAATCACAAAATATTCATATTTTAGGATTTTATTTTATAAATGAAAAATACATACTATATTTAGTCCAATATCAATTAAAGACATAACTGATACAGGCAAAGGAAATCCCCCATTTGGATTTAAATATCTTATCTCGTTTTCATGATCATTCAGAAAAACCTAAGAAAAACAGAAATAATGTATTTATAAGAACTAAAACTTTATTCACATCCTTAAGAATTCTAATGATGCATGTTAAGATAATCTTTCAGAACCCTAAAAAGGTATCACTTCATTTTATTCACTGAAAATAAGAAACTATTCCTTATTTTCATGTTTTCAAAACCGTTCTAATGGATTTTATTACTTATTTCATCATTGTTTTTTAATAAAACTGAAGTGCCTAGTTTTCTTTCTAGTCTAAACAACGATAATTATTAACATGAAAGGCAATATTTTTAGAAAGAATCTTAATACATAATCTGTTCCAATATAATAAATATAAATGAACTCATTTAAAAATAAGTGAAAACATATCCTTGCCTATTTATAAGACGACATTATTGTTCTTTAAAGTTATATTTTCTAAAATCTTACGTTTTGAATACAAAAGTACCTGTAATAGATATTCTTTCATCCTATTCGTATCAACGTTAAAGTTTATATAATTCTGTGTTGAAATTCCGTGGTAAACTGTTGTACATTCTAACAAAAAAAGAAAATAATTGAATTTCACAATATTCATAAACCACAATAAAACAACTATCAATACACTACCCGAGTACCGTCGCTTCGCTCCGGAACCCATGCATACATTTTCTCAATATAATGTTCTCTTCCAACTTTTATACTTTTCATTTAAATTGAGAAAAAGTCAAAATTTGAACCATTAAAAGGCGACATCTTGAAATTTTTTTCAAAGATTTTTGTAGCATTTTGTTTGTCTTAAAAAGACAATATTATATCCATTTCCGTGATCTATATATCTCTTATAATAAGTTTGGTCACAAAATTGGAAAAATGTTATAAGTCTTATGACAGGCTGAATAACGTTTTTATAATATTTTTTATAATATATAATATTTCATAATAATAGTACTAGCCGGGTACCGTCGCTTCGCTCCGGAAACCTTCCATGTATACCACCAATATGAAATTCTTCACATTTTTTGCAAGTATCTTGCAAACGCAGAACCGTTTCTGAATGTCTGATATATCGTTCGATAAAACATTCAAATACCAACATTTAGTCAATATGATACTCTCTTCCAGCTTTTATACTTTTCATTTAAATTGAGAAAAAGTTAAAAATTGACCCTTCAAAAGGCGCCTTCTTGGAAACCAAAAAATTCTTTCGAAAGATTTTTGTAGCATTGTCTTAAAAAGACAATATTTTATCCATTTGCATGACCAATCTATCTCTTATAGTTTGGCCACAAAATTGGAAAAACTTAGTTTTATGACAGACAGAATAACGTTTTTGTAATTTAAGATATTTTCAAAAATCCTTTTTTTTTAATAATTTACCAAAAAATAATTGCTAAAAATTTACTTTAGTAAAGTCAAGTGCAATAAAAAAAAAGAAATATCCGAACAATTAGATCAAAGCTTAAATATATATGTGTTATTATGAAAGAAAAACGTTATAGAATGAAAATTTCCATTCTATGTATGAAACAGAAAAAAAGGTTTATGAAATTCCATATTTTGTTGATGTTTTTATTTTCTTGTTTTTAGTTTCGAGGATGACTTAGTCCATCACTAATATACTTATGTTTTCCTTGTATGTCTGTTGGGTTCTCGTTGTCTAGTTACCATGGCTGAGGAGAGTCAATAAGCTCGAAATGGCTTTCCCTTCAATCAAAAGCTTTCCACTTGCTAAAGAAGATGAATAGTATCTATTCTGACGAATCTTTCTTTTCCAGATAATCATTATATTGAATGTAGTTACTTTTGTAAATATAAACACAGAAACATAGTAAAACATAACTTTAGACTTTCCCAAGGTGAAAGTTAAACCGATGCATAAATTTTCTCAATACAATGTTCTCTTCCAACTTTTATAGTTTTCATTTAAATTGAGAAAAAGTTTATACTATGTGTATAAACTATACACATAGTTTGGTGATTGAAAAGTTCCGAAAAAATATACGATCTTGTTCATAGAGTGGCTTAGAAAATAAATTGTGGGAATTGTGAAGGAAGTTGGTATGTTGACGAAACCTTCAGATATGTTCTAGAACTCCTTTATGTACATAAAATGTACTTTAAAAGGGGAACGGTGAGATAAAAATCTCAAATTGCAAATTATTATTTTATTGAATTATTAAAATTCTGTACTTTGATAAGGAAGACAGAAAAAGAAACATTATTGAAGCTATTTGTATTCAGACTTTAGAATGTGTTAATAGGAAATAAGGTCCTCACATTGAGACAATAATCCTTCACCTAGATAGAAATAGTGCTTATCAATAGATGTAGACATCAATATGGACATGAAAAGTTTGTACACATGGCTGTGTGTATTATAATGGCTAATGCCATTACATGTATATATGTTTGCTTAAAATGAGATGTATCATTTCATGATGTTCAGGTGTTTGTAACCTTTTTATTACAAAAAGTTTTGTAATATATTCGTTTCTGCCACTTTTGATTTTTGTTTTAAAGAAAGTTTGGCGAGATAAAAAAGTTATGCATATGCTTCGAAAATTTAACTACACAGAGTTTTCACTTTGTTTTAAATTTTATTGCTTATTTCGATTCTCTTACTCCAATTTAATTACACCATTTAATTTTTTTTAACATACTTGATTTTTCTTTGGATGCTTATTGGCCTGATAGATTATATTTATATATAAATTCTTCTCTAAATTCAAAAAGACTTATAGGTATTTGTATATCTCATATAAGCTTTACAGCTATCGTCCTACAACATCACATGTCCTCAGCCGCCGCAGAGATCTCCGTGCAGAAGTAATTTTGTAAATTTATTTTAAATACAAACAAACCATACTTCTTACTTAAATCTTCTCTTTTATAATAAATATCATTAAACATCATAACACCAGAAAATAAATGTCAAACTACATTTATTAACTGAAAAAACGAATTTTCAAGGAGATAAAAAATTAACCGTCTCCTCTTTTTCAAGCCTTTTTTACAATAATAATAAATTGACGAGATTCTATTACAACAATAACCTTAAAATATTGACATTAACAGTTAAAAAACGTCAATACAATAATAATAAAAGATCATAATCTACAATATAACAATCACACATTATTAATAATCACAAAATCTTATCAAACGAATACAAAAAATTAGATGGATAATAGAAAGCCTATTAACACTTTAATTTTTCGATTATTACCTTTTTGTTAAAGTTTACGAATTTTTTGTTAATCATTTCTCTAGCCAATTTTACTAAATTTTCACTAACTTTAACTCCATCACATCTATTGAGATTTTTTTCTTTCGAATTTCGAATACATAGGCTTTCTATTGTCTTTCTAATTTTTGTATTTGTTTCATTATTTAAAATGTTTACTTCACAATTGATACAATGTTGCTTGTCTTTACAGTGTTCAGTAATTTCAGATTCCTTTACTAATTTTTGTCTAATATAATATTCGTGTTCCCCCATGCGTTCTTGAACTGTTCTTTTCGTCTCCCCAAGATAGAACGAATCGCAATTCAGGCAATCTAATTTATAAACAACACCCATTTCAAACTTCTTGTCATTGCTATTTATCTTTTTACACAAAATATTTTTTAACTTATTTCTATATTCAAAATTTAAGTTTACTCCATATCTTTTACCAATTTCTTTTAATTTCCAGCTGTTCTTATTCAGATACGGAATGAAAAATCTATTTTCATTATGTTTATCCAATTCTTTTATCTTAAATTTATTATAATTTCTTATTGAGCTATCTATGAATCTGTCAGTATAACCATTCTTTTTTAATTTTGATTTCATATCACTTACTCCTATATTAAAATCTTTTTCATTACTGCTATTATTATCAATTCTAATTAAATAATTCTCAATTATATTCCTTTTTATTTTCATATTGTGTCCAGAATCAAATTTTAAAATATGGTCACTTTTGTAATCTTTAATGTAATGTTTCATTGTTATTTTGTTATCCTTTTTTATTAGTTTCAGATCAAGAAAATTTAATGAGGCATTGATTTCTTCTTCCATTTTGAAATGTATGTCTTTGTGTCTCTTGTTAATGTCACTGAAAAAATTACTAAATTGTCTTTTTGTTCCGAACCATAATATAAGTATATCATCCGCATATGCGGTAATATTCGATACTAAATTTAGTATCTTTCAATAATTTTTGTTCAAAAAAATTCATATAAATATTGCACAATGTCCCTGACAAAGGTGACCCCATAGGGAAACCTTTGACTTGTTTGAAAATCCTATCTTGGTGTTTAAAATATGTGTTCTCAGTTATTAGTTTTACTAATTCTATCAATTCATCATAATCCATTTTTAGTTTCTTCAATTCTTCCCTATTCTCAAAAGATAAACTTTCTAAAATCATCATAGTTTCATTTACAGGAATATTTGTGTACATGTTGTCTACATCTAGAGAAAACATGTAAAATTTCTTAGTATTATTAAAGAAATGTCCAATCTTATTAATTAAGTCTTTTGAGTTCTTAACAATTACATCTTCTCATGGTTGTTTTAAAGTTTTTTACAATTTTATTTGCATATCTCGCCAAGTTGTGAACCGGTGAGCCATATGCATTAATTACTGGTCTCAGAGGCATGTTGTCTTTATGATTTTTTACTCTTCCTTCCAAGGTAGGGGTCCTGCAAGCTTCCTTCATGATTTCTTGGCTTTGTTTATAGCTCATAACACCATTCTTATTCAGGTCCGTTACTAATTTTTTTTACTTTAATATATAGGGGAAATGTTGGGTCTTCCTGCAATTCAGTGTAATGTTCTTTATCTTGAACCAAAGTATCTAATTTAGAAACATATTCATCCTTATCCATAATAATCATCTGGTTACTTTTGTCTGATTTCGAAATATGTAACTTTTTGTCGTTACCAATTTGTCTCAAAATTTCTAATTCTTCATTATTTATATTTGTAACTGTCTTTCTTGTTTCTCTTTGAAATTTCTCTATTTCTTCTAAAAAATTCCGTTTTTCTTGGTCTTTTAACTTTTCAGTTACCTCATTCAAAATAGCCCGAGTTTTTATGTCCAAATTTTCCTCTTTTTCTATAACGAAATCTAAACCTTTTTTATCTCCTTGAAAATTCGTTTTTTCAGTTAATAAATGTAGTTTGACGTGTTATGATGGGTATTATTAATATGGGTGTTATGATGTTTAATGATATTTATTTTAAATGTTTTTGGTATTCCTTGCAAATATCGGAATAACAACTGTTCTTGCGACATTAATAAAAATCAACAACGAGGACAACGTCTCTCTTTAGATGGATAGCTGAAAAGATAGAAACTACTTCTATTAAAATCATTCTAAATGAATGGTGATATATCAGAACAGACGAATGGCGAATCATAAAAGTGAAATCTTTTGTTAAGTTTAACAGAACTTATGAAGTTATTGAAAAAACTATTTGCTTTTCAAGTTATTCAAGAAAACCAAGCAAAAATGAAATCCTAGTTAATTTACGATTCAACTTTAATTTAGTTTCATCTGTCCCTCATTACATTTGGATTTCATTTTCAGTCTTGCTATTCAACACAATATTCTACTGCTCTTTTTTTCTCTTGGTATCACAACTTCTGCTGAAATTTAAAATCAATAGAAGCTAAAATAATTCTTCTGCAAAGAAGGAAAAGAAAATCAAGAACATTATATATTCATCGTAAGTACAATTTTTCCCATCCTTCTGATAAACATCATTCCCAAATATAAATTTGGAAATCCAACATAGCTTCAAAACTGCCAAATTCTATTTTTTATATCATTTGTTTTCACTAGATAAGATACTGTTAACAAACAGAATTAAAAATGATTTACCTTTTGTACTAGAAAAACAAGAACCGTACAGATAAGGAATCTCCTTCCAGAGAGTCTTATTAATATAATTACCCATGCACTATAAAATAAAGATTGTCAGAAATAATAATTAAAACAATGGAAAATTTTAGTATGAACTAAAAAGCAAAATACACTTCAATAGAATATGAATATAAAAAAAAAATTGCCACTTTGATGATTTTCTTCATAGATAGCATTTAAGTATATTAATAATTTTCTTTTGGAAAAATTTCTATATTCTAATGAGATGGCTTCCCACATATTTATTTCATATGTTTCAATTCTATTATAAATGCATTTTTTATTGTTTTGTCTATTAATTTACCAATAATGCCTCTAAAACTTAAGAGAATGGCTCTTTTCTAATCACAATCACGCTTTGATTCTTTGTCCTTTCTGTAGATCCAATAGATTTGAAGACAATTAAGTAAGTTTTCTCATTATTATAATAATTATTATTTCATAGTTGTATTAATTTAAGAAAACCTCAATGAATTAGATGGAGAATTATTTCAGTAGAGCTTTAGAAAAGAAAAGCTGTAAATAATGACTGACCTAGATTTTTAAACTAGCGAGTTAATTTTGCTTGATTTATAGATTAAAGGCATTTCAAAATGATGACGATAACCGTATGACGCTCCAATGAAAAATTCACACTTAAAACTAAGAATTGCAGATCGGAAATTAATGAACGTCATGCCAATCTTCGTCCGACTTCAAATTATCAGAAAACTATTTTTATAAATCAGATAACACTTTCCAGTCATCAATAGAGCAGGAATCACAACGATTGGAATGTTTTAATAAAATCTTTGGGTTTGAACAGAGAAATACTCACAAAATTTCAGAGGATGATCATTTTCTGACATCGGAATTCACTGTAATGGTCAGTTTCCTGGAAACCTCTGCAGTTGTCCACTGCAGGTCTCTGTTCCATCACACTTATTTGTCATTAATTAAGGTTGTTTGTTTAAATTTTCAAATGAAAAGTGGATCCAAGATAATCAATACAGCTAATGTATTGAGATAGGATATGGTGATCTTTCGACGAAAAGATGTTATTGGTACGCAATGAAGTAGGTATTGGCATTCTGGAAGACTAGTCATTCGCATATTTTCGTTGATTATTCAAAAATATGAAAACCAGTTCGAAACGGATAGTGTCGTATCTTTAGAACGCAGGTATGATGACGTTGTTGAAGGTAATGAAGAAGAATTCATTGAAAGCAGTTTTGACACTAATTCGGACAAGAGAAAATGACAAAAGCAAAAGTAAATATGAAGTCAGAGACTTCACACTGTGCTAGGTGCAGATTTAAATGTAGATCACTGATAAAGAAGTCAGAGATGTCACACTGTGCTAAGAATTGATTTGAATGTAGATCTTATTTTTCAAGCTGCAGGTTGCAGTTTGTTCTCAAAGAGACCTCTAGTGAATAACTGCAGACGTTTACAGAAAACAGACAATCATCAGTGAATTCAGAGTTCAGAAAATGATCATCCTCTAAATTTTGGTCTGTATTTGTTTGTTCTTACCTAAAGAGTTCTATATTCTTCAACTATTGAGGTCTCTACTCGATTTCTTTTCAGTGATGATTTTTTGTAATGATAATCAACAAAATAAACATTAGAGGATTACTTTATATAATTTTCATCAATTAAATTTTTTTATATTAAATAAACTTCAAAAAAATATATACAGTCCATTTTTAATTTACTGTATTTGTTTTTTTAAAGTTTATTTTACACAAGAAAAATTTAATAGTTTTTATAGTGTGATCTTTGTATTATCCTATCAAATTTTAAATAACACAGGTTAAAGTATTTTATAATTTTATTCCCTGTTGTTGTAAAAATGTATTAATATTGCTTCGCAGTCGTATTAGATAGGCTATCGACAATCGCAAGCACTCATCCAGAAAAAAATAACAGAAAAGTAAAAACGCAAAAAATCATTAACTGTAATTAACAATAACCTGTAAAATCATCTTTTTATTAAATGATACCATTTTTTATATTATAAATATTTCCATTCTGCAGTTGATTTAATTCCTTGATTTTGTACAGAAATATTGTTTTTTTTTTAATCTACAGCATAAGTAAGAGTCTTATGGTCATTTTACTGTTCCTTTTACGAAAATTCAAGAAACAATGTAAAGTTATATCATTACTCTAACTATGTTTTGATGACAAAAACTTCTAAGCATTGAAATTGAAAATTAAGGAGCACAAATTTCTCCTTAATACTTCACAGCAGAATTAAATTCAGTAGAAAGATTACATTCATTTTTCGCAGATTACATCAATTGTGGAACTTTTTTATATCTAATCTTTACTGATTCTATAATGAAAAATAAATCTAAGATTCTATATTACACGTCAAAAAATTGAATTTCATTGGAACTTGTTAGTGTCCACACGATTTTTAATAAAAGAATAAATTTTTAGGCCAAGGACATCCATATGGTTGCGGATGACAATACTTTCTGAATCTATAACTGAATAGACATATTAGGAATGGGTGATCAGCCCAAAGCCTTTATCTCTCTGGATTAAACTTACTTCTCATGATGGAGAACTGTCGATCTATAAAGATTCATTACATAAGTTATCTAGTGTTTTCACTGCTTACAAGTTGGACTTTACATAATTCTCCTGTTATGTATCATATCTTACCTTAAGTCTACGTCTCCGTTTTACATTTAATCTTATTCTGTACTTTTAAGTTCTGTCATTTATCTTTTCTATAATTATTTTGGAAACTTGCTTTAATTAAAAATATTTTTATTTAATATTTTGTTCCTCCTTGTATCAATGCTGATCGCAAATCCGTTTTATCTTCCTTATATAATAATAATGATAATTACATAATAAGTAACTGAAAAGTTTGATATTTAAATTTAAGCATTTATTTATATTTAGTTTTATCTTTTACAGACAACACTTACATCACTGATTTTGGATATCTTCTCAGAAATTCGAACTTTTTCCCATAAATAAGAAATATTGAAATCAGGCTGATACATTAGATCAAACACTGAAGATTTCCGAATTTCTTCTTTAGACATGCTTAAATTCGCTGCCCAATAGGCAACATCAGCAAGAGGTTCATAAGGACACAGTGTTATCACAGGAAATCTAACAGTAGAAGTTTGCTGAACAGCATTTCTTGTGGCGGGTACACCTTCAGTGTAATCTATCACAATACAGGTGATCTGATACGTAGATATTGTGAACGCTAAAGCTATAATGAAAGACCAGTATATTTTCTGTTGTTTACTTGAGCTTTGGGAAAACAAACGATCGAACCCAGTTGCACCAACGTTGGTTTCTTGTTTATGTAATTGATTGGGGTCTTGTTTTTGATGAATGTTCTTGATATTGCATTTCCTGATCTGTTTTAGGTTTTTCTTTCGCTTTACCTATTCAAATAATCAAAATTAAAAGCAATGAAATTTAAGGATATTTCTGTTGTATATTAATTTCATTCTCAGAACAATTTTTAAAATTCTATGAATTTTGAAGTTATTATGTGTAATTAAAGTCTGTTTACGTTTTTTTTGTTCGCAAACGAAATAAAGACATCGAATTCACTCACCAATTGAAATGCTGCTAACAAAGAAAATTCAATGATTTCATGAAGTGTTAGAAGACTAAATCCAATAAAACATCCTAAACTTCCTCCAATGTCAATAATCAAAAGTAATAAAGAATATTGAAGATATTCGTCAATAAAAAGGAATTTATTCGAGTCGAAAGTTAATGCCACGGATAGTGCTTTTTGAATTTTTATGTCTGCATTGGGATGCAACATAAAAAGCAGTTCTTCGCATTTCTCAGGGCAAGAACAATTCATATTTATTTGTATTGTCTTATTTAATTTCTCCACGTTTTCAAAAAATTCAGTTTCATTTTTACAGTTTGGAAGAGTTCCTTCATTCAAGAAAGGTAATCTAAAACAAATAAAAAATAAGTCAAATAATTTTTTAGTCAAATATATTTAATTGAAAATTCAATTGAAAGAATTTTCCAATGAACCATACTTGTATATTCAATAAACTTGTTACATTAATAAACGATAAAATTTAAAAAGAAAAAAACTGTAATTATATTCTTATTTTAAAAAAAAATCAATACAATAATTATCAATGGAATTTCTTTCCTAATGGAATTTTATTTTTGTAAGTTTTTCAATTCTTTAATAATCCAGTCACAATGAAAAATAATTAGATCATGTACACTCATTACCAAAAAAAAACGACGACCTAGAAGGAGTTGTAATGAAATTTCGTATGCAAAGACATTGGGACCGCCCATGGAAATGATTAAACTTTGGTGTCTAATGAATGAATAGCGAGAGCTATCGGAACTGCGCACTCAGCAGGTGCATATAAGAAGCGATTCTCAATCTGATGGTTAAAATTTCTGTTGCATTGCGAGTTAGGATACCTTTCAACAACTGAAAAAATGCCTCGCCGCAGGATTCGAGCTCATTATGTGCAACTGTCAGAGTTTGAAAAAGGTCGTATCAATGAGGCAGGTTGGGCAAATCGGAGAATCGCTTGTCATATGGGTCGAAGTGATGCGGCGATTAGAAGATGCTGGCAGGAATGGGTGGACAATGGCAGATTTCAGCGTCATGAAGTTAGCGGTCGACCTAGGGCCACACCAGAGCGGGAGGATAGAGTGATTGTCAGATCAGCTGTCACAGCGCCTGAATCATCGTTATCAACCATCAGATGTGCGACCCGCACACGAGTGTCCCCCATGACCATTCACAAACGGTTGAGAGAGCGACATCTACGCTCGTACCGACCGCTACGCCACCTGCCACTCACGTCTGCACACCGTCGGGCCAGATTACAGTGGTGCTTGGCTCGATCCGGTTAGAATGATGCTGACTGGGGACGTATAGTGTTTAGCGACGAATCCCGCTTCCCACAGTGTCCTGACGATCATCGCAGACGTGTCTGGAGGCCCCCAGGGCAGCGAGCCGATCCTTCTTTCACTATTGCACGCCACACAGGCCCTCAACCAGGAATTATGGTCTGGGCTGCCAGTTCCCTTGATAGCCGGACCCCTTTGGTCGTCATTAGCGGCACACTTACAGAACAGCGGTACGTCGACGACATTCTGAGACTTGTTTTGCTACCCTTCCTTTTGCAGTACCCTGGCCTTATTTTTCAGCAAGATAATGCCAGACCACAAACGGCACGTGTTGCTATGACATGTCTTGCAGCTTGTGAAACACTTCCTTGGCCAGCCAGATCCCCAGATCTCTCTCCAATCGAGCATGTCTGGGATATGATAGGAAGGCGACCAGGGAATGTGGATGACCTAGCCCGACAATTAGAGCAAATTTGGCAAGAAATACCGCAGGAGACCATCAGGGAGCTTTATCACTCTATGCCACGACGTGTGGCAGCTTGCATTCAGGGTAGAGGTAGGTCAACACCTTATTAGGCTCGTTACTTTGTAACTCTATAACTCTGAAATAAATCATTTAATTTGTCTGAAATTTTAATCATTTTCTATTCTGTACATAATCTTCCTCTCCACCAATTTTTGTCTCCATAGGACATCTCCTTCTAGGTGTGTCCTTTTTTTTGTTAATGAGTATATATGGCTAAAAATTTTGATTTATGAAGGGACATTAGGGACCGTGCACAGATAGCCGATTTCGACTACAGCGCCAATGGCGGCTATTGTAATCCCAACTTTTGGGACGCGACAGCCACATTTCCTTTGCGAAAATATTACTCTGCGACTTCTACAAATCTTCTTCAAAGCGATTTATAGAATCGATTCTAAAGATTGGCACTTGTTTTCGTTTATATACATTGGGAAAGAGAGTTGGTAAATAACTTGGACAGAGTGGGTGCATTGACTTTTCATTTCCAATGAAGTGCTTACTACATAATTTTGAATATAAAGTGATTTCCAGATTGAATATTTGGCCTCTAAAACAATTTGAAAGATATATACTGGTCATTATATAACATTTTGTTTCTGTAAAGATATAATTACACAAACGTTAGATTATTTACAGATAATAAAAATAAAAAGTTCAAATAGTCTTGCAGGAAAAGAATAAAATTGAACATTTTCTGTATTTGTATAAGTACATATTATTACATCCAACAATGCAGCAATTAATGTTGCCTTTGCCCATTGTTGAAATTTTTTGAAAGAATGGGCATGCAATCCTTTGTAAGCAAGTTATTGTTAGAAGCTCTCCTTACAATATTTCCAATTTCTGCCGCCAATGGCAGCACCAGTAACGTGCACGGTCTCTAATATTTAAATGCCAATAAGCATATATTAAAATACTGTTATTTTAATTTCTTCTCATTCCAGAAGCTTAGTTTTAAAACATGCCATCTCCAAAAATAAATTTTCGAAAAATAGGGGTTTCTTAATGCATTGGACATGGCGGGCTTTGAAACAGCGCTCGTTTCAAAATCAGATAGCAATACATTGTTTTTGAAGTTAAACTGTATGCAAACGGCGAATTTTGGTTTGAAATTAGCAAAAACTTCATTTGCTCGGAATTTGCAATTTTTGGAGATGGCGGGTTTTGAAACTAAGCTCCTCAATTGTTATAATCTGAATTTTTTATAAACTAAAATTGAAATGATAATATGTCGTTTTATTTTATATAATTTGAAAAAGTTATTTAACAATAAACATCAGAGAAAGTAGAATGTCAGAAATAGTTAAGATTAATTCTTAAAGATAGAAATTTCCAGTTAACAATTAATCAACAAGATTTTGAAAACTTAGTATTTCAAAATAATGTAAATGAAGAAAAACCTAGAAGCTAATTTTAGAAATAAGAAAATTAGGAAAATTTTAATGAAGCTGATTATTGCTAATTGTACTAATTACAACTTAGAAAGTATAGCTATTGTGATCATATGCATTTCTTAGACTATTGGGATTATGTGAATTCGAATTATCATGTTTCAGTCCAATTATAAATAATCATAATAATATTATAAGGAATTTTTAATTCAATTTTTTTATAAAAAAATGGAAATAAAGTCAACCACTATCACAATAAGGGATTATAGCACTTTGATATTAAATGTATGAAAATAATCAAAATTAATATCAAAACTATATAAAATAATTTTATACTTCTGTTAACATGTAGAGGTAAAGGTGGTATTATGAGCCCCCATTTTGTTTTTGTTTAATAAATCTATAATAATTATACATTTATCTATTCTTTTTATGAAATAATGTAGTCTAATAAGTTACATACTTGATTTAATTGTATTTTGTACAGTTATATTAGGTGTTGTCCATTTAAAAATAAAATTTAAATACACTTTTATACAAATACACATACACTTTTTATAAAATTTGATTTGTGATGGTAATATGAGCCCCATAGTAATAATACAAAAAATACTTGTAAATAATTAAAAAACTGTACTGCAAAGGACAAAATAAGTTTTATTTGAATCAAAAAAATTCATAGTTAATTTGAATTGCAGCTATTTACAAAAGTCACAGACATACTGGTCTTTTTTCTCAACCTTTGCTTTCATTATGGGCCCACATTTCGCAGACAGGGCATTGCACCCAAAGCTCGCCTCGTTTGTCTTGAGAGAACAGCGATTCACAGAACAGGCGTACAGCGTCATCTTCTCCAGGGTTTTTCACGCCAATTTCCATTTCCATCACTGATTCCCCTGAATCAATAGACTTAATATCATCTGGATCTGAGTCAGTCAGTTCCAGGTCATCTAGTTTAAGTTTTCTTTTGCAAGATCGTTTTGTAGGACTATTCGATTTTTTTTTATCTCTTTTCTGCTTCTTTTGATAATCTTTCTGCTTTTTTAAGTCTTCCTTTTCATTCTTTTCCATTTCTTTTCGTTTTTGTTCCTCTTGTTCTGAGCACAAAGAGTGCTCATATTACAACCCTTGCCATATTTGGAAACAAACACTGAAATCATGCTACTCCCTAAAATTAAATAAGACTAAAATTATGATTTTGTAGTCCTCATCTTTGTAGATAGACACCCGCTAATTTTAAAACAACTCTGTGAATGAGAAATTATAAAGGGCGTTCAAAAAGAAACGAGCCGGAGTATGTAATGGGCAAACCGGTGACAGAAGGATAATATCGTTGCATGTGTTTCCGACACGATTGGTTCCGACACGAGTGAGTGCGAAGTTCATAGCCCGCCGCTAGAGGGTCACGGGTGCAAGTCACGTGACTAAAAGCTAGCAGAAGCAAGCGTCAATCGTCCAACGAGGTCATTCACGTTGTAAGCAGTGAAACAGTGCAATGGAGGCGTCTAAAGAAGAGCAAAGAGGTGTTGTTCGTTTTCTGACAGCAGAAGGAGTAGGGGGAACGGACATTCATCGAAGAATGTCACAAGTGTACGGTGAACACTGCATGTCCTTTCACTGCATAGCCTTCACTGCTTAGGCTTCATTGCTTAGGCTTCATTGCTTAGGCTTCACTGCATAGGCTTCGCTGCATAGGCTTCCCATAGGCTTCACTGCTTTGACTTCAGTGCATGAGGGACGACGACGTTGTGAACTGGTTTTTTTGCGTAAAATTCGCAGCCCCGGGAATTTTACGAGACAGCCATTCATCGCCTTGTATCGCAGTGGGACAAGTGCCTCAACAGCCAGGGCCAATACTTCTGACATACCTGTACTGGTTTCTGTTCCTCGGCTTCCGGCTCGTTTCTTTTTGAACGCCCCTCATAGTTAAATGTGAAAGGCAATACATACGTTACAAACTTTTCTTCACTATGAAAAACGAAACCAACCTGTTACACCCGACAGCCACATTGGAACTTGTGAATGTGTGGGATAGATACTTAATAATAGTCTTAGATCCTCACAATACATTTCTGATAGCATTAATTAAAGTTTAAAAGTTCTCTTATCTCTAACGATTAAATGGTTTTCCACCAAATGTGAAATTCATTTAAACTTAACATTCAGTATTAATACTTGATTAAAATGATTTCCCACCAATTGTGAAAAGTTACTAAAAACTCAACATTCCACATTAATCCTTAATGCCCTGAATTCACTTAACACTTGTATGATTATAATAATCTATCTTGCACATCAAGTATATGTTTACTGGATTGTACTATAAGAAATCACCACCTTGATTTAAATTTCTTTCAAGTCACTTTAGCTTTACACTCGAACAGTAAAATTCTTCACTAGTTATTTCGAGCGGTCTTGTACTAAAACCCTTAAACACTTTGACTTAAAAGTTCTTTACTTTTATCAAAATCTTTAATTATTAAAATCTTTACTAATCTTCATAAATAGTCTTTGTGTGGTTTACTTAAACACTTTAATTGAATAGTTCTTTAATTTTATTGAATCCGTCTTTCATTTATCTTTAGTTGAAGACCTACTGATTTCAATAAATCCTAGCAATAATTTATTCTTCTTGTGATTAATAACTTTATCAATACCTAAAATGCATGGACAATAAATTCAATCGTGTTCAATGTTCTGATCTAAAAGTTCTTTAACTTTCATATATGCTTGTTCCTATAATTCTTCATCAATAGTATTCGATTTTCTCGTGTGTTGGCAATCTTCCAAGTTCCGGGATGGGAGATACAAAAATGAAAATTACTTACATTGACGGTGAGAAATGGTTCATCAGTTCATTCATCAATCGACACTTACTGCGATGAAAATACCTTCCTGGATTTCTCTTTAATCGTCAGGTCATCGTCTATTGTGGTCGCTCTTAACGTAATGTCCTCTCTTAGGAACTCCATCGGTTAGGCTTAATCTGTTACTTATACTGTGAATTAACTTTAAAGATTAAGTTATTCTAACTCATTTAATTCTTAAGGTTCTCCACCTTTTAATCGAATACATTACAAGCATAGTCTATTGCAACATCGGATTTTAGACTTGTCCGATATTACCTTTGCACAAACATAGCATTCCTGCTAATCTCCGTTTTTTTTTTTTTTTTTTGGGTAACGCCATTGCTTTTGGTGATCATCTTTCTTTTTTTCCTAACAATCCAACATAGTATTAGTCATGTATACGAGACTTCCATTGTTACTGCTCTTGATGTCACATGACAAATGAACATACTTTAACTTTCGGTTTCAAATAAAATAAAATATTTCAAAGCCTTGAAGATACTACTAATTTAATTTTGCCATTAAGGAAAAATAAATTTCCCACAGAACTGAATAAGACCAACCATAGCGGCGAAATTATCACTATACATTTCGGCTGCTGTCGCTTGTCTGAATGCCGTACTTTAAATGATACGTAAGGGGCTCGTACTATATACAGTGCCCATGTTATCACCTTTACCTCTATTCAAAAGCTTCATATTTACTTTTCTATTCCATTTAATATCGAAAACTGTCAAACGATTGTTATCAGAAAATTTTGACAAAATTTCAGTTGTTAATTAAGTTACAAATTCAATTCTTTCTCTTAAAATATATTTTAGATCTATATTAAAAGAAAATATTTTGAAGTAGTTTAAATAAACATTACTCGGGCATTTCAATGAAGTTACAAAATTTTTACCTGCATGTTAAATGTTTAATGATATACATTTGAAAGCATTTTTCTTCACATTGAGAATAATGGAGTGAACTGATGCAAGGACGATGACGAAGATTAAGTCGACGAATCTGATAGTAAAAAAAGGAAGAATGAATGATCATCATTTACTGATAAAATGTAATCATATAACGGTAAAATTACAGGTAAATGCTGCTGATTACTCAGAGTATATTTTAAGCTAAGCAAGTAGAAGAAATACTAGAAATAGGAAATCATAAATAGATATTTTTTCATTCTTGTTAATAACATTGATGTTAAAAATTTTTGAATCTGGATGTTGATTATATCTATTATCGTAATCGTATTGCATTGATTCGATATTTGTCCAAGAAATAGAAAGATATGATGACTGCTTGAATCGATGTATTCCTTAGTATGGTATGTGTCTTTGTTGAAATGAAATTTAATGTGTAAGTTGAATTCGCAGAGAGAATTTCAAACACATAGAGATCATATTTCAAGACACATAAAAATAACAGGAAATTTATTTTCTTTTTATTAGGTCACCGTGTTAATAAGTTCTACTATTCAAGATTAAGACGGCTTAATAGAAGAACAATTTGTATTAACACTATAAGCAGTAGCCATTGTTAATAAATAATCAATATAATAATTTTTGTCTGCCAGCAACTTCATGACCTTTAAACAAATGTAATTTAAATACATTAATTCCAAACAACTTTTTAATTACTTTTGTTTCTAATTATGAAAACCATTATATTATATAAAAGTGTTATTCTGTCTGTCATTGTCGTAAGACTTTACGTTTTTCCAATTTTGTAACCAAACAATAAGAGATAGATTGATCATGTAAATAGATAAAATATAGATCTTTTTAAGACAAACAAAATGCTGCAAAACTTTTTCGAAAAAAGTTTTTAGTTTCCAAGTTGGTGCCTTTTAAAGATTCAAATTTTGACTTTTCCTCATTTAAACGAAAAGTATAAAAGTTGGAAGAGAACATTAAATTGAGAAAATGTTGTATTTGAAAGTTCTATCGAACAGTATATCAGACATTAACAAACGTTTCTGCGTTTGGAAGATACATGCAAGTGCCAACGCGCAATACACCTGAGTTAAACGGAGAAGCCCAAAGCGAGCAGGGAAGTCGTGTATTCTCCGACGATCTCCATATTAATTTGCTAAATAAATAAAGGTTTTTTTTAAATGATATACATGCAAGGGTTCCGGAGCGAAAGGATGGTACCCGTCTAGTTGTTTAAAAATTAATTAAATAGTGAATATTTTATTTTGGTGAACAGCATTAACATAAATAGTTCTCGATTTAAATTTACATATCAAAGTTTTATCAATAAATAACGATAAATCTGAGTGATAAACCTTAAATAAATATTAACGATTTTCTTGAGGGGGGAGGGTAACTGGAAATCGGTTTCTTCAAATTATTCTCTATTCCGGAATTCAATCCTCCCTACACTGATGAATACAACAGTATAGAAAATTTTAAATCGTCAGTAGAAAAGAAGCATATGAAAAATTTATGGAAATTTGGACGTTAATTACCTTTAAACGTTCAATTAACAGTTTCATTTGCATTCCTATTTGTAATCTTGAACCTTTCTTAGGATTAAAATATTTTAATTTGCTGTTTATATCCAAAAGATAAACCTATGATAAACCAATTAAAGTTGTATAAGTTAGTGTAAGATAAGGTTGTTGAATCTGATCAATCTATATTGCCATAATAATTTTACTGTGAGGATACAATATTAACGATAATAAACGACTTTAAACTTATGCAAGAAATACATCTATTTCTTCCATAAGTTGAAAGTCGTTTATTTGTGTAACTTGGGTAAATTAGGTAAATTAGTGATAATTTACATACCACTAAATGTCAAAATAAAATAATAAATTTAAAAAAATTGAACGTCTGTATGCATAATTTAGATGAATACATTTCGGCTGGACACACTTGACTATTCAAAAAGTTTAAACAGAATAAAATCATTTACATAAAATGATCGGTTTCGTTCTGGCAATTGACTTATCAATGTTAATGATTTCTAACGTGTAGAAAACTGTGTTTAGCCGAATTTTTTTTTCGTATAATAATAAATTTATTCAAATGGAAATAAAGAATTAAAAAAATAACATTTGAGCGGTTCAGTTCAACAATAAATTTTGTAACATATATTGTTAAATTTTTCAGATAAACCTTGTAATTTATCGATTTACAAATTCCAATTTTTGCTTAAAATAAATATAAAAAACAAAACCCAAACGGTTCAGATTTGACATTAATAAAATTCAAGCAAAAAATTCCTAAAGAAATTCTGAATGAAATATTCACAATTTAATACTGCTAAGAATCCTGTATTTACATATACATTTTTTATATACGTACTTTGAAATATTCTGAAATAATATATTTTTAACTCTCACTTTGGAGTTTTCAGATACTATATGTTTTCGAATGTCAGAACCGTTTCTCGCGGATGATTTTACTCCGCAGAGGAGTGATACGCTGACATGAGCACTTTCCTAAGACGTTTTTTTTTTTTTAGTAGCACGCACATGTATTTTCGGATGCTTACTGATTCGAATCTTTCTATCAGTTCTTGGCTTTCTATTTCGTTTGAATAACACTGATAAAAAGTATACATCTCCTCTTTATTTCTCCTCACCCCTATTTTGATGAAATAGAAGGAGATCTGACCATGCACAAAAGCATTGAAGGTTCTCGTAAACAAACCAGATAGTACCAGAAAATGGTTTAAAATAAATATTTTCGGAACCTAAAAGAGCAATCGAAATAATCGTGTTTTTTTATTTAATAAGATGAAAATGAATGGAAATTCTTTATAAAGTATTAATTGCAAATAATGATATAACACACATCCTCTTCCTATCTACTCTATATTTCGTAGTTTATTATTTTTAACTGCTTCATCAGGCATAATATACTTGGAAAAACTCTTCATAAAATATAGCAAAGAATCTGGTAATAATATCAGAAAATCTTAGGAATACATACAACTTATATTATTAACAACATTTCAAAGATTTCAAACTTTCATATTATTACAACATTTCAACATTTCAATATTTCAAACTTCCGTATTATTACAATAGATTTCGCTTACAAAATATTTTCATTATTGAAATTGTTGAAATTTTTCCAAATTTTTACAATTGACTTTAAATTTATCTAATAGTGTATGGGTAATTTCTACTCGTTTCTGTTTGTTAAAACATTTAAAAGTTTTTATAACACATACCTCCAAGATAATCCTGGTATCCTTGTCATAAACATTTTTATACATTATCTCAGCAATGGGATCAGGGTTATGATTTAACTTTGTACAGTGATAGGCTCAATCAGAAACTTCCGGGTGGTCATTGCGGAAAGCAGACACGTGTTCCTTCACCCGCTCACTGAATTTCCTCTCTGTGTTACCAAAATAGATCCCATCACATCTCCTACACTTTAGCTTACATATAAAAGCTGTAGTATCCATTAATTTATCGGCAAAACTCCGAAGGACGGTCCCAAATTATGAACGCCTCCGAACGGCGGTCCCAAATTATAAAAACATATTTAATGGCAAATAACAGTATAACTATGAAGTATAACACTTACCCAGAGTTATTAGACATCAAATCAAATAGTTTTGGCTCAACATACTCAAGTATTGTCCGAATATGTTGGAATTATTCCGTAAATATCTCGGGGTGAGCAGTCCAAGACTTGTAAAGCATTCCGCTGTAAAACTGCATCAGTTATTACTCTCGGAGTTTGCGGTCATCCAGCCATGGCACGTTTAAAGTGATTTTTAAACAAAAATACACAATGTTTCATTAATAAAAACAATAACGACGCCATTACACTTGACACAATGTTTCATACACTGTCGTCATTCTTATCTGTCATTAAAAAGGTGTTCATCGTTAGATAAATGGATAAATAAATGTTTAAATAGGTTTTTAAATTTAAAAAGGTGTTCATCGTTAGATTAATGTATAAATAAATGTTTAAATAGGTTTTTATAATTTTAAAAGGCGTTCATCGTTAGATAAATGGATAAATAAATGTTTAAATAGGTTTTTATAATTTTGGACCGCCGTTAATAATTTGGGACCGCGTTCATAATTTGGGACCGTCCTTCGGAGTTTTGCCAATTTATCTATTTCTTCTTTTACATATTAAAGATCTTAAACTCTTATTTGTCACCCTCACTATCGAGATCTCGTTTGATTTACAAATCGTATTTATCCTGTTAGGAATTTTGATATTATATGGTACCCGGATGATGTTTTTGATTTCTTTTCTTTTTTACTTTCTTTTATTTTCTTTTCAAAAAAATCACTACAAATCCTATTCACTAATTTAGTAGGATACTCATTAAAGTGCAGTTTTAGTTTGAATTCTTTTATTTTCCCATACCATTTATTTTCATCGAAAGTGTTTTTTGTTATTCTTTTTAGGCCATTCATTATTACTGCTTTTTTAATGGACCAGTTGTGTGGAATTATAGTTTAAAATTACTGCACTTTGGTATGGTTTTTGATAATGTTCATACTCAATAGAATTTTTTTTGTTTATTTAATTTTAAATCCAAAAAAATAATATGTCCATTATCTTCCTCTTCCATCTTAAATTTAATTTCATTCCTTATGTTATTAATTGTATTGAAAAAAACCTTACAACTGTCTAGCTGATCCTTTCCATATCATCAAGATGTCATCTACAAATCTCTTATATTCAAATCTACATTTGTTCCAATTTAGTATATGATTAACCTCAAAATGATTAAAAAATATAGTGGATAGTGTTCCTGATATAGGACTACCCATTGGGAATCCCATATCTTGGTTTAGGCATAAACCATTTACGATTAATACCGTCTTTATGTAATTTTCGCCTTGGTTCAAAACATGGTTCTTTGTCTATATTGTATATTGATATTTTGTATTGATTATATTATATTTTATATTGATACAAAAAGATGCAAGAATTAAATTTCCAAAAGCAGACAAAGGAAGTAAATTGGTAATCATGGATGACACAGAATATATCAACAAATCTAATGATATATTAAAAATGAAGAATTCAAAGAACTAAAAGAAAACACAAACACAAAGCTTTATGATGAGGTAAAAACACAAGTCCAACAAATGAAAAATGACAAAATTATAACTTATAAACAGTATATAGATATTACCAAAAATATGGACAAAGATCGATTTTTGAACCAAGGCCAAAATTACATAAAGACGGTATTCCAATGAGACCGGTCATCAATTCGTATTGGTCTGCGGTTCAAGGTTTAGTAAGATTTATGAGCAAGTTTTTAAATAAGTTATCTGCACTAGATAAAAACATAATGGTACAGAATACGGAGCAAGTCATTAATAAAATAGAAGACTTTAACAAGAACAACAAGACTAAATTTAGGCTATATTCATTAGATATTATGAATGTGTACACCACAATTCAGGTTAGAGAAACTTTACAGATGGTTGGAAGTATATGTGACAAAACCCCCCAAATCATGTTAAATAGAAAAATGGATGGCAGGCAAGTGAAAGATGTACTGGAATTATTATGCTTTAATTGTTATTTCAAATTTAATCGTAAATGGTTTAAGCAAGATATTCCCAATGGGTAGTCCTATATCAGGAAAACTATCCAATATATTTTTTAATCAATTTGAGGTTACTCATATACTAAATTGGAACAAATGTAGGTTTGAATATATGAGATTTATAGATGACATCTTGATGATATGGAAAGGATCAGCTAGACAGTTTTAAGATTTTTTTCATTACAATTAATAACATAAGGAATGAAATTAAATTTAAGATGGAAGATAGATAATGGACATATTATTTTTTTGGATTTAAAATTATATAACAAAAACAATTCTATTGAGTATGAACATTATCAAAAACCATACCAAAGTGCAGTAATGTTAAACTATAATTCCACACACAACTGGTCCACCAAGAAAAGCAATAATAATGAATGGCCAAGATTAGATTAGATTAATTGAAAGTGGGTGGCTTGACTCCCGAGCACGTCGACCTGAAAGATCTTTTGTACTATCCCACGGAAATAAGGACGGACGGAGAGAAAGACTGAGAAAGGATGGTGTGAGAAATGCAGGGGAAACGGGAGAACCCCGGGAAAACCTGCTCAGCGCGGATCGCCACCATTAACGAAACCCACATGAGAACCGAACCCGGGACTCAGAAATGAGAGGCCAGTGTCTTAGCGACATCGCCAACCGCGCGGCATGAATGGCCTAATAAGAATAACAAAACACACTTTAGATGAAAATAAATGGTATGGGAAAATAAAAGAATTCAAACTAAACTGCACTTTGAGTATCCTACTAAATTAGTGAATAGGGTTTGGACGGATTATTTTCAAAAGAAAATAGAAGTAAGTAAAAAAAAAAAAGAAATCAAAAACATCATCCGGGTACCATATAATATCAAAATTTCTAAAAGGATAAATATGATTTGTAAATCTAACGAGATCTCGATAGTGAAGGTGGCAAATAAGAGTTTAAGATCTTTAATATATAAAAAAGAAAAAGAAATAGATAAATTAATGGATACTGCAGCTGTTATATATAACATAAGTGTAGATGTGATGGGGTCTATTTTGGTAACACAGAGAGGAAATTGAGGGAGCGGGTGAAGAAACACGTGGCTGCAATGACCACCCGAAAGTTTCTGATTAGGCCTATCACTGTACAAAGTTAAATCATATACTGATCTCATTGTTGAGATAATGTATAAAAATGTTTATGACAAGGATACCAGGTTTATCTTGGAGGCATGTGTTATAAACACTTTTAAACGTTTTAACAAACAGAAACGAGTAGAAATTAGCCAAACACTATTAAATAAATATAAAGTCAATTTTAAAAATTTTGAAAAATTTCAATAATTTCAATAATGAAAATATTTTGAAAGCAAAAATCTATTGTAATAATATGAAAGTTTGAAATGTTGAAATGTTGTAATAATATGAAAGTTTGAAATGTTTGAAATGTTTGAAATGTTGTTAACAATATTTATAAGTTGTATGCATTCCTAAGATTTTCTGATATTATTATCAGATTCTTTGTTATATTTTATGAAGAGTTTTTCCATGTATAATATGCCTGATGAAGCAGTTAAAAATAATAAACTGGGAAATATAGCGTAGATAGGAAGAGGATGTGTTTTATATCATTATTTGTAATTAATTGCATATTATATTTGAATACTAGCAGCAAAGCCTGTCGGACGACAGTCATAAAAAAATCTGAAAAATCATTTTATTATCAACTATCAAATATAAAGTAAATGTAATCTAAATACTGTGCTACCTTGTGAACGAAGCTTCTACGGGAAAGATGGTTTTGAGTTTCGAAATCAGCGTAAACAACTGAGTAAGTATGCCAAATTTCATTCATATGGATGCAGTGGTAACAAAATTATTTGGTTTTGAACGTAATATTGAAAACCTTGGATCTATCTTAATAGCTTAATTATTTGATTTGAAATTTTTTTTTTAATGTTTATCAGACCTATTTCGGTGTACTTCTTACCTGTACACCTGTAATATAGGTTCTGAGAGTTTAATCTAAAGGATCATTTTCAACCCAAAAAGAAAAACGAAATACCAACAACATCTAAAGTTTAATTTATCTATAGAATAATTATTATTTTTGACACATAACGCCGAAAGGTATTTAAAACTCACCTTTGTACAATCTGAATACTGCGCTAATTTGTGAACGAAGCTTCTACGGCAAAAATGGTTTTGAGTTTCAAATTCAGCGTAAAAAACTGAGTATTAAGTAATAAAATAGAAAACAAACTTTCATCATTTGATAGCAGTAAAACTCTTCTGTTATTGACTTCAAACTGCTACTATTAACTTTTAAAGATTTTTTTCAAGTTTCATTAGGCTTAATTACATTTGAAACTTACATAATTAGTCAAAATTTCTCATTTTTTTTTTTTTATAATTTCTTTTAGTTTTTCATCTACTGCCATTAGTCGTATGAACATTTATCATGTTGTTGTTTTACGAAAATTTAGGAATAAATTTGAGGTCTTGATGTACTTCTGAAACAAGTATTCAAAACAAAGAAAACCTGGCCTTACCTTAAGTTACTTCTAACCTTAAGTCAATTGCTCAGACAATAAAACAATTGTGCTAAATAAATGTTCATAACTGAAGTAGAAATGTGCATTTCTGAATCGTCTTACCTGCTCTAAAGATATATTAGCTTTAAATACAATTATCTTTCGTAAAAATGAAAAAGATTAAAATTAAAATTAATTGTTTTAAACTTCAATAAAATATTCTAATATAAAATTTAAAGTAATAAATAAGTTGAAAAAGATTTCATACTCTTGAGTAACTGTCTCCTATATTTAAGTTTCCATCCTGTAAATCAAAAAAGATCAATACTGAAGTAATATGACCAAAAATCTTCATTGATTCTGAAAAAAAAAAATAATATGAATTGTGAATTAAATAGCTGATAATTTTTCATTTATGATAGAAATGGAAAGGAGTAAAATAAAACTAAGCTTCAGTATAATTTTAACAGCAAAAATAAAAATAAAAATAATTTTCATAAAGTTTAAATTGGTTCAGATTTTTATTTTATAATTTTCCTTATGTGTTCTCGATATTCTGTCATTGAAATTGGCTGTTGTTTATATTGAATGGAAATATGACTTGATTTTATATGAATTTCTATGTAGTATTCGATTTTAAGTATGTGCTCAAAAACTGAAATGGAAATACCTTGTTTGAGAATAAATCAATTCTTTGAAAAAAAACAACTATATAGTTATTTGGAACTTAGCATTAACGATATTATGAAATTCTAATTCAAATGGCTAATTCAAAATGTAAAATGTAATAAAATAACTGAGAAGAACTGTAAAAACTTAAATAACTTGAAGATTCAAAACTACTGCAATTATTGAAAAGAGAAGTTATGTTGAAAGTTTATTTTTTAATTTATATTGACAAGAAAAAAGTTTGATAACAAACAAGAAATAGATAATTGGTACTTGAGATTTGCATCTAAGTCAAAAAAATTAAGTTCTTTTGTAAAATTTCTTTTATATAATGTGGATGGACCATAGAAGGTCACCATACCAGCTAAACCGTATTATTCCTTTATTTACTGAGAAAAGAAAACAAAACTAAGTATTAAGTAACAGTTTGTTTCATTTTTTAACATTAAAAAATAAAAACATTTATTATGGAGCTTATAAATCTCTATCAAAATTAGAGTTTTCCTAAATTCTTCCAAACGGTCTTGCGAGGAACATGGCTCCTTATATGGCCGAAATAATAATTCAGTCATCTTCATAAAACTAGCATTTTAAGAATCAAGACTGCAGTAATACCTAAACTATATTTAAAAATTCGTTGTTAAAACAAACTCACAAACACGTTTGATAAAATTTTCACGTAAAAATTATTCTCTGAACATCACCTAGAACGTGATATTAAAACTAAGGATATAGTAATGTAAATGCTTAAAAAAACATTTTGCTGGGTATTATAACGAAATCAGAAAAAAATCAAATAACTTTTTTGATTAATAATAACCTTAAAAAAACACCGAATTGATCTTCCTAAGGGCCCTTTCAAGGCCAAACTGTTCCTAGGAAGGCTACTGAATAAAGAACTAGAGAACTACTGCAACTACTGAACTACTGAACTACTGAATAAAAACTACTGAATAAAAATGTTAACGACAAGCTTCTTCACAATTAAATACCTCCTAAAAGGAGACGACATGGCCTATATCTTTTAATTCTGAGTGCCCTTTTGTGAGATGAAAGTACACATGAAGTACTTCAAAAATATATATACATGTTGGGACCAACGCCCTTTAGTTATTCGAGATATTCAGCGTTACTTCAGCCTAGTTTGAAACCCTGTGTGGAGTAAGATATATATTTTTTTTAATGTCATTTCTTTCTTTTTTTTGTTTTTACTTTCTTTTTTTGTTTCTTTTTTCTGTTTTTATTAGTTTTTTTTTTATTTTTTTCTTAATTTTTTTTGTCTTTTTTCTTTATGATAATTTTTTTTCCGTTTATATTATGAATATTAGAAAACCAATTTACGATTAAAAGTAAATAAATAATATTCTCGTTAACTCTGGTTTTTAATTAATTAGTTACGTAATTAATTAAACTTTTTTTTTCTTATCGTGTTGTGGTGAAACTCTTTTACTGTTTATATTCAAAATGATATCAGTTGTGCTTTTATTTTAGGAAAAATTAAGTTTTTATGTAAGAGTTTTAAATGTTAACTCTTTTTTTCTGTAAAAAACTTTTTTTTTTTTCTTTATTATAAAAAAAGAAACATAATTAGTATTCTCATTAATTTTGGTTTTTAATTAGAAGTACTTTAAATAAGCAAAATAAAGTAGAGCATATACTGTACATAATTACTTTTTTTAATACACGGGAATTAAACTTTTTTTTAATATGCTAGTACTCATATTATAAAAAAAAAGTTATTTTTTTAAGAAATGTTTTGCTTGGCAGTGCTTTGACAGTGTTGATCACTATATGGATCTTAAGAGTTAATATATAATAACTCTTCTTGCTTTTTCAGTCCCACTCAAGAGTCGCATTGCTTCTCTGAGGGTCTCTTTGATACCTTTTAAATAGTGAATCTCTTGTCCTTGACCTTCAGCCTAAAGACAGGAACTTTCTCTCTTCTTCTCACATCAGTGGAAAGGTTCAAGTTTATCCCCCATTCTTATTTAGGTAACAGACTTTTCCCTCGAACTCAGAGTTTCTAAACTTTATTCAAACTTCTCAATTTATTAAAACTTTATTTTTTTAAGCAGTTTTTATACGTTACTCAAATGATTTTGAACAAAATCATTGATTGTGAAAAAAATTGATTGTGATATTTATCGTAACAGCAAACAAAGCATAAATATTTCCGACACCAAGCACACTGAATGAAAGCTGGTTCTTTGCATTCGCAAAGATGCTTTCGGAGTTCCTCAGGAAAACAAATTTCATTAACATTGTAGAAAATGTCTCGTGCATTTCTTAAATTAGCAGCAAACCAAGCATATTTCAGCATTGCTTTAAAAATTGGTGCAGACAACTGGAAGTGGATAATAGATTGAATTTTAAGTGCATCGTCTCGTGAGCTTATTTGTCATCCAGTCTCTAGAAGGAATGAGTTATTTTGCAGTCTCTTAATAAAGTTTTTAACTTGCCTAAAAAAATATACATCGCAGGGTTGGCATAATCCTGTACATTTAGGAGGAATGACTTTAAGAAAACATGTAACTTTATTTTGCATCCTCTTTATTTATAAAGATTCCATCATATAATGAAGGATTAACCTGTCTACTCCACGAATCCAAAATTAGTAAAAATTTGTTTATCTTTTACCTATGGCTTTACAACCTTTTCCCAAAACTGCACGTAAAGTAGGGTTGTCAGCTTTCCTGATGAAGAGCATGTCACAAAAATATTTTGAAATTCAGTGGTCAGATTTTAGGTTTGTTGTTTACCAAAATGATCCTTTTGGTTCCTGCAAACATATGAAAACAATAGGCAATAGCAATCCTGATGCAGTTATTGCATATTGTGCATTATATGAATGAGAAACTTTATTGAGATCTCCGATTGACACTTTAACTGATTTTTCTCCAGCATGTGTTAAAGTTCGTTTAATATTCGTTCTATATTCACAGCCTGTTTGATCCGTGTTGATTACGAAATCAAAATCAAACTTCAACATTACTGAAGAACACTGTTTCCAGAACTTTTCTGCTGTTTCCAAAATTTTTTCAGCTGTCCATTTTCCTGTGGTTTTTACATACTTTGTCACTGTTTGTTGTCGAATGTTGTGATAACATTTAAATTTCGTTTAAATTTCGTTGACCAGGAAGGAGATGTTGATAATTGAAATTCACTGAACTGATACTGCATAGCTGCACCAGTTGTCCACTGCTGAATATCTCTGGTGGTGATTGGGAGTTTATCTGCTCTTGCTTCACAAAATCGATCATAAGTCACTTATCAATAGCTGCATATTTATCAAATACTGTTCCTCCGCTTTTAATTTAATTCTCCCATAACGGAAGTTGACTCTTGCTTCTTAATTGCTTACTACCTAGTTTCTGTAAAGTCTTCAAAGTCCATTTCGGATGTAGCTTTGCCAATTTCAAAACTTTGATTTTAACTTCAAGAGGAATGCATTCAAACTTTGATTTTTTTAATGGAGACTCATAATACTCACTTCCAGAGGAGAGTTTTTACAGGAGATACGGTCGATCCACTGCCTATCGTCTCATCGTCACTACTGTCTACAATATCCAGTTCGCCATCATCTTCTGCTGCTGTAAAAAGCTCTTCTGTTTGTATCGGTATCCATTCTTCCAATACTTCCATGACAGCATTTGCCATTGATTCTCCTAATATTTTTGTATCAGAAGATTTACTTTGGCTTAATCTATCACCAATAATATTCTCTTTTCTCAGCTGTTCTTTGCATATTTGGAAACCGTCAGTAATTTCTTGTTTGGAAAAGCATAAGTTGGAATGAACTTTTTCCATTTCATGTTTTTCATTACAAAGAGACGTAGAACCTGCTGAAGTCATTGCAAACTGACTCGCTAATGAACAATTCATTAGGAGGCTTTTCTGAAATTTTCCCCTGTAAACCCATCAACCCATGTTCTAATTGTTCAACTGTTGAACTGTATAATAAAAATCCTTAAAATAAAATCCAGCTAGTGAAGTATTACATTTAAAACATAAGTTTTTATGTAATTATTTTTTCCAAAAATTAAAGCACAACTGAAATAATTTTAAATACAAACAGTAAAAGAGTTTCACCACAATATGAAAAGAAAAGCTTAATTAATTAACTAATTAATTAAAAACCAAAGTTAAACAAGAATATTATTTATTTACTTCTAATCGTAAATTGGTTTTCTAATATTCATAACATAAACAAAAAAAAAGAAAAGACAAAAAAAATTAAGGAAAAATAAAAAAAAAGAACTAAAAAAACAGAAAAAAGAAACAAAAAAGAAAGTAAAAACAAAAAAAGAAAGAAATGAAATTAAAATATATATATATATATATCTTACTCCACAGAGGGCTTGAAGCCACGTAGGATTTGAACCTAGGCTTCAGAAACTCCTCCGATACCACTGCGCAACCATCACACTTTCTTGCTTATGACAGCAGTGAGCTTTTAAGCCAATACTTGAAAATCGATGAAAATAACGCCGAATATCTCGAAAACTAAAGAGCGTTGGCCCCAACATGTATATATATTTTTGAAGTACTTCATGTGTACTTTCATCTCACAAAAAGCACTCCGAATTAAAAAATAAAGGCCGTGTCGTCTCCTTGTTAGTCAACAAATGAATTAGATACTAAACTGAGTAATTATGTTAATCACAACTTTTAATGTCACATCATTTTTTAGACATTCATATAATTCTGGGAAGATGTTACATTGTGCCCTAGCAAGGCCAACAGTTAATTTTTTGATCGGCCTTACAAGGAACCACTGGCTTTCCTAGGAACAGTACCTAGGATTACTAATTACTTACTAATTATATTGCACTTAAGTAATAAATTCCTTCTTCAATAGCAAAGCAAAATCATGATATATCAATGCAGAATAAAAATCTATACGAAAATGCGAGTATTATTACATGAAAAGTTACGTTTTGCTATGCTCAGGAATTAGAATTTCAGCATCCACAACCGGTCTCGGCAAAGAAAGGGACTTCACTGACAAAATGGCGGCGATAGCGACTCGGCGCCTCCTATGTGTCCTTCAGTTGGTTGGGTCTTTGTGTGAGTAGAGCGAAATCGCAATAATACAACAATAACTGCGATTTTTGAAATATCGGCTTTACAAAGAGTAGGGCCTTACATGGAACACCCACCTTATGGTAAAGCAATTATGATTGTTTTATTACTGCAATCTATGTTCATTAGATATTATTTTCTTGTTTTAGTTGTTTTTTTCAATTGTACTTCAATTAAATTTTTCATTCACATAGTTTTAATAAAAAGCCAATGCACAGACTAAAATTAAACAAACTTACTTCAATGAAATTAATTACAAGCTACTAGTTTCTTAACCGCAAAAGGTTACATTTTCAAGCTATTTGTTATAGTAAAATTAGGAAACATTTGTACGCAACATTATGAATTACAGTTCTTATGTCACGTGTTGTTGTCCTTGGGAATTCCCGTTTAAGCTGATTGATGACATGCGATGTCAATGTTGTGACATTGTATTTGCAGTTAAATTTTTCATTCATTGTTTTTTTTTTGTTCACCACTTCATCCTCCAATAAAATTGAAGTATTGTATTGGACTGCAATCATAATTACCTATCCGAGGCAAAGTTATTTGTTATTTGGTAATTCCACAACCGTTTAAAAGGAAAAAGTATTTCCTCAAAATAATTTCGTTTACTTACATCCTACTTCATTTTAATGAATTTCAATAGAGTATATGGTGATGACTTACTAAATTTAACAGCTGTACACAGTCCAATTACTGCTCTTGTTTGAACTATTTCGATATCACCTCCACAGTTTTCATCTTTCTTGCTTATGGAACACTAAAACAATACATAAAATTTTAATGTATTCTATCAAAAGTAAAAAAAAAAAAAATAAAACAAATAAGCTTACAGAGTAATCATAAAATTTTAGTATCTCGTATGAAAAGTAGAAAAACTTAAACAAGTAATTAGCTTTATAGAATAATCTCCAAAAGAAACACATCTGAATATTTTGTATGAAATTGTTCCATACTTCTTTTGGAGCTCTTTCCTCTTACGATATCTATTATAAAAAATCTTTAACATCATTCAAAATAAACGTAATAATTTACACTTATTTTGAAAAGCAAATTTTCGAGAAGAATATTCGTCTCCACTTTCTCAAGCCTAATTCCATAACAATAAGTTTGCGAAATTTTGAACAACAATATTTCTAAGCAATATAAGTTACATTGTATTCACTTTTTGTTAACAAAAAAAATTATAGATTCTGTTGTTATTAAGTTATTTACTTAGAAAACAAGTATGCCCAATTGTGCTGTAGATTTAGTGTAGGGAAATGTGTAGGAATACAGCATAATTCAATACGAAGTTTCTCAAATAAATATGTAAGCTAAAAAAGTTGTTTGATTTTATATGCAAAGTTTTACTACTCATTTTCCGATTTCTTATTTCTGTCAAATCTGCCGGATTTGTTTCCAAATTGATGAACTACGCAAAATTTTAGCTAATCATTAGCAATAATTTCATTAAAGTTAAAAATCTATTATTTCTTTTAAAATTTCTCAGGTGCTTTTAACTGAAAAAAAAATTCAAAAGAAAAAAAAGTGATACTAAATTTTAGTAACCAAAAACTGATTTCTTAACTTTTAAGGGAAAATTGAAAAACAAAATTGTAAATCGGCTGATTTAATGTTATTTATTGTAATATATTGTATATTGAAAAGAGGACGAAATCTTATCACCTTATTAATAATGTTCTTAACAGATAGTATTTTCTTAGGCGTTTTTAAAAGCAATCAACATAATTCGTGAAATGAAGATATCCTTATGAACCAACGAGTTCCTTTTCCCAGTATTAACCTTCTTTGTGCTCATTTGTGATTTCTTTACTGTGCGAAAAAATCAGTATCTTACCTTAATTTTAATCTTCATTTTATCTGGGGGTAATTTCCAATGATACCAAAGAGTATCCATAGTCATATTTAGCAAAAGAAGCAAATCAGCACTAGAAGAAACATTGTTATAACGTTGTTCAACTAAACGCATAACATATTCTCGATTGGGAAATTGAATTGGACAAAAAAGTAGAGAGCCTAATAAAACGTCATTCTCTTCAATCATATCAAATGTTCCAACTGGATCTTCATATAAATATTCCTTGACACATTGAGAACACTGAAGAATACTGAAGCTAAGACATACAATGATTAAATTGAACCAAATAATCCTGCGAAGTTTTTTGTTTTTGTTGTTGACAATTTTTGAAATCCCTGTAATACTTGGTACTTTGGAAGCTGTTTCAGCAGTTTTTGTTACAAACGTGACATTCATATTAATTTATGAAGAGAGAAAAACTATTATATATTCAAAAATATTTTTATACCATATTTTATAATCTTCATTGGTAGGAACTAAAGACCATTTATTGCGATTCTGCTGCTTGTCGGATACGTAAAATAATGAAAGGCTACAATAGCTGTGGCGAATGACAGTAAATTTAACTACTGTTAACTCTTATCACAGATAAAGTTAGTACTTTCAATTAAAATCGGAGGAGGATTGACCGTGTTAACTTTGATAGATAATAACTGTTTGTGACATCAAAATTCTATCTTTATAATTTACATATTTAAATCCAACTACTACTGAAACTCTTGTAGTAGAAGCAGCAATAATAGTAATAACAATGTGATATTGTCATCTTGCAATAATAATGCAATTAGAAATCTTGTACTTAAAATTGCTTATATTTTTTGAAATAAAAAGAAGATTCTTTGATCCCAACGATAATTTCTTATTCTCATTCTTTGTCTATTTTTTTTCAAGTTGAAAAATCTCAAGCAAAAACTGTAAAGTAAAAAAAAGAAAGAAAATCTTTAACGAATTTGTAAATCAATAAATAATTAAATGTAAGAAAGTATAAATTTAATGTATTAAATGTACTTATACTAAATAAAAAGAAATAATGAATTTGGTAAACTACATATGGAGATTACAGAAATATTTTTAGCTAGTAAAGTACATTTTTTGCTTAAAATAAATAATAGAAATCGCATTTCCTGTGAAATATTTGTATGAAAGTAATATTTACGGGATGTAGTTTCGTGAAAATGATCCATGATTTTTTTTTATTTTGTTGAAAATAGTTTTTGATAAATAAAAAAAAAACCCGAAGGAAATGGATGGAATCTTCCAGTCGAGATGCTGTTTGTTACTTGCAATGTAAATTCAAAGAGTTGACGAAAAGTCCGTATACCCTATCGTATCGCTCATTGTGGACTGTTTAAAAATTCCCAACACAGAATTATCTGGAATGGGGAAGATCCTTGGTTGCGTGGTGGCCAAGAAAAAATTTTCAGATTCCCTGCCAATCCACTTGTTTGGGAAAAGCTCATCAAGGCGCAATCGCACTCTCATGGCGAAATGAGTTGTTGCTCTGTCTTCTTGAAACCACACAATGTCAGCTATGCTTTTTCTCTGGAGCTCAGGCAGCAGATACATTGTCTGATTCACTGGCCATTGAAGAAATATGGTCCAAGCAGATGTTTTCTGTTGCCGCCGCCCAAATCATAACGACAGTGGATTCTGTTCGATTTTTGAAAGTAATCTGTAATTTATTTTGACCAAAATAAAGGTTCCGATCTTTCGAACTTCGATACATTGTACATTCATCACTAAACAGGACTCTTTGTTGATCTTCTCTTGTTAAGAAATGTTGGAAAAAACATGTTGTTTGTTTCTTTGCGCCATGTTAAATCCACAACTGATAGCTGATTCACTAACAATTTGATGCTTTCAAATCCTTTCCATATGGTCTCTCATGGCTGACCGGGAAATATCCAATTAGACCAGTACTTTTGGAGTCGACTTCATGGGAGATCGCGTTATAGATTCTTCCACAGCAATATTTGTATCCAAATTTGTTGATTGTCTTCCCGTCCGATGTGGATCCTTCACGGATACTGCCGTAAAAGTTCTGCTCCCATGTCAATAATGTTCTTTGAATGTTGTCAGCTTTCGAAATCGCAGCGGAAAATTGGTAATAATTTGTGAGTGTTTGCTCCGTATACGGCTGTTTGTGAATCAAAACTGCAGACACAAGAAAGGCAAGTTATTCATGACAAAGCCACCAAAATGCTGAATAGATACAAGACGGCCTTGAGCGAGTAATTGCTGAAGCGAGTATATCGCTGAACAAACCTGAGCAGAACTATATGACCTTAATGAATGCCTTGCAGAACTTCGCCATTCCTTCGCCCTTCACAGTTGTCACCGACCATCACGCACTTTGCTGGCTCGCAAAACTCAAGGATTCCTGAGAGAGACAAGCAAGATGGACCCTTCGGCTTCAAGAATATGACATCACCATTGCATATAAATCTGGAAAAAAACAACCCGATGCAGACTGCTTATCCCGCTTTTCCGTCACCCAGACCAAAGCTGATCGAGCTATTGCAGCCATTACTGATGAAATAGACCTAAAAGCCGAACAACTTAAGGATCCCGGCCTCCTCAAAATTATCACGGACTTAACGAAGACTAAACAGCCTGATTCCCGTGGATTCGAACTACTCGCGCATGTTCTGTACAAAAGAAGCTATGAACCCACTTCAAGATCCCTTCTACTCCGTGACCCCATTGCACCTGCCGAGAGATGTAATTGGTAGCTGCCATGCTGACCCGTTAGGCGCTCATCTTGGAATAGCGAAGATGTTCGCCCGTGTTCCACTGTGATACTTCTGGTCCGCCAAACTAAAGACCAGTTCGGAGATTTGTAACCCGTTGTTTTCTCTACTAGCACCGTAAAACACCAATGCTGCAACCCGCCGGGAACTTATAAACACTGCCGATCGTCAATGAACCGTTTCACCATTGGGAACTGTGGGAATTTACTTTCTATGCCGTTTCCCACGTCAATAGCCGGAAACAGGTGGATTACAGTCGCTGTGAACCACTTAACAAAGTATGCCTTTACCCGAGCTCTACCGAACGCAACGCCTTCCGAAGTATCAAATTTTTCGCGGAAGAAGTTTTGTTGCTACTTTCCGACAACGAGACGTAATTCATTTCCGCCTCAGTACATGAGATGATAAGACTGTTCCACACGATCCATCACCATATCACCCCCAAACGGAAGATGACGGAAAGACTGAATCAATCCCTGACCGCCGTAATATCTATGTACATTGACCTACAGCATAAAAATTGGGACGCCATCCTGCCATTCCTCAACTTCGCGTACAACACATCGTCTAAGGAAAGTACTGGATATACTCCATTTTATTTACTTACGGACTCCTGTCCTCAACCTGTTTGGATATTTCACTTAAAAACGCCATGAACCCATCACAGATTATCCGGCCCTGTTAAAATTAAGGCTTGAGGAGGCCAGCCAGTTAGCCAAAATAAATATCGAGGCAGAGCAAGAAGCCAATCGAAAATCCTATAACGTTCGCCACCGATTAGTGAGCTACACGAACCACCAACAAGTATGGGTTCATACTCTCACCCGGAAAGTTGGCATGTCCGAAAAGCCCCTATGTTTCTGGTATGGTGCGTGCATTGTCTTATGCCAAATTTCAACCATAACGTACGAAGTTGTTCCAGGTGCTTAATGTTCCATCAATCGAACCTACCAACAAGTAGTTCACATCGCCCGTATGAAGCCTACCTGTATTCGAACCATCTGATCCAGTTGCAACCACCTGCCTCGCAGACGAACCGTCTGTACCTGTTCCACCTATCTGTCCAACACTTGACGTAAACAGCGAACCCACAACTGCCCTGAACCTCAACTGTCCGCCCAAAGTAACGAGAAAAATTTCAGCGGGAACCTTACTGTACGCTCCAGCCGCAGAATTCCCAGACGGTATAATGTGCTCCTCAAGTGTTATTAGTGAATTCAGTACTTACCAGGATAGTGTCTTGGTATTTTATTCGGTGCCAAACGATTCATCTGTGGGAATCAATGTACTTTCCATCCGATGCAGGTCAATAGATCCAACAACACAAAGAAAAATACTCACTCATAGCTACAAAAATACATCTGCCGACTAATGGTGTTCTTTCTTTTTTCAGTCTTTGATTTCTGTGGTGGCCAGTCAATTCGTCCCTGTTTTTATTGTAATTGTCCTTAAATCTAAATAAGATTATTTTGAACCTAAGTGTATTAAATGTTATATCTGTGTTTACATTTCTTTGTTAATATTTAATCTTTTACATTTTCGCTCAATTTCTTAATTTCTTTGTAATTGGTAGGTTTTTTAATAGGAATTATTATTATTATTTTGGGGGGACAAAAAAAGTTGAGGAGGGGGGAATTATTTTAAATCATTCGTTTTCTATTTCCTAATTATTGCTGTTCTGTTTACTTTTAAATTCTTTTCCGTTAATTAGTTAATTGATTAAAGTTCGTTATGTTCTTGTCAAATTACTTTGTATATTTTAAACTACTTATCCAATGAAATTCAACTTTGTAAAAGTTTGAAAATCCATGTTTTCTCTTTGAAACCCATGTTTCAAAACTCATGTTTTCTGTTTAAAACCCAGTTTTAAAACCCTTGTTTAAAATCCATGTAAAAGTTTTAAAACCCATGCTTAAAACCAGAAAATAGGAATCAATTCAGTTCAGTTCCAAACTTTACTCGTTGCTTCTTCGTTTCTACAAGACTCTCCCACAAATACAATATTACTGAAGAATATATGAACCTCTTATCATGACAATGAAGCTTCAAATTTTTAAAGCTTCACACGAATTCCTTCGATACTACTGAATCGCCCATGTAATTTCTCCAAATATTCTACACTACTACAAAAAAAACATTTCAACACAATGAGTTATAGTGTTATTTAAGCTTGTTTTTCTCCAACCACAGCCAAAAAAATTTATTCCAAACAACTTGATAACTGAAATTGGTCTGTATTAATGCAATTTTTAACTGCATAACCAAGACATAATACATCTAATTTTGATCAGAACTCTAGAAGCGATAATGAAAATAATTACTTAAACTTACACAAATGGTTTTGTTTATTTACAATTTAAGTAACTTATAAATAATATAACTTCTTACAGCTTACCTGTGCTATCATTAAAGTTCAAACAGTGTCTTTATAGTTGCTTTTGAACTTTTTCAAACATGAAATATATAAATGCTTGCGAATACTTTTAAGATGTCAAATATATTTTAATAGTCATTTTACATTAAATATTAGCATATACGGTTCACATCACTACATAAAGTGTTTAGAACAAATGGTAAGTTTCAATGGGAAACGTTTTCAACTCTTCAGTGTGCACGGTGGAGAGTGAAAATAATTCTCTATTTAAAGTTTACGTGGACTACTTGGTTTTTATTGATATTTTTGTTCTGAGAATTGGAAGGTGAATTAATGATGAGCAACTCGAAAGGAAAACTAATGTCGACGAAAATTTAGGCACGAATCGAATTTTATATTTTATTAATAGGGAGACTTGTATTTTCTTTAAAGTTTCTAATTAAATATACATTTTTGATGAATAGATATCAATAAATTGCTTTGAAACCGAAACTCCAAAACAAGAACTAAATATTGCATTTCATTATTTATTGAGATGTCTACTTTGCAGTTTGTTGGTATAAATTTTTAGCTGTATATCAAGGCGTTATTGACTTTTATTCTTCTACGAAAGTTTTCCTTTCGTGATGCTCATCATTAATTCATCTTCTAATTTCTTCAACGTCAATAGAATTATCATTTTTATAAAAATATAAAATTGATTTCGTGGCTAATTTTCTTGGACGTTAGTTTTCCTTTCATGATGCTCATCACTGATTCATCTTCCAATTCTGAAAACATAAAAAACGCTTCATGTAGTGAAGTGAACCTTAGATGCTAATATTTAATATAAAATGACTTTTAAAATAGATTGGAAATCTTAAAAGTATTTGAAAGCATATACGTATTTAATGTTTGAAAAAGATTAAAAGTAACTGTAAAGAAACTGAACTTCAAGGATAGCACCTTATAAACTGTAATAAGTTAAATAATTTATAAGTTACTAGCAGCAAAGCCTATCGGAGGACAGGCATAAAAAAATCTGAAAAATCATTTTATTATCAACTGTCAAATATAACGTAAATGTAATCTAAATACTGTGCTAACTTGTGAACGAAGCTTCTACATCAAAAATGGTTTTGAGTTTCGAAATCAGCGTAAACAAGTAAGAACGAGTAAGAACGTCAAATTTTATTAAAATGGATGCAGTGGTAACAAAATTATTTGGTTTTGAACGTATGTTTTGTCAGAATTTCAGGTGTCTAGGTCTAAAAAGTTATGGAAACAACACGGAATGACAAAATGAACTAATATATCATCCAATTGAATACCCTTGATTTAGTGGTACCATTGAGAACCTTGGATCTATCTTAATAGTTTAATTGTATCGAGTTACAGACAGACAGACAGACGAACTTAGCTAATTATATAAGTTGATTTAAATTGTAAAAACAAAAGCATTTGTGCAAGTTTAACTAAATATTCTCATTCTTACTTCTGCAGATCTGGTCAACAATACGAAGTTAAATTATTTAACAAAATTAGTGTAAATGTCTTGGTTTTGCAGCTAAACATTGCATTAATACAGACAAATTCCAGTTTTCAAGTGACTTCAAGTGACTTGGAATTGAATTTTTTGGCTGAGTTGGAAAAATATGAGTTTAAATAACACTACAGCTCATTGTGTTGTAATGATGTTTTGTAGTAAGTGAAGAATACTATGAGAAATTATATTCGTAAATTCAGTAGTATCGAGGTAATTGGCATAAAGCTTAACAATTTTATTTCCCTTGATAAGAATTCAATAGATTCTTAAGTAATATTGCTACCGGTAGATTTTGCCGTCGGCCAAAATCGTCAGCAACGGGGTGGGTGGGGATCTGATGAGGGGTCGGTGTCGACTTCTCAGCAAGCGTCTGACATACTTCGATGGTTCGTCAACTGGAAGGGGGGCTTGCGGGCTTCGCAAATCCTCTTCAAGTTGACTCCGGGAATGGCTCGATGAAGCTGGCGGTCCTTTGGTCGCCTCGACCGCGGGGAACCCGTCTGGAACTCCGGACTTCGGATAGCTTCGGTTTGCCGGCAACGTCTCCTCCGTTGGCCGGCTCTGAACGCTGCTTAGCGGGGAGAGTGGTTTGGCAATCCCCGCTGAACTAGACGGCAATACTTCTCGCCTGCTGCCGGCGACGTGGCTTTCGTACGCCGGGTTCTCGGCTTCCAACGCGGGGAGGGCAGTTTTGCTGTCCGCGTTGGAGGTGGCCTCGTCTTCTCACTTCTCCGTAACAACGGTTCTTCGTACTTCTAACGCACTTTTTGGGCCTCGGCCCAGGCACAAACTTTGGACGTACTACTGCGGGAAGTAACCTCTTCCCCCTTGGCCAGTCGGGCCGAAACACTCACTCTCCTTCCCTAGCTCCAAACGAATACGGAGAGCTTCTCCCTGCGGCTGGCTTGCCGCCACACTAACTCTGCTAGCCTTTGGGCCTCTGCCCAGAAACGAACTGTCTTTCCAAGGTGGAACGCTCCATTATATCCCGGTGTCCAGCCTCGACGTCAGCTCAGGAACAGTCTACTAACCTCCGAGGTGACGGGGAAACCGAGCACCGGGCAAGGAAGAGTCCACCTACGGCGGGGGCAACAAATGAGAAAAAATCACCAGGTAACAATATTATAGCTTTGACGGTCTCAACTGATGTTGTAAAGACTTGGCCTACTTATTGAAGTGACTAGTCACGGAAGAAATTTGCCACCATTTAACCATGATGGTGGTAAACTTAGTTATTGACATTGTGTGGATTTTGAGAGCAATTGGATATCTTGAAAAGGTTACAGAAAAAACAAGGTAGGGTTGGTGATTAGTAAACAATCACAGTGATTCGCAACGGTTTTTGAGTCACCTTAACTTTAGATTAGACTGCGGCGGGGTGGTCTAGCAAATGCTCGCGCGAGTCTGTTTGCGATCCCATGGTATCTTACCCACCCCTATTTATATGGAATAATCGTCATTCTTAACTCAAACCTTTTCAACTAAATTCCTAATAAGGATTTTTTTTTAAATAAAAATTATGTTGACAAACTTTGTAAAGATTTAAAATGGGGAGAAAAAGATGAAAACAAAAATGAAAAAACATTTTGAACAGCAATGCTGATTTTAAGGAACTACTACACGTTTCACTTTATGTTAAGGCATCATCATCAATATTAGTATAATCAAATTAAAATAGATTGATCACCTCAATTATTAGCATCTTGAGCCGGTCCACCTTTTCCAGAAGATTTTTCCAGAAATCTAGAAGCCATCAGCAGACAAACGACAGGGAGGAATTACGGAAATTGATTTGTGGCTTTGGACTATAGACAGCGTTTAAACAACTACACAGACATGACATTCCAATAGTTCCTCGTTATCGGTCAAAAAGAAAAGGCAAAAAAGCAAAAAAATAGCAAAAGATTTTTTGTTAGCATTTTTGTGAAAAGCAATACTTTTATTCACGTGTAATAGAGAAGGAAACTTAATGTGCAGAATGAATCGTAGCAATTAAGGAACTTGGGTTGAGGTTTCACTTAAAAATGATTAAAACGATTTATATCACAGATCTTTCATTAGGAATGACAAGCCTCACCAGGATAACATAAAATACGCTGATATTTCTAATTAACAGAATACGGATGGTGTTTTTCATATTTCTTCCAACTTGTTTCGAACAGAATATTCGAACGCCAAGCAATCGGTAGGACTATTTATCGATTAGCTCCGTCTTTATATTAGGACTCGTCAAATGAAAAGATAACGAGATCTACGAATATATTCTCGAACATAATATTTAACAGTCTATCACTGGAAATAGTTCCTGGCAATGTATTCGATGCCATATCGCAATATGGTATCTCTCTGACATCAGGCACTCAGAAAAGAACTAGTAAGAAAACGAACTCTTATGTGGTGTCGTCGAATGGTGTAGTAAGTTCTAATTTACAGTTCGTGGAACGTGAAAATGGCGTTTTGACTCTCGTACGCTTCATATAGTGAACAATCTGCTGCTGTGATCTCCTCGGCAGATGACAACATGCCTATCGATATTCATATGAGGCTGGTTGCCGTATGAGAAATATTGTGTGTCACGAAAAACTACAGAACTTTCGTGATGGTCGTGAAAGCTTGTTGGATGATGCAGATCCAACAGTCACATATTGTCATCACTCCCACACTCCTGGAACAGGTGGATGGACGCTTGACGGAAGATCGTAGGCTCACCATATGCGGTCTGGAACAGGAATTTAATATTAGCCAATGTAGCAATTGTATCCAATTCAGTGTAGGCAATTCAATGCCATTCATCGAATGAGCTTTGTCTACATCATTTGGTGTGATATTAGTTTGACCAGCCCTTCCTCTCCAGAACAATGACTCAGACAAAACAGTATGTCATAACTTCGTACCAGAAATAAACGAAGCAGCATGCAATGCAAACATATCTAGCCCTATCCAATCAAAAGAAAAAGTCGAAAGCTACTCCTTGGGCAGCGAAGCTGATATTAACCGTTTCCTTCGATGAAAGGATCCGACAATCACAAATTTCCATGAAAGGACTACGTGAACAGTGCAACGTACTTTCAGACACTGCAACAAATGCTTGCAGTCATAAAAATCAAAAAGCCAAGAATATTGAGCTCTGGTGTTGTATTGTTTCATGATAACGCTAATCCACTTGTCTCCCAAAACCACAATCCCACTCTTACTGCGAAATTGCAATGGGAAATTGTGGAACACCCAGCTTGTAGTCCAGACCTAACGCCCTGCGATTTCCACTTGTTGTCTACCTGAAGAAACTTCTTCGGGATCGCTGGTTTGGATCGGACTAGCAACTGCCGACCTTTGTGACAGATTGGTTCCTCTCCTAGTATAAAGACTTCTTCCAACATTGCAAACATTGGCTTTCGTGACAGTGGATAGCTGAATATTGGCGTATGACAACTATTTTTAAATGGGACGTATCTGTGACCATCACTGACACTCGTCGTCTTTTAATCTGACTAAACTCAACAATTGGAACTTGACCTTGAATTCAATGAACCACGTAGATCCTTCAACTTGAATAAAGCCAGGAATACCATCTTTCTGCCTTGAATTGCGACATACAATTCAAGATGGTAACTTACTAGTTTCAAATTAAAAATAGCATTAACTGAATCCGCAAATCCTTGGTTACACTTGAAATAACACTTGCGTTTGCAATGGAACTCAATACCTTTAATTTGGGCTTTGAAACTAAACTTTATACAGTCTTTTACTTGAATAAAAAACACAAACTTTATTTCAGTCGAACTTGGAACTTTACATGACACGAGTGCCCTTAAAACTGTTGTACTTAACTTACTAAGATCTTCATCACAACTCACACATTTAGTTTTCGAAATTATTAGATGCCTTTCAATAATATAATAAAATGCAACCACAAATGTAAAGTATTAGTATTATATAGTATTAATATGAACAGCTATTAGTAAGAACAGCTGAATTAAACTGAAGAATAGAACACATTAGTTTTCGAATACTTACTTTTTAATATATATGCTTCTGTACAATCAAAGTTTATGCGGTATATAATTAAATTTAGAAGTTGTTGCTAAAATAAATAACATGCAGAGTACTATTAATTGGAGCATGGTTCACAGGGATACATGAATCATGATTCTCTAGGGTTTGGGCTGTGGAGAGCATCACACACTCAAACAAATCACACACTTCCTGTACATGGAGACACAGGAATCCTAAAAGCAACTCCCTAAGGGATCACTAAAAATAGCAGCATTTTTGAAGATTATCCATTATATAAAGTAAGTGTGTGTGTACCAGTAAAATTTCATATTTATCGATTTTTTTTTGTTAAAAGCGAGTGCAGAAATAGCTTTCTCTAATTTGTATCTTTTTTTAATCAATTTTTGTAGTGTTAAGTGAAAGTTAACACTATAAAATCTGGCTAAAATTAAACTTTTTATAAGGTACCAAAAACGTTTACGATAAATGACTTGTTTTTTGGACTCCTATGAACAGGTACTATAGTTATGTTTGTTAGAATATTTATATGTACATGAATATTTATATATATATACATTTATATATGGATGTTCGATGATGAATGCAGATGATCTCTACACTTCCCTGGCATTGTATGTGGGGCAGAGAGATCTCAGGAAGGGTTTGAATGGCTCATAGACACTGTCTCGATGGAAAAAGTTCTGTTGGAAAATTGATTCTGGCAGGCTGACACGAAGGGCAAAACACAGGTTTGCAGGTTATTCTGTTGTCTTTTAAAATTTCTACGCAGCTTAGCACTGTAGATGGTGCCTCCGGTACTGGATTGCTTCAGCTTTCCGTCGGCCTTCGGCATAATTTTCCAAATTTGCCTTTAGACTCGGTGAAGCACTGATCACCGAAAAAAAAAAACACACACAACTGGAAAGCTGCGGCTTGTTACCCCTAAGGTTGTGACACGAATCATTACAACAAACACGATTGTTTAAAACTGATGAACACGCAGAGTGCACTCTCTCTTTGTTGGGTATCAC
>JAFIDM010000002.1:18235053-18284447 GCA_023159025.1 Thereuonema tuberculata
AAATTTTATTCGGAATTAATTGGTATAGTATTTTATTTTTTATAGAATCTATGAAGATTCTTGGACCAACTACTTCAGTATTAATTCATTTCGATTTAGAGGATGACAACGTCAAAATAGGAGAGATTTTCACAAAAGTATGAAATCTTTTTCAGCGTTTTTGCTACATTGAATTTGATATTTGAATTTTTTAATGAAGTTTAAAACAATAAATTTTAAATATTTTCGTAGTTAATTTTACAAAATTTAATTCTATTTACAGCTAATAAAACTTTAGAGCTGGTAAGATATTTCAGAAGTGAACATTTGTACTTTAGTTATGAACATTTATTTAGCACGGTTGTTTTGTTGTTTTAGCAATAAAACTTAAGGGGTTAGAAGTAACTTAAAGCCATGCTGTAATTTGAAAAATTTGTTTGTTTATTTTGAATATTTGTTTCAAAACTACATCCTGGCTTCTAGCTATTTCTAAATACTATTAAAACAATAAAATGATAAATGACATTTGAGAAAAATACTAATAGAAATTATAACAAAAAAAGTATAAAAAAAATAATGAAAAGTATAAAACAATAAAATGATAAATAAGCACTCATGAAACTTGAAAAATAATATTTAGAACTTAATAGCAACAGTTTCAGGTCAATAACAAGTTGGTTTCACATTGAATTTCATATCAACAAAGACACAAATCCATACTAAGGCATGCAGCGATTCAAGAAGTCACCATATCTTTCTATTACTTTAATCGAATCAATGGAATTCGATTTTGATACTGGATATGACGAACATACAGGTTCAAAAATTAACATCAATTTTGTTAAGATGATGTAAAATGATGGAAGTTTGTTTTAAATAATTCCATATTACAATTAAAGTCTGTTACCACCTTTAACAGACTTTACAAATCCATATTCGTTTACATTCGCATCTCAACCCCAGACATCTACTGCACCTTGACTTGACATAAATAAAAATTTATTATTGAAAAATTTCTCATAAAATAATCTTACGACAGCGATATACAAGCTGAATTTCAAGTCTAGGTCAAATTTACGTGGACTATCGATTACAGGACAGGTTCCTCTAAATAGATTATTTAGAGGGCCAAATTCTTTAAGTTTCAAGAACCACTACTACTACTCAAATAACAACTTTACTTTAAAAAATAACAGGGTATCTAATCCTGATTTATATACCTTGCCTCTTTTTTAATTGACCTCTTTTTAAAGAAAATTCTTTCATTTTCAACTTATTAGAAAGAAAAAAAACAACGATTATTGAGATTGCTATTTTACTTTCCGAAAATATGCATCAGTATTTCAACGATTTCCTGGTATCTGAAAAGCCCAAAGTTTGCGGTAAAAATTAATTATTTTAAGAAGATTTCAAAGTACGTTTTACAATGTAAATACAGGATTTTTAGCAGGAGTAAATTGTGGATACTTCATTCATAATTTTATTATCAATCCCTACCCAAGATTTTATTAATATCAAATTTTTTTTGTTTTCTATCTATACTTGTAAACAATAATTTAATTAGAAAATCTGTAAATTATCAGGTTTATCTGAAAAATTTGACAATATATTTAAATCTTTCGGATTTCCTCTGCTACTGAACTGCTCAATTATTTATCTTGTAATTCTGTATTTCTGTTTAAATTTGTAAATTTTATTTTGACATTTAGTGATAATTTTACCTAAGTTAAACCAATTACTTCCATAAGTGTAATTTCGTTTATTGTCATAATATTGTTTTCTCGCTTTAAAATTAATATGGTAATATTGATTCATCAGATTCAACAACCTTATTTAGGCTATCTTGTAGAATTTTTGTTTGGTTTATCTTAGGTTTATCTTTTGGATATAAACAGCAAATTCAAACATTTTAATCCTTTGAAAGGTTTTAGATTCGTTGTAGGACTGCAAATGAAGATATTAATTGGACGTTTGAAGGTAATTCAAACATTTATTAATACTTTTTATACATGTGTGTTTCTATTAATTTTTCATTTACTTGTTTTCTATTTACGATTTGAATTTTCTAATCGTAAATCTTGTGTTCATCAGGGTATGGAGGATTTTTTTTTGCAAGATATAGAATCATGTTAAGAAACCGATTTCCAACCCAACAACCAAACAAAAAAAAAGAATCGTCTAAACGATAGAAAGAAGATATATAAATTTAAATAGAGCAGTGGTTTTATCTTAATTCTGTTCACCGACATAAATATTAGATTACAATAAAAATTTAATGCCCCCGTTATAAAATAAGCAATAAACCAAGAAGGCAATAATGGTAAACAAAAGATTTCGCCTCTGAGCTATCAACAGTGGAAGTGGAAGATGACCGTTTCATCGTCTTTATGGACTTGTCAGCCACACAAACCCTCTGCCAAAAGCTCAGATCTCGAAACCAAGTAAGGGAATCCATTCACGTACGCGTGGATGGGTTTCCAATAAAATAAAAAGCAAAACAAAAAATCAAAACAAAAGAAAAAGTTGCAATTATTGGAAGTTTTATTTTATTGGGAACCCACTGGCGCTTGCATGGATGGATTCCATTACATAGTTTCGCGATCTGAGCTTTCGGCTGATGAGTCCATAAAGAGGACGAAATGGCCGTCTCACACCCCCACTGTTGAAAGCTCAGAGGTGAAATCTTTTGTTTTGGTTTTGTGCCTTGTTGGATTATTGCTTATTTTATAGCTGGCACATTAAATTTTTATTGTAATTTATGTGGCTTCCCATCAGCCTTTACTGTCTTCAATTTTCTCCGTGTTTCACGGATTCGCAGGTAAGGAAGTGGAGCTTTTTCTTTTGTTTTGATTTTATTTTATCTGGAGCCCACTGCCGGGTGCGTGGATGGATTCCTTTACTTGGTTTCGGGATCTGAGCTTTCGACAGTGGCTTCGTGTGGCTGATGAGTCCCTAAAGAGGATGAAACGGCCGTCTCACGCTCACACTTTGATAGCTCAGAGGCAAAATCTTTTGTTTACCTTTGCTGCCTTCTTTGTTTATTGCTTAACAATATTAGATATTTTATTAATTATTAAACGAGGGTTTTATATAACTGAAATAAAAGTAATTAAGAAGTTTTTTTTGAAGTTAAGGTAATTAAATCGCAATTCACAGCAGAATTATTGTGTGTAATTAGAAAATTTTTTGCCTAATGGCCATTGAAGCTGCAAACCATAATTAGCAACTTATGTAGATTATGAAAAAACAATGGTTTACTCCTTATAGTGTTAATACAAATTGCGGTTCTTCTATTAGGTCGTCTTATTCATGAATAGTATAATTTATTAACAAGGCGATCTAATGGAAAGAAAGTAAATTTTCCTGAATTTTAATGTGTCTTGAAATATGGTCTCAATGTGTTTGAAATTCTCTCTGCAAATTCAACTTACACATTGAATTTCATATCAACAAAGACACAAAACCATACTAAGGCATGCAGCGATTGAAGAAGTCATCATATCTTTCTATTACTTGAATCGAATCAATGGAATTCGATTTTGATACTGGATATGACGAACATCCAGGTTCAAAAATTAACATCAATTTTGTTAACAAGACTAAAATAATATCTATTTACGATTTCCTATCTGAAGTATTTGCTCTGCTTGCTTATCTTAACATTACTTAGTAAGAGTAATCAGCAGTATTTATTCGTATTTTTAGTATTATATGATTACATTTTATCAGTAAATGATGATTATTCTTTCCTCCTTTCTCTATTATCAGATTCATCGACTTAATCTTCGTCATCGTCCTTGCATCAGTTCACTCCATTATTCTGAATGTCAAGAAAAATGCTTTCAAATCCATATCATTAAACATTTAACATGCAGGTAACTATTCACTAACTTCATTCAAAGGTTTATTATAATGTCTATTCTGAAAATTTCTTATTTTGAAACATGTCTGAGAAAACCTTATTTTCAACTCAGGATATTCTCATTTTAATACAGATTTAATAATTTCTTTTACGTTTGTAATAACTTTTCATTTTAAATAATTAACAAAACATTAAAAAGAATGATTAAATCTTTTTAATTTTAAATAAATAGCCATACACTAAAAAGGATAATTAAGATTTTATAAAAATTTTATAAAAATGTAAAGTATTTTAATTTTTATAAAATTTTAATCATTCTTTTTAGTGTGTGGTTATTTTTTTAAAAATTCAGATTTAAAATATTTTTTAAAAGAAAGAATTAAATCTGAAATTAAGCAGTAACTAACATTTTGTCAAAATTTTAAGATAACAATCATTTGACAATTTTTGATACTAATTAGAATAAAAATAATAAATATGAGGTTTTTGAATTCGTCTGAAAGGAGTATACAAATTATTAGCCTAGTTTCAAAAATTAATCTTGATACATTTAATATCAAAGTGTTGTAATCCCTTAGTGTGATAATAGTTGACATTAATTCCTATTTTGTTTAAAAAAAAAAGGATAGATATAGATTTGTAATGAGATCAGACCTTTTTGACTTGTTGTTGTTTTTCTTTTATACCAATCGGGAAAGTTCTAAGTGATCTCGCAATTGAAATTTCGTTATCATCCACATTAGGACATTTGTTTTTTGTAACCCGAGAAAAGAACGGGCCGTTTTGCTAGTATAAAATAAAACAAGATTTCATCCTTTTTATTTTAATTTGTATAAAATTCAGTTTTTAGCAATTGGAATGAAAGGAAATTATAATAACATTATTTTTCATATATGCTTATTGTGATTTGAATATCAATATTACATTATTGTCCCTTCCAATTTAAAATTTTTACCCATTTTGATCTTATCATTTATCAGTGTGATTCGATTATTAAAGAATTGAAAATATAATTCCATTGGAAAAGATTATTAATAATGATAGAATTTAGTCACAATTGTCTTATCTATATTAGCAAAAAAAATTAAATTTTAAGGTTTATTGATTTACTAAATTTACTAATAAGGCTCATTGGAAATTCTTTTTATTGAATTTTAATTTCAAAAAAATTGACTACAAGAACTAATTGACTTATTTCTTTGTTCCTATTAGATTACCTTTCGTGGATGAAGGAACTCTTCCAAACTGTAAAAATGAAAAGGAATTTTTTGAAAATGTGGTAAAATTTGAAAAGGCAATACAGATAAATATGGAATGTTCTTGCCCTGGGAAATGCGAAGAACTGCTTTTTATGTTTCATCCCAATTCAGAGATAAAATTGCAAAACACAGCAATCATGGAATTAACTTTCGATTCGAATAAATTTCTTTTTATTGATGAATATCTTCAATATTCCTTATTACTTTTGATCATTGATATTGGAGGAAGTTTAGGTTGTTTTATTGGATTTAGTCTTCTAACACTTCATGAATTCATTGAATTTTCTTTGTTAGCAGCATTTCAATTGGTGAGTGAATTCGATGTCTTTATTTCTCTTCGGAATATAAAACATGTAAACAAAATTTAATTACATAGAATAACCCTAAAAAAATCATTGAATTTTCAAGTGTGTTCTAATAAATGAAATCAATATCTTACACAAATACCCATAAATTTCATTGCTCTGAATTTTGATTATATCAATAGATAAAGCGAAAAAGAAACCTAAAGCAGATCAGGAAATTTAATATCAGGAACATTGAGAAAAAAGAAGACCCCAATCAATTACACAAACAAGAAACCAACGTTGGTGCAACTGGGTTCAATCGTTTGTTTTCCCAGAGCTCAAGTAAACAACAGAAATTATGTTGGTCTTTCATTATAGCTTTAGCATTCACAATATCTACATATCAGATCACCTGTATTGTGATAGATTACACTGAAGGTGTACCTGCAACTAGAAATGCAGTTCAGAAAAATTCTACTATTAGATTTCCAGTGATAACATTGTGTCCTTATGAACCTCTAGCTGACGGAGCTTATTGGGTAGATAATTTAAATATGACTAAAGAAGAAATTCGGAAATCTTCTGTGTTTGATCTAATGTATCAGCCTGATTTCAATATTTCTTCTTTATGGGAAAAAGTTCGAATTTCTAAGAATATACTCACAATTACTGATGTAAGTGTTCTATTTAAATATAAAACTAATATAAATAAATGTATAAATTTAAATGTATAAATTTAAATATAAAACTTTTCAGTTACTTGTTATTATTTAATTAACAGTATTATTATATAAGGAAGATAAAACGCAGTTGTGGTCAGCATTGGTACAAGGAAGAAAAAAGTATTACAGAAAAATATAATATATTTAATGAAGGTTTCCAAAATATTAAAAGAAAAGATAAATGACAGAACGTAAGACAGTAAGTAAGGCACTTTTACAGATCTACAGTTCTGCGGAATGAGTACTAAGTTCAATCCAGAAAGAAAAAGGCTTAAGGCTGATCACCCATCCTTAACTATATGGATGTCCTTGGCCAAAAGATCTATTCTCTTATTCAAAATCGTGTGTAAACTATCAAGTTTCAATGAAATTCAATTTTTTGACTTGTAATATAGAATCTTAGATCTTATTATTTGTTATGGAATCAGTAAAGGATAGATATAGAAGAGTTTCACAATTGATGGAATCTGCGAAACGTTGAATTCTGCTTTGAAGAAATTTGTGCTCCATAATATACATTTTAATGCTTCGAAGTTTTTCTCCTATAAACATAGTTACAGTAATGTTACAACTCGACATTGTTTCTTGAATTTTCATAACAGATATAATAAAATGAGCGTAAGACTTCCATATTCTTCAGATAAAAAAAAAAAAAACAATTTCTGTACAAAATCAAGCAATTAAATCAACTGCAGAAATGGAAATGTCTTTAAAAAAAAGTGTCATTAAATAAAAAGGTAATTTTACATGTTAGTGTTAATTACAGCTGAAGGTTTTTTGTTTCATTTTTCTGTTATTTTTAAATGGATGAGTGTTTGCGGTTGTTATAGCCTACCTAATTCCACTGTGTAGAAATATTAATTATATTTTTATACAACTACAGGGAAAAAAATTATATAAAACTAATCTCAACCGTTTATTTTTATGTTATTATTACAAAAAGTTATTTCTGAAAGGAAACCGAGAAGAGACCTCAATAAAAAAAAGAGTTGAAGAATGCAGAAATTACACACAAAGAACATCCTTGGGTTAGAACAAACATATACGAACCAAAATTCAGAGTATGATCACTTTCTGAACTCTGAATTTACTGATGATAGTCGTTTTTCTGTAAACCTCTGCAGATATTCACTAGATTTCTCTTGAGCACAAGGGACACCCTGCAGCATGAAGAATAGGATCTACATTTGAATCTGTACGTAGGACATTGTGACGTCTCTAACTTCTTTATCAGTGATCTACATTCTTATCTGCAGGCAGCATAGTATGAAGTCTCTGGCTTCCTATTTACTTTAACTGTTTTCATCTTCTCTCTTCCGACTAAAAGTGTTACTACTGCTTTCAATGAATTCTTCTTCATAATACCTTCTTCACCGTCATCACACCTCTGTTCTAAAGTTACGACACAATCCGGTTCGAATCGGCTTTCATATTTATTAATAATCAGCGAAAATATGCCAATGACTCGTCTTCCAGATCAATACTATCTTCATTGCGTACCAATAACATATTTTCGGTGTAACATGACCTCATCCAATCTCAATACATTAGCTGGGTTGATTAGCAATCTTGATATCAAGTTTTGTTTCAGTACATAAACAAATAAAATTAAGTAATGTGATGCAGGCACCTGCAGAGTCTCGACTTGCGTAGCAGCAGGAGTGCGAAGAGTTCGAAATGTGATGGAACAGAGACCTCTAGTGGACAACTGCAGAGATTTACAGAAAACGAATATTACCAGTGAAGTCCGAATTCAGAGAATGATCATCTGAATTTTGGTTCGTATTGTCCTAACCCAAAGATGTTCCTTGAAAGATATTGAATAAAAACATTCCAATCGTTGATTCCTGACCTGTTGGTATCCTTTTTGATAATAAAAACTGTAATCTCATTCATAAATATCATTTTCTGAAAATTTGAAGTGGGAGGAACTTTGGCATGACGTTTTTAAATATGCGATCTGTAATTCTTAGTTTTAAGTGTGAGTTTTTCTTTGGACTGTTATCATAATCATTTTAAAATGTTTTAAGATATTTATCTATAAATCAAGAAGAAAAACCTCGGAAGTTAAAAACTCTATGTCAGCCCTTATTTACAGCTTTGTTTTCTAAAGCTTTACTGAAATAATTCTCCATCTTATTCAATGAGATATTCTTAAATTAATAAAATTATGAAATATTAATTAATAGAAAAATGATAAAATTTACTTGTCTTCAATTCTATTTGAACTTCAGAAAGAAAGATCAACACGAGATTGTGATTTGAAAATAGTCATTATTATTAAGAGAAATAATAAATTAACAGACAAATCAATATAAAGAACAAATAGTGCGTTTATAATAGAATTCAAACATTATGAAATAAATATGTGGAAAGCCATCTCATTGAAACGTAGAATTCTTTCCAAAAGAAAATGATTATAGTAGTTAAATACTATCTATCAAAGAAATCATTAATGTGGTAAATTTACTTACATTCATATTCTGTTTAATTACATTTTGCTCTTTAGTTCACACTAAAATTGTACATTGTTTTAATTATGATTTCGGATAATTTTTATTTTATAGTGCATGGATAATGTTGTGAAAAGATCTACCTGGAAGGAGATTCCTTATCTCTATGGTTCTTGTTTTTCTAGTACAAAAGGTAAATCACTTTTAATCCTATTTGTTAACAGTACCTTATCTGACGGAAAAAATGATGTTAATAATATAATTTTGCAGCTTTGAAATTATTTTTGGATTTCAAAATTTTTGTTTGAGAACGATGTTTATCAGAAGGAAAGAAAAAATTGTAATTATGGTAAATTTATAATGTTCTTGATTTACTTTTTCTTTTTATTGCAGAAGAATTATTTTCATTTCTATTAATTATAAGTTTCAGCAAAAGTTCATCACGTGATACCAAGAGAAAAAAAGGGGAGTAGAATTTTGTGTAGAATAACAAGAATGAAAATAAAATAGAAATTTCATTAGAGACAGATGAAACTAAGTAAAATTGCATCGTAAATTAACTACGATTTATAGTAGCTTGGTTTTTTTGAACAATTGTACAGCAAATAGTTGCTTCGATTACTTTTATAAGTTCTGTTAAACTCCACTAAAAATTTCACTTTATAATTCGCCATTTGTCTGTTCAGATATATCATCATTCATTTATAATGATTCCATAGAAGTAGTTCCTGTCTTATTAGCTATCCATCTAACAAGAGACGTCTTTCTTGTTCCTGATGTCTATTAATTTATCAAGAACAGTTGTTATTCCAATTTTTACGAAGAATGGCAAAGATAATAAGTTTAATGTGCGAAAAAATTGACAATACAATGAAATGAAAAGCATACTCGCACAAGAGTAATGAAAAGGAATCACTGATCTGTTTTTAGATCGTCGTTTTCAAAATACAGAATTTCAATTATCCAACATAATTTACAATTTCTGATTTCTCTCTGTCTCCCCTTTTCACTTTTCAAATACCGTTTATGTTCATAAAGGAGTTCTTGAACATACATAAAGGTTTAGTCAACATACCAACATCCTTGACAATTCCCACAATTTATTTTCTAAGCTTCTCTATGAATAGGATCTAATAACTTATCGAAACTTTTCAACTCATCAGCAAACTATGTTTATAAGCAACCTTGCATCCAAAACTATCTAAAACAAGTTTCCTTGGGAAAGTTATGTTATGTTTTGCTATGTTTCTGTCATTATATTTATAAAGTAACTACATTCGATATAATGGTTATCTGGAAGATAAAAAAGCCATTTCGAGCTTATTGGCTCTCTTCAATCAGGCTAACCAGCCAACGAAAACCGAACAGACGTACAAGGAAAAGATTAGTATATTAGTTATGGAAAAGTGATCCCTCAATACTAAAACCAAGAAAATACAAACAAAAACAAAATATGGATTCAAAAACCTTTTCTCCTTTTTTTTCATAGATAAAATGGCAAATTTTATTCTTCAACGTATTACTCTCATAATAACTAAAAAAAAAGCAATTACTTTGCTTTGATATTTCTGACATTTCTTGATTGATTTTTTTTTACTGCACTTGACTTTTTATTATTTTTTGGTAAATTGTTAAAATGAAGTAAATTTGGAGATATGTACTGAGATATGTACTTTTATTGTGGTTTATGAATATTCTCAAATTCAAATATTTTCTTTTTATTTTAGATTGTACAACAGATTACCACGGAATTTCAACTCAGAATTATATAAACTTTAAAATTGATATGAGTAGGATGAAAGAGTATCTATTAAAGGTATTTTTTTTTAAAATGTAAGATTTCAGAAAATATAACTTTGTTTTAAAGAATGATAATGTATCAAGAAATACAATGAACCCGCACAAACTACGCAAAGGATTCGCATCCCCAAACTGTCATCGTGAAGAGACTGGGACGGACCGTTTCGCCCTTATTAGGGCTCATCAGCCAGCCAAACTCCACCGATAACAGGCTCAGAAGATGCGAAAAGTTAACCAACCCGGCTCTTGCTCCCAAGAGCGGGACTTCTCCCCAAAGAAATCCAAAATAAAAATTAATAAATATTAAAAATACAATATTTCCTTGGCCTGCAACTCGCAAAGCACGAAAGAAATTTAACTTGCTTTGCACGTGCTTTCCCCAAAGAAAACTTGCAAAGCACGTGGTTTGCAAAGCTCGTGCTTTGCAAGTTTTCTTTGGGGAGAAAGTCCCGCTCTTGGGAGCAAGAGCCGGGATGGTTAACCTTTCGAACCTTCTGAGCTTGTTATCGGTGGAGTTTGGCTGGCTGATGAGCACTAATAAGTGCGAAACGGTCCATCCCAGTCTCTTCACGATGACAACTCAGGAGTGCGAATCCTTTGCGTAGTTTGTGCGTGCTCATTGTGTTTCTTGATTAGTTCACTCTGCACGTTAAAGAAAGTTTAGCAATAATGTATTTTTGTGGAAAGGGAAGGAAATGTTTTCGCTTATTTTTCAAATCAGTTCATGAATATTTATTATATCGAAAGGCAGTATTTTTAGATAGAATCCTTATATGTAATCTGCTGCAATATAATAAATATTCATGAACTATTTTTAAAGTTCATAATTATCGTTTTTTAGACTAGAAAGAAAACTAGGCATTTCAGTTTCATAAAAATTATGATGAAACAAGTTATTAAATCCAACGGAAGAGTTTTGAGAAAATGAAAACAAGGAAATAGTTTTTTATTTTCAGCCAATAAAATGAAATGATAGGTTTTAGGGTTGTGAAAGATCATCTTTACATACATCATTATTCTTAAAAGATATGAATAAAGTTTTAGTTCTTATATTACATTATTTCCGTTTTTCTTAGGTGTTTCTGAATGATCATGAAAACGAGATAAGATACTTAAGCCCAAATAGGGGATTTCCTCTTCCGGTATCAGCTATTCCTCTAATTGATATTGGACTAAATGTAGTATGTATTTTTATAAAATAAAATTTTAAAATATGAATAATTTCCAAAACTAAAATTTTGAATAAGAAAAATCATAACACATTGTTTTATGATAATTTTATAGCATGTATATCTCCATTCTAGTTTTTTTAATCTCTATAATTTGGAAAGGTCGGAACATGTTCACAAGATAAGACTTATCTATCTCTGTTTTTGTTTGTTAATATTTTCAAAATAATCTCTGCGTTGTTTTCGAGTATAGGTTAGTAGAAATGATAAAAAGGTAGGGGTTATATTATTACCCTTCATTTTGCTGTTTCCTTCCTGCACTTGTTGTACTAGATGTATAAAAATTCAAACACAAAATTCTCTTAAACTATACTAATTATATTTCAACTTTGAATTCCACATTTCAATTTAATGTTTTCAAACATTCTCAATGACCGAATAATGAATTTTTGTTTACTCTAGCTTTTATTTATGATTTTCATTCGAATTCGTTTTCAGTAGACGTACCATATTTCTGTAAACATCACACTAAGTTATTAAAGTAAAGTTTAAGATTTGAAAATTCATAATTTTTATTAATTACACTGTTTTTTTCTTTATCAAATTTTATGGTTTTACGAGAGAATCAACTCATAAATGTTGGAGATAAAAATTGGAATCTCGTTTCTTCAATTGGAAGTACCGCCGTCTATTCCTGTGATTCCCAAATTCTGAACGTACATAGGATTACTAATAATTCAGTTACACTTAATGGGAAAAGACTACTTTGCGTTCAAAGAGAATTCACTGGTTATATTTTGAATGTTCAGTTTTTCTTTTGATTGTTGGTCAAGAAGATAAATGATTCTATAATTTCTTTTCATGTATAATATAAAAAGGCCTTTTTCAATTGAATGAACAACACAGAACTATGAGCGCTGTTGAACATGTCTTTACTTTTAATATTTCGCATTTGCTGCGACATATTTGACCAAGGAAACTTATAACTCTGTATTATCACCTAAGAATAAAGTTTTGACATTAAGCGAAAATCATATTTTCCGTTAAATTTTTAATTTAAGTTATAGAATCAATCCTAACTTTTATATATGAAGTACGAACTAAATAAAATTCTGAGACTCTCTTCACGTTATTATTAGAATTATATCCGTATTAATATTATTATTATCTTTATCATATTTTTTATTAGAATTGTTTACTTATCACTTCACACGAATTATTTGGAGCTAAATCAAATTCGTCACTGACCATTACTGTATTTTTTTATCTGTTGAATCTTTTCTAATTACATTCGTCGTTTTGGAGGGTTGATAACAGTGTGCGTTTTTTTGTCACCTGTAGTTTCAAGAAATTCTTACCTCTACCACGTATTTTGTTATAAATGCTTTCCCTGATATCGAAACATGGCTAAGCAAAATAGTTTCCATTGCAAGAGACTTTTAGAAATCTTCAAGAAAATTTCCTTCTCAATTTTTTTTAATTCACCAAAATAAGGATTCTCGCACCCCGAGTTACCATTCTGGGAATCCGAGACAGCTGTTTCAGCCTTGTTAGGCTTCTTTAGTCAGATTTACCCATAATGGTAACTCAAAGTGCGAGGCAACTAAGATGAAACCATCCCGGCACCCTGGCACACCTTAGTTGGCTCGCACTTTGTGTTACCATTATGAGTAAATCTGACTGAAGAAGCCTAACAAGGCTGAAACAGCTGTCTCAGATTCCCAAAATGGTAACTCGGGGTGCGAGAATCCTTAGTTACTTTGGTGCATTAAAAAAAAAAATTGAGAAGGAAATTTTCTTGAAGATTTCCGTTTTCTAAATTCTTGCAATGCACGTTAAGTTCCTTTATGCAAGAGACTTTTCTTGAGTTGTTCTTGTGAATATTGGACCAAATATCACAGCGCACTTTCCATATGCCGTCCACACATGTGGACGATTAATGATGCCTCGTTTCCATAGTCCGAATCCGCAGAAATCCATTTGGGTTGTATCAGAGGACTTAAGAGGGATCAAAGTAAAGGCGAACAACTTCAGCCCTGTGTTCCTCTCCTTTCTCTAATAGTATTCAAATGAGAAACGGGCAGTATGGCTCGATGGCTTATCTATATGAATGTGCACTTTGTGGGGTTTTTTGCCGTAAAATACGAAGAATATCCACATCGGAAATAGGGTTAATGACGTTTTCCTGAAAGAATGTTGTTTTAACCTTTAATTCTTGGCCACTGTGCGTGGCGAACTTCCCACGTAAGCAACAACCGACCACTAACATGGACCCTTTGCAGAACTTTCTTTTCATTCCTTGACGAATCCGATCCTCCTTTTCAATCCCTTTGATGGCAAAATATTGCTCTTGGCTTGGTGTCCATGGTTGCGAGGGAACCTCCAGTTTATGCGACCAGGTACCTCTGGTAGATCTTATTCGAGATGCCGTTCCAGCCTGGCCGAGCGGTCTAGACAGCGGTCTCTGCCACGTGGCCGTTGTGTTGGAACCTAGGTTCGGATAGCGGCATTGGCATACCTGTTTCTATCTCCTTTTGTTTCGTCCGTTTCTCCCCTGGGACTTACTATCTCAGGGTTATTCCGGACGGGATGCGAATCTCGTCCCCCCCCTTCTTGAATATCCTAGCCTCTCCCTGATATTGTCAGGTTGGGCTAGTCCGTGGTCCCTAGTTGGCCAAAGTCGATAAAGGAAGGAAAATGAAATGCTTAGATAATCTTTCAAATATTAGTCTGCCTTTTGTCTAATAAATGTGCATGACAAATTTCAAGATCCATATAGCTAGTGCCTCTAAAGATAAGAGGTAGAAACAAATATGCACCGCAATGTAACTGACAGATTTGTGTTCTTCACTGTACATTTAATTAGGATAAAATTTAATTTATTAATAATTATTCTTATAATTTCAGAGACAAAATTTCAATTCCCGGAAGTATCCATGCGCAACTGAAGCGGAATTTGGAAAATGTATGTCAGATTGTATAGAACTGAAATTGAAAAATCTAAGTTGCAGGTAAAATATATTTTATTTTACTTTTCTTTTAGAAAACGTTAGGCTAACAGAAAAATTCATTATTCATATTGTCGTAAAATTTTTCAGTTGTTTCTTTATTTTTTTTTTTTTACACTGAGACATCTTAGCTTCAAAACGCACATTTTTGCCCTTTGTGAATTAGTATTTCTTTAATTATTTATTAATTCATAGGCGTGTACTATGCAATAATATTCTTTATTTTATATTTATTATTTATCAATCCAGAAATATCTGCTATATTTAGTGTTTTTTTATGTATTTAAAAAAAAATTCTGTGTTTCTTCAATTAATTGAGCTGTATCAGATCTGCAAACAAAGTTCTTTGTTTCTACTCAAATGGGAAAAATTTCCAAATATACCGGTGATTTTTGATCGTTAAATTAAATATACACATTGTGTGGCGTAGTCTACAACTTCCAATTAAACGTAATCACTTTCTCCATCACAGTTAAGTGATGTGAGTTGATATAATAAAAATAGTGTTAGTATTTTCTGACAAATTAGGACCAATCTCAATATAATCAGGATGGTGAGTTTGCTATCGGCGAGTTGCAGAGAGTTTCTTGAAATTAATTACTAGATCTTCAATCCTGTTCAGCGTCGTCGCTTTTTCCGTTTCTATATACTTTTGTGAATCGTCGTGACAAATTCTATCCGTTGAGCCGTAATTTGTTATTACTATGGGTACTACGTTGACACTTCTTCCTAAGAAATCAAACAGGTGACGTAATGAAACTGTCTGTAGAGTGGCAAAAATTCAAGAAGTTTGGTCAAATCCTAGGGAGAATGATGGATGCACTCGAAACCTCTTCGTTTTCAAAGATTAGGTAGGGACGTTCAGTCGCTAACCACGACCTTACAGATGCAGGATGGAGCAATTAATCCACGGTATACCTGAGGAACCTACATCGAGTTTTTGTTTTGTGAATATGTTATCTTATGGATAAATGCCGTCATAAATTGTAGTTATATTTTAGAATTTGCCTATTTCGAATTTCAAAGGCACTTGAGAACTTGTAATGTACAGTTTCAATGTCATCGCAGGACCCAACCCATCGGAATCACTCTGAATAATTTCAGAAACATAGAATTTTATGATTACTAATCTAACATTAGTAATTGACAACTTAGGAATAAATCTGAGATTTAGATTTAGAAATTATCATCGCTTTTTATTATCACCTTGCTGAATTGGATAAATCTGAAAAATAGATCCGTCATTGTTCGAAAACCATTTATTTATATAAGATATTATTATAAAAAGATAAAATTTTGAAACTCCTTACGTACATATCATTATAGAATACAAGACTATAATAAACTTATCTCATTATTATGTGGTACAAAACAATATTTTTTTTCGCGCCATTTCTAAATTTTATGTTATCTACATTTAAAAGTCAATCAGTTAGATACTGTTGCCAAAGAAGTTTTGTTAATTATTATTTTTAAATAGTCTTGAATTATTTCAAAAGTATTTTTATTTAAGCTTTTTAGAAAAAAAAATATTCTTTTTCTTCACTTACGAGAATGTTTCATATTTACTCACAACATAAAAATACGTAAAAATTTCAAGTATTTGTAATATCATTATTTCACTTTTCTTCTTAGCTTACCACATTTCATGAATTTCAATCTGAAGCCTTGTGACAGTCCGGATTCTTATAAAAAGACATTTTTAGCTGCAGAGAAGATCCTTACAGAAACAAATGCCACTCATTGTAAATGTCCTCGTAAATGTAGAGAGAATTATTATAGTACTAAATTTCCTGTGACCAAAGCACCAACTCAAATTCCAGAAGTATGGATATCATTATATTACTCAACAAATATCTTTGTAACAATTGAAGAATACTATCAACTAACTACTTATACTATGTTTGCCAGAATATGTGGAAATTTTTGTTTGTATTTGGGGTTTTGCTTTCTCGACATTTTTGAATTTATGGAATTCTTATATTTCCGTTTTTCAAGAAAATTACGTAACTCAATTTTATGAACTGAATTTTTCTTCTGAAATTAAGTTTTACAAATTGTGCATAAAATACTCAAGACAAATAACGAAGGGAAAAAAGATTAAGAAGAAACAGAAAAATTCAAAAATAATCATAATAAAATCTCTTTCCTGTAATACTATATTGATGGTTATTTATATAATTTAATGTAGTTATTTGTACAATATTTTATGTAAGATTTAATTTATATTAAATATAATAGACGGTTCATTTTCAGAATTTAATATTTTCAAAACATAAATATTTCGTAAACTAAAGTAATAAAATATCTAAGTAGTAGTAAATTGAAACTTGCAAATTATGAATTTTAGGAATTCTAATATATACAACGTAACTACAAGAAAAGCAAATAAACTCAAGGTTTATAACTTTTTGTTTTAATTGCGATAATTTAAAGATGCTAAGTTGCATTTAAATTTTGAGAATAAGTACAAATAACATCGGATGGCATTTATGGCCGTTAGATGTTCATTGGGATTTTCCATTTAAAATTTTAGAAAAAGTTTTATTACTAATCCGTAATTAAAAATAAAAGTCTAAAAATTAACTTATAGAAGATGTCAAGTATCACAACTACTTTGTTTGTCCTTGTAGACAATTATTTGTTCACGAATGATGTTAAAATACGAAAATCCAATCACAAATTAGTGAGAACTTATTTGCCATTTAATTAAAACTTCTTCACATATGTAGTAAACACTAATTTCTATTAAAAGTTGTTGGTATTGCTTAAAAATTTTTCACAATCTTAAAAGTTCAATAGTCTTCTATTGTGAAATTTTATAACAGCTTTAATTCCATTTTGTTTCTCAAAACTATGGTCAAGTTTTGTTAAGCAGCAAATTAAAATATTATTAAAGAAGATCTTTTTATATTTTTTTAAAATGACAAATTGAAAAAAAAATAAATAAATATATATCAATTCCCATAAAAATGCACCGCATACAAAATTCTATTTCTAATTAGGCTTGGATCATGCTCTTTCTATTAAAACATTTTTAATATTAATACTTTAGTAATGCTTATTTATAATATGTAAATCTTCAATAAAGTTTATTGTATTTATCCATTTTTTTTAATAAGTAGAGGTAATGGTATTTCTTTTTTCCTCCACAATTCTGTTTTCACGAGAATAGCATATAACATAAACTCTATATTTGTTCAGAAAGTCGGTCGATATTATTTTTAAAAGCTATTTGCACATAGATTTCATCACGTAACGCAAAGTACCAATACCTGCCAGCCTGTTTAGGCCATATAAAGTTTTGGTCAACTTTAATTCATTATATTCTTTCTAATTAATTTGAACACCTTCTGAAACTTCCAGATAAATGTTTAATGTTTAAAAAAAATGTTTAAAAAAAATTAATAAACTAAAACAAAAAGAAGATGAGACAAAGAAAATAATAAATCAAAATTATGTAATTGAACAAAAATAAAAAATGAAAGCATAAAAATAAAAAATGACAAAAGATAAAAACGATATTCATACAGATATGGCGAATTTTCGGAATTCATTCGTTAATTCCTTTTTCTAGCCTAATGACTCAAAACTGGAAACAAAGGATGTGCATGAATACAAAACAAGTAAAGGAACAAATGTATCACATAGATTGAAATAATAGATACAAAGCCAATTCACGAATACAAAACAAAGTAAAGGAACAAATGTATGATATAACATCTAAGTATTATATTTAATTTGTCAACATGATCTACAAAGAAAATGTATTGAATCCTATTTTATATTAACAATGGAAAATGCTTACAATAGACAGTTATCAGTGCCCGCTATACGTGAATATGGCGTTAAGAAAGAAAGAAAAAAAAAAGCAGTTAGCATTAACATTGGATGAACGGCCCTAACATAAGACTAAAAAACAGAAGAAGGGGAAAAAAAAAAAATTCGCCATATCTGTATGAATATCGTAATTATTTCTTTTGAGTTGAGGAGGTGAGTGTAAGTTTATTAAAAGATAAAAAACCAAAAAATGAAAAAAAATAAAAGTAACAGAATAAAACAAAAAGCAGATAAAACAAGAACAACATAGTAAATCAAAATTGTAAAATTAAACATGGAAGAAAATTATGAAAACATAAACAAAATAAAAAATAAAAACGAAAATAATAAAAATAAAAAATAAGAATAAAAATAAAAATAAAAATAAAAAATAAACAAACGATGTGAATAAAATTGAATTTTAGCACTAATTTAGATTTTCTTTCTTCTTCTTTTTCTTTTTTGTCAAAGAATATTGCTTGATATTCCGGATGGACAGGCCATCATTGTAGCAGCCATCCATGACCGAAATGAGGACCGACTCTTTGCACTTCCTCAGAAAAAGTTTAGCCGCACTATCGAGAATCACAGGATGATGGTACTCTATGCGGTGACATGTGCTGCTGCAATGACGGACCGTAGCGTAAGCCGTATCTTTTCTATCTCTAGCCTATACGTGCTCATCAATCCTCTCCTCCAAGGCACGACCAGTTTCGTCTATGTACTTGCACCCAAATTTGCTACACTGCAGAGAATAAATAACACCTTTCCTATGCATAATGTTTCTTTTTGGTTTATGACTGTTGAACATGGATTCCGTTCTGCGGCGACAAGGTGATGCAACCAGAATATTAAATGGTTTGAGAACCTTTGAAACAGCCGGAAACCATTCGGGATGATAACCAATCGAAACAAATCTTTTTTGTTCGATCATACTCCTCTGGGAATCATTATTGTAGATGGAAACCATTTTCCTCCTAATAACAGACTTATCGAACGCCGCAGGGTATTCATTATCAAACAGTATTTTCCTAATAATAAAAAGTTCTTGTTTGAACAGTGCTTGGGTGCTAGATAAGGTGAAGGCTCTCTCAACAGCCATAGACACCACATTCCACTTAAAAGCTGGAGGACAAAAGGACCAAAAGTTAAGAGTAATACCTGACGCGGTAGGTTTCCGGTAAACCTGTGTATGAAATTAACCTTCATGAGAAGTAATGCGAACATCTAGAAGAATGGACCAAAAAACCTTTTGCACACTGGACCATGGAATTGTTAATTTACATGCTTCTGCTCGGGCACTGGTCGCTGTGTACTGGTCCACTGACGGTCTGTCAGCTGCTGCTACTGCCACTTCGTGGACAACGTTTTCTGCAATCAGGCGACGTCCTCTTCCTGGCACACCTAACTCCCATTTCTCTTCGAATTTCTAAATCATCTTTCGTAAACCCCTTGCCGTCATGGGTCCTGTTCCCAAACCCTTCAGACGACGATATTCTCGCAGTGCTGCTACACTATTGCTGATGTTGTGGTAATAAGAGCTTCACCAGGAGCGCACGTTCTTTCTTATCCAATGGCACGGTGATTTCTGCCGACTGATCGTTCACAGACTCATTGCGCTTTTCACACAGCGCCACTTTTTCACCTGGTCGCAACTTTTTGAACAAATTTTTTTCATGTTGCAGCCATTTCACGAGACACTCTTCGTGCTACTGTTGAGCACGCTGTCCTGCACTTCCAGCATTTCAACGATGCAGACATGGGCATATTGAACAGTATCTCAAAAAGCATTAAAATATTGCATTCCCATCATCTGTTTACGATCTTGCAGCGTTACTTTTTCATCGGTTAGACGCAACACGGTTGTTATGGATTAACCTTTTTTTCTTCTTGTGTAAGCTCGTAATGGAAATGAATAAGAGTCTTTAACTAAGTAGACTGAGTAACCTCTCAATTCCTTTAGTAATCAGTATCCCAAAATTAAGAAATGAAGGTATCAGGTCCTTTTTCGACAGAGATCTGCAAAAATGATCGCCGCTTTACCGGCTGCCAATTTTCGATTAAGACGAATAAAAGAGTTGACTGCATATTGAATCACAGGAGAATAACAGTTCTTTAAGATGGCATTAAAACATGATGGCATTAAAGAGAATCATAATATAAAGTTCTTAACGTGTGCCAAAATGATTGATAAAAAGTCCAGCCCGCACACAAAGACTAAAATTGTTACATTAAAATTTAAAAACGTGTTGCGTCTAACCGATTGGTACAGATCCTTCCTATCGACATTTATGTTCATATTCTGGAATTTGCTGCTGCTTGCTATCACAAGAATTTCAGCAAAATCACCGATACGCATTTACGGAAGCTGGTTATCCTCTCTTTGAAGAGATGGCCGCCTAATCACTTCCAGGCCAGCAGTGTGATCAATCTCAGTGACGTTCAACTCACCCCGTTCCAGCTTGAATCCTTAGGAAAGGGTTTGAAGTTTAATTGGCCCTCGTGTCCTGAACTTCACAATGTTACCGCCCCTATTGAAACGGTCGTTAGCAGTGTACCCGACAAGAGCCTGGCTACCCGTCTTAGGAACAGGATTGGTGCTATTACTAGCGGGACGAGGGTCCAGCACACCAGAAAAGTTAATCCTATGCTTTTTAAGAACGAATAATTTCGCAATAAAATGTCAAATTTCTCTCCCCTCCCCCAAAAGAAATAAAACACAGCTGTCACAAACAAAAATTCTTTCGATGTTTCCGAATTATTCACTTCTTTTGGTGATCACCTAACCTATTTTCTTAAAATTATATTAAATTAGATTTTATTGAATTTATTCACTTCAATAAAAAGAAAAAACATCCAACGGATAAATCAGTTAAAAAATAACTAAAATAAATCACTAAAGAAAAAAAAAACATCCAATGAATAGTAGAATAATTTCATGAAGAACACTAGATCATTCGATTATTTAACCCTTTACATCTTACCAATATGTAAAGGAAGGTTTGAAAACGTTATCATTCAAATCCCTACATGAAATTTGCTATATTATTCGATCCATGATCCCTTTTAGCCTTTATTTCTTATCCTAATGTCAATTATGAATAAAAAAATATCACCATACTATTCGAAAAGTTTAACCTTATTAATCGATCATTTATTCGATTATTTAACCCTTTTATCCTGCATGATTGAAAAGGTCATCATTCAAGTTCATACATGAAAAATTTGTTATATTAAAGGTTCTTTACCTCTTTATTTCTTAACCAATGTCGATTATGAATAAAAAATATATACTATTCCTCATGTGAATTTAACCCTTTCGGAACACCATGTTATTCTACAAACTATTTCGTTAAGAACGCTGGATCATCCGATTTTATAACCATTTACTTCTTACCAACATGCAAAGGATGGTTTGAAAACGTTAACATTCAAGTCCCTACATCTAATTTGCGATATTATTCGATCCATCATTCCTTTTGACCTTTATTTCTTAACCTAATATCAATTACGAATAAAAAAAAAATCATCATACTATTCCTCCCCCAAAAATCGAAAAGTTTGACCTTATCACTCGATCATTTACTCCATTATTTAATCCTTTACTTCTTATCAATATGTAGAATAAAGTTTGAAAACATCATCATTCCAATCCCTACATGAAATTGGCTTTATTATTCATCGTTTAACCTTTTGGGTATCAAATAAACCTTTATCTCTTAACCTAATGTCAATTATGAATAAAAAATATAATCACACGATTCCTCAGACAAAATCAAGATGTTTGATATATTGATTAATTAATCCTTTGGGTCCCAAATAACCCTTTGATCACTAATTAAATGCAAATTAATAATTATATTCATTAATATCATCTTTAACTCTTTGATTACTCATTACCATTTGATTTCCCCCCACCCCTCCCCCTCTTTATGCAAATGATATGCAAATTTTCCGAATATGCTAATGATACGGAAATATCGGCCAAATCATCCTAAATTGATGGTTGATATCGCCCTGAATACTACTGACTCCAAATAAACCTCTGTGACGTAACGGTCCGTCTGTGTGACCTTCCGAAACCGCTGTTTTCTTCAGACGGGCGCCAGTCAATGCAGAGTTTGACGAATTTTTATCCGTGGAAATTCAAGTTGTCAGGGCTGTCCGGTTCGCTCAATCACCTCTGGGTGCAGGGGTCGGCAATAACCTAAGGGATTGGCCAAATACCGCACAACAACACACTAATCCTTTCTTTTGAAACAATTAAAACTTTTATTGCATCACACCTTTTCCAGTGACACCATGGTCGGGTACACAATGAGCGATGCTTTTTATTAATCAACTAATCTTGACTTCAACTTCTATCTTCTTAATTAATTCTTACAGTTCTCTTACTGTTTTGACATCTAACTTTCGACTCTTTCATTCACTTGGACCATTCGACTGGCTTTCTCGGTCGACTCGTCTTTACTGACTGCACACACCTGACTGTCTCTGTCTAATAATTAGACTCATCTGTCTTCACTGCAGAGTAATTCACATACGAACCATTCTTCGGTTCTACCCGGATTCAACTATTCGGATTCAACTGTCCGATTCGACTGTCAGAATTCAACTGGTGGATTCAACTCTCTGTGAGAATTCCACTCTCTCTTCTCATTGATTGAGGTAGAGCGTCTCCTTATGACGTCTCCCCTGCCGCTTCGCAACTAACTAATTTGAATATTCGAATTAATCCAATTGATTCTTTCTCAATCGGGAAAAAAAATTTCTTTTCAAGCAATTATTATTTTAATTAATCTCACTACAACTAATTAAATTATTTCTGGAGGTAATAATTTAATATCTCTGAAACGATTAATATTTCAGATGCATACTTTCAGAGACAAACGCACACAAAGTAGAGAAACAAGGGATTGTTAAAATTTTAAAATTCTTTAATACAATATTCATTAAGGGCAATTTGTTGATCAACTACATATGTTTGAAACATGGGCAAATATACTTTACAAAACCTAACTGTTTCTATCCTCAATGTGCACAGTGCTATTCAACAATATATATTGTTAAATAATGGTTGTTGGCCTAACAGTTCTAAACCTCAATGTAATTATTTCAGTAAATAAATTACTCACGAATATGAAATATCAATAATGGTTTTTGCACCTATGTGTAAGAATTAATAATCTATAATTCTCAATAACTAATAATGGCTAATTCACTCGTGTGTGTTAATACATGGTAAGTATTTCTGTAATATGTATCAATTAACATTTCAGGTTTTTCCCTTGTATGAATTAAACAACTATAATCTCGCTAGAATAAAGATTAATTATCTAAATACACACAATAGTCTTATTGTACTTGTATTTCTTCTAATCTTGAATTGCCACTAAATAAATAAATAAATGTACTCACAGTATGATGTCTTCAAGAGATGAAACATAGCTGGCACACTTTTCACTAAATAAAGCTTCCATGATATGCTAAGCAAATATTACTTTAGCTGATATCACTAATTAACACATTATTTAATTACAGGCCATATTCACTAACTTTATTTCACACTTGCACTATCGTATGCGTATCCTTATACGAACCAGTGCATATCATTATTCAGAATACGAACTCTGGATTCACTTATAAATTTTCGAACACACATTCAGCTCTTGTTATCACTTCCAGCTTGAGCACAATAACGTTGTCCTTTCACTTGTATGAATTGCTCCTGCTTTATCTTTAATTTTGGATTCCTCCTTAACGTGACTAATTCTTCAGATATCAAATAGTTTATCCTTACTAATGATATTCATTCCATTTAATAGTTCCATAACTTTACTCTTAATGTAATCCCTATTACAATTCGGAAACAGTCTACGGATACGGGTAATAACCTTCTTCTACCTTCCGCAATATTTAATTGGGCCGCTCCAGGTAACTTGAAGTTTACTTTAATCCTTCCACTAAAATCGCTTCTTCATTTCCAATCATTCGAATGCGCTTCTTCAAATAATTGTTAACCAAAATAAATGATATAGTGAAACGATTCAGTTCTCTGCTACAGCTTATTTACCGCTGTTACCTACTAGGAAATGGACTCTTCCGTTTTGGGATTCCTTTAACTTATCCAATCCTAAATTTCATCGAACTCTTTCCGATTGAAATTTATCGTTACTATTTCCTATATTTCTTCTATGAATTGCGTCCTTTGAATATTCGTAAATAATATTATATTTCCTTTCGAAATATTCACGGCTTTCGTCAGTTCAGCCTCGGTAACTTTCCGTACTTGCTGAGTCTTCTGACTTCTTAAATTAACGAGCAGGCTTTAGAAAATGTCCTTATACATCTTGCTTGAATTTTGTTGACTGCGACTTCATAATACTTTCTTCCTTAGTTTTGGCAGTAACATCATTACTTTGAACTTCCCGCTCTTCGATATTGGAGACATTCGAACAGACGCAACCTTCCTCTCTCGATTCGACAATCGATCTCCACTTTACTGCGTCATAACACACACACTTCTACGTCATTACACTCACCGTCGTCTGACGTCATCAAAACTCGAACTTTCATTGAAGAAAAAAAATAATAATAAACTTAATTTTCTTTTCAAGCATCAACATTATATTTTAATTAATTAATAAAAATACAACTCTTTTAAATTTACTATGGAAGTTAGTAAAATTTAAAATACATTATCAATCTCCAACACTTCTTTTAAAGTTCCATTTGTCTTCTGAAAATCCCTTTTTTAACAAAATGTTTTACATTGATATTGTGTATAGTACTGAAAATAGACAGTTTTCAATCGCAGTATATCAGATACTGAATTACTTAGCACGGATTTGCGGATGTGAGAGTGCAATCTTAGTCCAGGATTTCTCACTACAAAACAAAATAGAACAATTTCTATTAAGGTCTAATATTTATCCAGATAAGAGCTCCACAAAGTAAAGTTGGCCATCATATCACAAATCTAGGGTGCGATCCTCAGATTACTTAGCCACAATAAAAAAATTCTAATTTTGCAAAATCAAAATAAATTATTAGATAAGTCAATAAAAAAAATGAAATATATTCAGAATAAGAAAACTCAAAATATTTGATATTTCATACTAAATTAACAATATCTGCTTGGAATTCGATAATCTACATTCTTTTATAATTTTATTTACTTCACTTTTTTATGATTTCATTATAAGTTACAGTACCATACTTCTTCTAATCTCATCTGCTTCTTAACATATTAGTAAAATAAATACTTCTTCAACGCCTTTTACTATATTAAATATATATAATTAAATATAATTTTACTATATTTAATACGAATTTTCTTCCTTCTTCAAATTTTTGATTATAACAATACATATAATAATAACAGATGATATCATTTAATTACAACAATGAAGACAATGAAGGCTTGATGAGACAAAACTTAAATAACATTGAATTGATGAATTGGTTGAGATTTATTTACTAGTTAAATAAAGTTTAGTTTAGTTTATTTAATAGTTTTTTTAAACATAAGAATAAAATATTTAACACAAATTAAAGGCTTTCCAATGGGTTCACCATTATCGGGGAGTTTATGTAATATATTCATGAACTTTTTTGAAGATGAGGTGCTAAAAGAATCAAAATTCAACTATAAGTATTATCGATATGCAGATGATATATTGATTATCTGGTTTGGAACAACAAAGCAATTTCAAATTTTTTTTTAATTTCATTAATAGAAAGAATCAGGATATAAAATTTAAAATGGAAAAAGAGAAAGAAGGAAGGTTAAATTTTTTAGATGTGTGTTTGATTAAAAAGAACAATAGTAATTTGTATCTTAAGCATTACAAAAAAGAGTTTCAAAGTGATCATGCTTTAAATTTGAAATCTGGGCATAGTTTTGTGATAAAAAAGAATATTACTGAAAATTACATTCAAAGTATATGTTTAAGAGTACTGCATAACTTTAGAAACAAAAATAACGCCATACACCTGCTGAAATTAATTAGTGTATTTATATAAAATTTTATGTTTTTATGTGTCCTGTTTCCTGTTGAAGATAGGAGTTCCTAATATTACATGACAGAAGTCCTCTAATGGAAAATTAATACTGAGTGAATTCCTAAAAATGCAGTTAAAGGAAAAATGCAGTTATAGTGTGAAAGAAAGTTTAGTACATATGTTTATGTTAGAATGGATTTCTTTCCATGTAATATATACCTGAAATATCCAACTGGATCACTGTCTTTAGTATGCTCTGTTTATTTGTGAAGATTAAAGATCTCATTATTAAATAGAGGGGATAAGTCTCTTCTGAGAAAGAATTTAACAGTGTATAACAGTGTATACAGTTATAAGAAAATATTAATGTGAGAGTAAGATTCAGGAAGTGAATTAGTATGGAGAAATCTTAAGTAGCTCCAGGAGCAAAGTTATAAAATAATGTATATTTTATTCTAGTCTAATCTTAGTGCCTACGTGAAAGAGAAAAAAAAAATATATTATTTATATTCCAAGGTAGAGAAAGGAGAGTTTTGTTCTGAAACTTCTATTTGAATCTGAGAAGAATATGTGAGTATTAATGTATTATAAGGTGTTATATTATTATACAAATCCATTTAGGTTATGCAAGATGCATGCATTAATTCATATGTGGTTTTTTTTTCCATTTACAAATCAGGTCGAGTAATTTTTCCCAACGACCTAAGGAGTAAATTACCCTAGATAAGGGTAATTACTTGTATAAGATCATTGTTGATCGATTTAGTAATCTGATATCAGACTTCACTAGTATCTAATGGTTAAGGAATTAATGCTAGTAACTTATGTATAGTGTAATTAAGTAATTAAAGTTTGGAAGTGATGAAGATTTCTTCACTAAAATAATATTTTTTTGATATTATAGAATTTTATAATTTTATTGTTCTTGTTCAACTATTTGTAAAGGAGGTTGAGTATAACAAGAAGTCAGTAGAAAAAAGAAAGTTCTTGTTTAAGTTAACAGTAAATATTTGTTTTGTTTTCCCCTGTTAATTGGAGGTTGTGTATTTTATTTCACTTTAGTCTTGATTGCTTCATCGGCGTTTACAACTGCTCGTAGTGGTATAGCCTACCTCTTATGTATCCTATAGGAGTAGGTACGCTATAATAGGGCAAAAATAAAGAAATAATAATAATCCTTATTTAAATAATAATAGTTGGGTCTTAAAGAAAATTTGTCAGAAATTTCAGATACCAGATTGCATTTGAATATAATAACAAATTGAAGAATATACTGTGTTATAAAGTAAATATAAATGAACATAAGGCTAATACGGGATTGATTTATGAATTAGAATATCAAAATTGTGGTAAAATTTATATTGGAGAGAGCAAAAGAACGACCCGGGAGGGGGCCCTTGAACATGAAAATTGCATTAAAAATAAATTGAGAGATAAATCAGACGTAGCAGATCACTGTTATAAAGAAGGGCATTGTATTAAGAAAGAAGTCAAAATTTAGATGTTAGAAAAAGATGGTAAAACAAGAAAGTTATTGGAAAGTATGATTATAAGAAACACAAGAAATCTAAATTTAACAGAAGTAAAGGCTTAGAGGTAGAAAATGTTTTTCTATATTTAGCTAATGAAATGGTAAGGAATTGTATGAACAAGAACAAAAAAGAAGTAATAATTAAAGAGTTCAAACAATTCTGATTAACGTTAATTAAAATAATAAATGTTTGTAGCATTTAAGGGAGAGAAATGTTTGTTAACAAGTATGTATAAGATATATAATTAAATGATATCACTTATTTATTCATATGTATTGTTATCATCAAAAACTTGAAGAAGGAAGAAAGAAAAAGATCTTCCGAAAATTCGTATTAAATATATGTTTTAATATAGTAAGAGGCGTTGAAGAAATATTTATGATTTCGTTATTTCTGTTCTTTCTATCGAAACTAATATTTGGATAATTTTAGATAGAAAGCTATAGATAAAGAAGAGGAGGAGGTTTTCAGAAGTTATTTATTGTCATTTCAGTGAAACAACAATCTTTAGTATAAGAAGAATAGATAAGCACCGGCTTTGTTGTAACTCCAATTATATTAATGGAATTTCAGAAATTTCTTTTTATATGAATTCATTATGTGACAAATAAAGAGCATTGGTTAGTTACATTCAATCTTCGAAAGCAAATACCGTTCTTTTCATTTGAATTATCGACTCCACCATCGATCAAATTAGGCTGTTGAAGAGCAATCCAGTTAGCAGTTAGAGTCCTCAATCAACCTTCAATTCATTAGCAAGTCAACTGTATTACATTATAAATTTTGACAAAAAATTTCGATTTTAATTAATAATAAGAGATGATCAATTTCATCAGGATTCCTGATGGTGGAGCAACTAGCACATGTGCTTCTAAATCATCAAATTTAATAGATTATGAGGATGTCAGAAATTCTGTAATATACAAGAAATTTTCTCTGATTATTTTCACTCTGAAAATCACAGGATTTTTGCCAGTTTCCGGCGTCTTTCGAAAAAGTACAAAGTTTGCTTTCAATTACTGTAGTGTTAGTTTCTTCAGTTCTGTCATCAGCTTCATTCTCTTCATAGCAATTGTGCTACATTCTAGACTCAGCGTGAATTTGGAAAAGTATGGTTCTTTGGATAATTTTTCAGAGACTTTTATTTATATCAGAATATCATTATTTGCTATGCTAATGATTATCGGTGGTGTTTGTTTCCTATGTTTGGCTAAACATTATCCAATGTTATTCAAGAAGTCGATGTTACTGGAAGCACATTTTGGAGAAATAAAATTGCCCAGTGTTTTGCAAATTCAAATGATTGCTTTTATCATCTCCATAGTGGGTTTTTCTGTTCACATGATTCAATCGAAATTAACACAAAAATCATTCATCAGTTGCGTGATTTACTTCATATTTGATTTGACTGAACTGAGCACTTTGGCGGTGTTCTGGGCATTCTGCTCATTGATGGACTGTTGCTTATCCAAGATAGAAAATGAACTGAAAGTGATTCTAGAAATGCCCAATTCAATTCAAAAACAACACCTTCTTCATAAATGGCACCATTGCTTTAATATTGTTTTGGATATTGTAGAGTACTGCACTAATAAAATGTTTACCTTCTTTCTCATTTATGCAGTCATTCAGCGTGGATTTCTGATTTCCTCGAATTTATATTCTTTACTAACGATTGTTTTCGTAGAGAACATATATATATATATACTTTTCAACTATGCTTTTTGCTGTTTCTTATTTTATTCTCTGAAAAACGTGGCTGAAGTTATAGCTATATGTTATTCTGGTTCCAGAATTACAGACCAGGTACGTTTATTTTTAATTACAAAAGAGTGGCAGTGATAAGAAGAACAAATAGTTAATTCTAACTCCATGAGGTTACAATTTATATCTTATTATAGCATAACATAGTTAAAATTGCTGGTTAAATCGATTAAATTAGGTTTCATTCTTAACAGGGAATAGAAAAAGATTGAATCTTGAAAAACTGAAATGAATAAGTAAAAATAAAAAAAATGAAAGTGAAATGTGGTATTGAAACATCTATTTTATAAAAATATTTTACTTTTACTGTTACTATTGATGTATTATTTTTTATGTAAAGTTCCCATACTTTTTTAGTAGATCTTTCCTTCTAAAGCCTCTACTATTAAATATTTCAAACATCACACCAAATTTAAATGTAAAAAACTACATTTAATACGAAAAAGCAAATTTTCGAAAAGATTACGTCTTTTCTTTTTCAAGCCTAAAATAACAATAAGTTGAAGAACAAAACTCCAAATTACATTAAACTCCTCGAGAAAATATTAACAATATATGAAAACAATACTATTGGTTACAATCTTTGTTTTCTTTAACATAATATATGATATGGTTTAACAATTTAGTTCCTTGATTGTAACCTTATTATTACATTTTGTGCATATTTTATTTACAAAATTTTTAGCTAATCTTATGAAATATTTCTCTATTTCAATACCATCATTCCTATTCATGTTTTTTCTTTTTGTGTTCCGGATACACATACTTTCTATTATATTTCTTATCTTGGTGTCTCTTTCAATATATAAAATTTGTATGTCGTTGTTATTACAATGATTTCTGTTCACACAATGTTCTACAACTTCTGATTTTTCAATGTACTTGTTCCTAATGCTGCAACCATGTTCCGTCATTCGTTCCTTCACTGATATTTTACTCTCGCCCAAATAGAATAAATCGCAATTCTTGCATTCTATTTTGTAAATTATACCCATTTCATGTTTTTTAACACTACTATTCAATTTGCAACATAAAATGTTTTTCAGTTTGTTGATATATTCAAATCCAATATTGAAACCAAAACTTTTGCAAATTTCTTTTAAAGTCAGACTATTTTTGTTTAAGTATGGTATGAAATATCTTCTGTTGTTATTTGTTGTTAACTCTTTAATTTTCAATGTGTGGTATTGCTTTATAGTTTTATTTACGAATTTCTCCTTGTACCCATTCTTACTAAGGATTCTTTTCATATTCATAATTTCTCTATTGAATTCATCTTCACTACTCGTGTTGACGTCAATCCTTTGCATATAGTTTTCAATTATGTTTCTTTTTATGTTTATGCCATGTCCTGATTCATAATTTAGTATGTGTTCACTTTATTTTTTTGTATAATGTTTTATAATTATCTTATTCTTATTTCTAGTTAAACATAGATCCAAAAAATTTAGACTATTGTCCACTTCCTTTTCCACCTTAAACTTGATTTCATCAGTAATCTTGTTAATTTCTGAAAAAAACTTGTCAAATTGTCTATCGGTCCCGTACCAGATTATTAAGATATCGTCCACGTATCTGTAATATTCAAGTTTATATTTCGTCTTTTCCAGTAATTTGCACTCCCAAAAATTCAAAAATATATCACACAAGGTTCCTGACAATGGAGATCCCATTGGGAATCCTTCTACCTGTTGATATATTTTATCTCTATGTTTGAAATATGCGTTCTTTGTTAATTCAATTATACTCATCAATTCATTATTATCCAATTTTTGTTTCATGAGCCATTCTTTTTTCTTAAATGCCATGCTTTCTACTATGGATAATGTCTCATCCACTGGAATATAAATATAAATATAAATATACATGTCATTTATATCCAGGGAATACATATGAAATTTCTTATTATTATTAAATAGATGTGCTATTTTTTGAATCAAGTCTTTTGAGTTTTTTACTATTAATTCTTATTGGAAGTTTGAAGTTTCTTACAATTTTGTTGATGAATTTGGCCAAATTATGTACAGGAGAACCATAGGCGTTTATTATTGGTCTTAGTGGATTATAAGGTTTATGGGTCTTTACTCTTCCCTCCATTGTGGGTGTTCTGCAAAATCTTTCATAATTTCATCTGTCTGTTTTGGATTTATTGATCCATTTTCTTTCATATTTGTTATCAATGTTTTTACTTTGTGATACAGGTATATGTAGGGTATATGAATTATTTTTTGCCTCTCCTGTATGTTTCATTTCTTGTATCTTATTTTAATTACAGTAGTTTCTTTCTGATCATGACTTCTGTTCAAAATAAGTTTTTAGTTTTTAATTTTACTTTATTTTATTACTTTAAAATTTTTATTTTTTGAAAAACTCAATTCATCATAACATATCACTATATTTCGCAGAAAAATACTTATTCTGCTTCATCAGGCTTAATACAAGAAAACATAGAATGATTTAAACAAACGATAAGCAGGCAAAGTTATAAACAAAAAGGCAAGTTATAAAACAATAAATGTTGTTAATGTCATCATATTTACAATTCAAAACAAACACTTGTTGCCTATGTACTGTTTAAACAAAGATCATAATAAAATATTCCAATTTAAAAATTTCTTGATTTTTACAATTGTTTTTGAACTTTTCTAACAAAAAAGAGCTTATTTGTACTCCTTTTTGCTTATTGAAGCAATCAAAACTATTAATAACGCAAGCTTCAATCATAAACCTTATAGTTTTATCATATATATTTTTCTATAGTACAGTCACTAATGGGTCCGAATTATGTCCAAATTTCATGGAATGGTTCGCCCAATCTGAAGTTTCAGTGTGCCGATTTTTGAAAGCACTAATGTGCTCTTTAACTCGTTCATTAAAAGTCCTTCTGGTATTTCACCCTGAAACTTCAGATTGGGCGAAGCATAGCGTGAAATTTGCACATAATCCGGACCCATTAGTGACTGTATTATATAAAAATACATATGATAAAACTACAAGGTTTATGATTGAAGCTTGCGTTATTAATAGTTTTGATTGCTTCAATAAGCAAAACGAAGTAGAAATAAGCCCTTTTTTGTTAGAAAAGTTCAAAAACAATTATAAAAATCAAGAAATTTTTAAATAATTGGAATATTTTTATTATGATCTTTGTATGTATGCAACAAGTATTTGTTTTGAATTGTAAACATGGTAACATTACCAACATTTTATTGTTTTATAATTTGCCTTTTTGTTTATAACTTTGATGATGAATTTAATTTTTTAAGTTTTTTTATATTTTATAGTTATGTGGTTTAGATATTTATTTATTATTTTTATTTCTTTTTTGATTTATTTGATCATTTTTACTTACCACTTTTATTATAAGTATACTTTTGATTTTTGAAATAGGTATCTACTTTACTTTACACCATTTTTAAGAGTAGGAGCAATTATATTTGATAATTTGATATTTGATAATATTACTTGATAAAATACGTGTCGGAACCTGGATTGGAATCCCGACACAGCCAAGGATGTTTGAATATCCTTTCCTGTGTTTGTCAGCTTCTTTTTCACTCTGTCTTCGGGTCTGAAGTTTACAATGGCTTCCTTAGGGAGGTAACTGGAAACCACCTCAATATCTACTCCCATGAATAAAGCGTGCCTCCGAGATCGGAGAACGCAAATGGATCTCCTAAATGCAGCAGAAAATATTGGAAAAAATAGTAACTAGGTCTATAATTGTCGAAACATTGTGTAATTGTAATTATCAACGATATTTTGATTATTTTTTTATTATTTTAACTATTTTTATATATGCAATATTTTAAACTAAATTTCAATTTTATTAAGTATATGTGATATCTTTTAATTTTATTAATATTTTATCTTTTACACGTTAAAATATCAGAAGAAATTCTAAGGGGTTCGATTTCGAAATATTGAATGGAACTCTACTACTTTAATCCATTAGACAGCATCCGATAAATCAATATTGATAGGAAAGAGACTCAATCAATATTTGAATGAAATTAATTCTAATATCAATATTATAAATCAATATCTTTTATTAGGAAGAGAAAACAGAAAGCAAAAGAAAATCCAATTAATTATATTGGAACGACGATTGCAAAATGCCTACATTTGTAGTCTTAAGTGATTCTCTTGATAAAAAATAAATAATTTATATAAAAAATGTCAATGATTATAATTTACTATTTGTTTCTATTTGTTGTATTCATAGCACTAAAATGCATCATAAAATAAAATGCGTAAGAAACTGTGATATGTTATTTTTCATTTAAAATCTTCAGTTTTTCGGTCTTTTCGTTCCTTATTATTTTGGTCATGATTTAATGTAAACTTTGTATTGGCTTTAATGTTCAAAAATATTTCGTTTCTCTGTACGAGAAACTTCCTCAGGTGAATAAGAGGACTTTTTACCTCTTACTTATTACATAAAATAGCGTTACAAACAACTAAAGGAGCTAATACATTAACAAGAGATTGTATATCAAACTCTGATATAGTTATTGATAATGATAATACAACATATAAATAATGCTAATGATTAAACATTACCAAAATGAAAATATAATACATAAATAATGGTGATAATTAAACATTAACAATAACGAAAATACAACACATAAATAACGATAATTAAACATTAATAATAACTTTGCTTCATAACAACAATCTCTTATATTTTGAAAAATTGAATAATTTATTTAATCTAACTTATTTTTTCATAAAATCTTTTATGCAACAAAAAGAAACATTACTAATCTTAAAGAATTTATCTCTATTAAAAGAATTTTTACTATTAATAAAACATTATCACTCTTTCCTTCTCTTCGGAATTTTCAACTTCAATATTTACAATAGGATAAGGATTATGTCCCATTTCTTCACAATGATCCGCCCAATCAGAAATTTTGCTTTTTTTATTCCGAAAAACATTAATGTGCTCTGCTAATCTTTCTTTTAACGTTCTCCCAGTACTCCCAAAATAGATGCCCCTGCAATCTCTGTTAAATAAGAACATGTTAAAAACATGTTAAATAAGATGGGGGGAGAGTAACATTTTATTGTTTACTGAATTTTATTGTTTACTGGAAAAAAAATAAGTGATTTAGCTTATGTTTTTTGTTATTGCTATGGTTACAAGCAATCCAATAAATACAAAATGGAATTATGCCATGATGTGCTTTTGTGATAAGTCTTTAATACTTTGATTTACCGGGACCTAAACATGGTTGTTAGTATAAAGACTAATTAGTAAGTAAAGCGGAATTTTGAAGATAGGGAAAACATTTCTGCTACTAACCACTTCTTTGTCATCCAAAAATATTTGACTTTTTTGCAGAAACACTTCCCTTCGATCATAATAAATTTGATGTAAATCATCTACACTGCAATGTATAATTTTGCTTACTGCTCAACTAATAAATTTTATTTTGTTTATATATCTTTGAGTGATGTATCTCGGTTGCTAGATTTTCTTAGTAAGTGTTCAAGGTAAAATTTATCATGTAGACTTATTTGAACTGTGAAAATATAAACCCTCAATCCTAATCCTAGCCACTTTTAAGCCAGAGAGAAAAAGTGGTCCCCATTTTTTCTTTGGTTTATTGAACCTTTTATTGATCACAGAGTCTATGTATTTTTTATAATGTTTACAGTAGTTGTATCTTTTATTTTATCTATTTCTCAAAATAGACAGGCATCCAAATCCTAAGGATGGCCATGTTAGACGAAACAGCTTATGGAAATTTGCATAGTTGTGGACGATATGTAAAAACGTGGCTCACCTGCAAATTTATGAATCATGCGTACAAATTGTCATGTGAAGCACTGAAACAATTAAAATGCAATTTGGAGCCGTAGGTGAAGTCTGTATGAAGACACGATTTGATGTGAATGAAGAAATGACGAACATTAAATTTTCGATATGTCGCAAAGACGTCATCTAGATGATAAATCCAAGGTAAAAGCAGGAAGAAGGCCGCAGAGTAACTGATATTGCAAGGGAGTTCGGAATTGCACATGGTGTTGTATTCAGGCTCTCGGCAGCGTTTCAAAGTAATGGAATGTGTTCCCGATGCATTCGAGAAGATCGCCATCGTTCTACGACGACTCATGAAGACAAGAATCTATCTGTAACAACAAAACGTAATCGCCGCATCACGGCTGATCAGTTTGAGAGAAGCCTCCATTCCAGCACAGGAATGGAGATATCCCAAGAAAATGTGGCGAGACGTCTGCGACTTTTAGAGCTGTAGTGATCCTCTATCTAGAGCAAATCGTAGGACATATTTGCATTAGTGTCGACTCCATCGAAATTAGACAAGTCATCTAAGAGCCACAGATGAGAGTAGTTTCAGTTTTTCCTCAGTTTCAAGACGTCAGCTGATATGCATACCCTCGCGACAATGCATAGATAAGAGGCAGACACGGCATTCCTGGGGTTCGTAATAAGGAAAGGCATCATCAATGCTGAATGAACTGATCTACTGATCTAATGAGACTGTGGCTGGTGTACGATACTGCAACGAAATTCTTCTACGTCATATTAGATTGTTCCGTGGTCCTACAGGCGAAGAGTTTCTATTCATGAATACCACAATCCCCTTTACCGTTCCAAAGCAGTGCAGACCCTTCTAGAGACCAAATGAAATTCATCACATTAACAAACCATTGCTTCAGAAATTCCTCCTTCAGAAACCAATCACGGAATGATTTTTCACTGGCTTATTTATCTATTAAGGAATAGGTAATAATTTCTGTACCTTTTTTTTCCAGTATTCTGATGTGCATTATTTATATTTGTCTGAATTACAATGAAATAAATTTCAGAATATTTTAAACTGTATCAGAAAATTTTTTTATTTATGTAGCATTTTTTTTAATCTTATTGAAAGGAAAACGTTCCACAATAAATCTGTGTGAATATGTAGTTACAGTCATGGACTGTTTTTAAAATACAGCTATAAATGTTGTCCGCCTTGGGTTTTGGACGCCTTTGTAGGTGTAATTGTCTTTTATTTTTTTTAATTTTAAGTCTTGGGTTTTGTAAGTCTCCTATTTTATCTTTTACCCATATAATAGTGTATTTTAAGTGTATTGATTATGTGAATACTTATATATCAATATTATGCTTGGAAAACATAAATCCCTTTACATTTTTCTCTTTATATAATTTAATACTGTAGATCAACAAACTTCAATTCACTCTGAAGAGCTTTTTGCCTGCAACTAGAAAAAAAGCCATACGGAAAGAAGTTCAGGTAATTCGTAAATACTTTTATAAATTATTGTCTTTTATTAAAATAAGTAAAATGTGAAAAAAACTATTGAAATTTTACACTAAAAATTGAAGTGAAGATTTCAGAGATGATGATGATGATTCTCAAGATACTGCTACTTGCAGCAATATATTTTGGTTGACCAATTTGCATTTTATTATTCGTTTATATATTAATTGTAAGCTGAAAATTAAGAAACTATGAGGTGACAGAGTATATTCCCGTCTTCCCTTCCAGACAGATTTTCTGTAAAACGATTGTATATCCAAAGCGAATTCGGTGGAGCATCGGTCTGGCAATTAAGTAGTTAACTGTCTTGTGTTGCTAGCTCTATTTATTAATGATAGGAATACTATAATGTTTGTTTTTAATATTTCAATCTCAGTATTCTGTAGTTTTCAAAACTGGAACATAAAAATCATCATTACTTTAGTTTAATTTTTTTATTCTTTTTCAAAATATTTAGATAATCAGAAGTATGGAGGAGATGGAAGTAGACTTTTTAAATATTGTAGTAATTTGCAATTTCTGTCTTTCGATGTGGCATAGCTGTTGTTCAACCGTCTGGGGCTTAAGTTGATTCGAGGGGTCTACCCCACTTCAAATTAAAATTAAAACGTACAGTGGTACCTCGACATACGAATTTAATTCGTTCCGTGACGATCTTCGTATATCAAAAAATTCGTATATCAAATCAATTTTTCCCATAGAAATTAATGGAAATAGAATTAATTTGTTCCAGTGATACGAATTTACCCCCCAAAAATAATTAACATGCTTTAAATACCAACCAAATATAGATTTAATATAAGCATGTACTATATTTTTAACTAAATGTACTATTTTTTACCTACACTAAGACTTATCGCTATCACTGCCACTCTCACGTCTGGCCCTTTTGGCCGCACTTGCAGTGGGTGTATCGCCACTAATACGTGGTCTTTTCAAAAGGAAACGATCAAGAGATATCTGTTTCTATCTCTTTTTTAGAATGTTTCTAAAATGCGCAAGGCACGTGTCATTGAACAATGCACTGGCTCTCCCTGTAGACAATTTCTCCGGGTATCTCTTTTCTACAAAATCGGACCCTTCTTGCCACTTAGCAAGGATATCACGAATTTCACGTTAAGATAGCACCTCCTCCTTCTCGACCTCCTCCTCACTGCTGAGTTCCTGCATCACCTCTGAGTGCGTCATCTCTTTAAATTTCTTCAGCTCCTCCGTCGTGAGTTCTTCTGCATACTTCCGCACCAGATCCACAACATCTGCCTCATCCACTCCAGCCCCATGGAACGGCCAAGAGATACAATCTCCTCCTCAACAAGTGGTTCTGTTACCCGTTCGAATCCCTCGAAGTCACGCTCAGTACAAACACTGGGCCACAGTTTTTTCCAAGCCGAGTTCAGGGTTTTCATGAAAACCTCTTGCCTGGAAAGATCAATCAGTTTAAGGCAGATTTCAATGTTAAAATGGTCCTTCCAAAACTCACCTAAGGTGAGGTTAGTATTTTCAGTCCCCTCGAAACACAGTTTAAAAAGGTGTTTCGTGTACAACTTCTTGAAGTTGGAAATAACTTGTTGATCCATGGGCTGGAGGATAGACGTCGTGTTTGGAGGCAGAAAAAGAATTTTGATGAAACAATTCATTCAAGATGGCGTCCCTGTACTAGCTATTCGTATCTCAAAAATTTCTTCGTATTTCGAGGAGTAAATTATATGAAAATTTTCTTCGTATATCAAAAAAATCGTTCATATCTCAAGGTACTACTATATAATTAAAAACAAATCAAAAATAAAGAAAGCATGGAGTTTCAGCAATAAACATTTAAATTAGTTAAACGATAAGAATAAACGAAACTAATGCAACAATAGAAATTAGTAATATAATAAGAAAAATGTTGATATAAATCACCTGCTGAAACCAATTTTCAACAGAAAAGTTACTGAGTGATATAAAAAAAATATTTAATTACTTTAATAACAATAGCATAATGTTAATAATAACATTATTAAAATAATATTTAAACCATATTATTTCTAAAATAAATTTTTATGAATTTTTGTAATTGTTATTCTTTCGTAATACCATACAATTTGCATTTTACAGAATAATTTCAAAAATTAAATTAAACAAAAAAAATTTGTTTAAAAACATTTAATATTTGAATTAATATCTATTTATTTATTTATTTATTTATTTATTTATTTATTTATTTATTTATTTATTTATTTATGTAGTATTTCTTATCAACAATTAACGCATCTTTGCCTTCATCAGTATTCAAAGGATGTGGATTATTTCAAATTAATCTGAATACTTTGACAACGGTTAGTTTTTGTTTCTTCTTTATTAAGACTTGGTATTCATGTAGTGATATCGTAGAGTAGCAATTTCACTCTAGAAAAACTGTGACATGTGTCTATGTCTCAAGTTAAAAAAATAAAAGAAAAAGAAAAATTCTAAAAACCCTTAATAATAATAGCTTCTAATAACCCTTAAGGCACACTTTATTTTTCTTTTGTACATGATTATTAATTAATACACGAGTGCTTTTTTTAATTTTTAATGCACATTAAATCCGTTTATGAAATGTAGCAATCAAACTTTTGCCCTGTTTATATTTTTCACCTGCTTCTGTTTGTTAACAGATGATGTTCGATATTTTTAATTTTTCTTTAAATTTTCTGTAATATAATTTCTTAGTAAACGTTGCACATGAAAACTCTGCAAAGTAAATGAAAAAAATAAGAACTATATTTTAATTTCTTGGTGACATCACTTTGTTTCAAACTTTAAATTTTGAAAATTCCAAAGCTATTAAAAAAATTCTGAAAATCAAGAAGAGATACTTAATATTATTGTGCATTACTGTATAATACGAATACGTGTGTTGAAAGAAGCGAAGGTTTTGTATACATGATTACAGATTAATTGTTGAGGTTGCAAGAGCAAAATTATGAATTATCTGTTTATCCTTGATATGGAATCGTAGTCGAATGAGGATTAGTATGTACTGATGTCAGGTTCTTTCATTAACATTTCTCGGTGTTTTAAATAAAAAAATAATTTCGAATTATCTATCACTCTCAATATTGCTTCAGTAAATTTCTCAGTAAAATTATGTTTCGAAAAGTTATAAGATAACTTTTTTGTTCCATTGAGCTTTTGTTTAATGGAATGATTATGCAGTCTTAAAAGGCTTGAGATAACTTTAATGAAAGGAACATCATAGTAAAGATTCACAGTTATTAAACATCGTCATTTTTAAATGTAAATAACTTCTACATTTATTCTTAAAGCAAATTTTCGATGAGAAATTCCGTCTCCTGCTTCTGAAGCCTATTTTTACATAACAAGTTGCGAAATTTTTTAAAACAATATTTGAAATACCGTATGGTAACTATTTGTTAATAAAATTTTATAACACACCCATTTGTGATATTCAGTAAAACAATATTTGAAATACTGTATGCTACATCACATAATTATTTGTTAACAACAATTATATTAATAAATGCTTTCAACAATCCAATTCATTGATCACAACCTTGTTATTGCAATCTAAATTTTTTTTTTTACTATTCCTTCGCTTATCTCACAATGCATTCATTAATTTCAATTCCTTCATTTTCTTTGAGGCACCACTGTGCTTCCGATGTATCCTTCATTTCTATTTTAAATTTTTCTCTTTTGTGTTTCGTATATACAAGCTTTCGATTATCTTCCTTATTTTTATATCTTTTTCTACGCACAAAATTTTATTTCGTTATTGATATAATGAGTTTTTTCCACACAATGCTCAGATACTTCAGATTTTTCTATTATTTTTTTTTATACAGTAACCATGTTCTACCATGCGTTCCTTTACAGTTCTTTTGCTTTCTCCTAGATAAAACGAATCGCAATTCGTACAATAAATTTTCTATTTTCCTAATTAAATCCTTGGAATTTTTTACTATCACTTCTTTTGGAAGCTTGAAATTTCTCACTATTTTATTTATAAAATAAAATAACGAAATCAAAATTTTGTGCGGAGAAAAAGATACAAAAATAAGGAAGATAATTGAAAGCTTGTATATACGAAAGACGAAAGAGAAAAATTTAAATAGAAATGAAGGAATTGAAATGAATGAATGTATTGTGAGTTTAGCGAAGGAATTAGTAGAAAAAACATATTTAGATTGCAATAACAAAGTTGTGATCAATGAATTAGATTGTTCAAAGTATTGATTAATATAATTGTTGTTAACAAATAATTATGTGATAAAGCATACTTTCAAAATTTTGTTTTACTGAATTTCACAAATGGGTGTGTTATAAAATTATACTAATAAACTTTACTTAACTTCATAAAAATCTCTCTCCATTACAATATTTCGAATGGCCTCAACGGCCCATTCTTTCTTCAGAAGAAAGTGTTATAAAATTGTTATTGACAAATAGTTAATATACGGTATTTCAAATATTGTTTTCAAAAATTTATTTGACAATAAGAGAAAATTTCATATGAAATTTAGACATAGAGAATATGTTTACAAACAAACCGGTAGAGGAAACGATGATGTTAATGGAAGATATGGTATTTAAGAATAAGGAATTGCTTTTGAAACAAAAAATAATAAATGAATAGTAATGAATTAATTTACATAACAGATTTAATAACCCAAAATACGTATTTTAAACGTAGGAATAAAATATTTCAAAAAGTGAAAGGATTCCCAATGGGAATCAGTATCAGTATCATATTATCAGTATCAGTATTAAGAAATGTAATGGAAGTTACTCTTTGTTGTTTTAAAAAAGGTTTGAAAAATCGGAAAGATACTAATTCCTCGAAATATCACCGATAATAAAATAATAATAATGAAATATATCCAAAAAGATGGAGTTTTTTAATTTTAACTTTGTAATATATTTATGAATCATTTTGAGAGTAAATTATTAGAGAATTTTAAATATAAGATGGAGTACTATTGATATGCTGACGATATTTTAATAATTTGGTTTGGGACAATAAGACAATTCGATAAATTCTTTGAAAACATTAATAAAAGAAATGAGGATATTCATTTTAAAATAGAGAAAGAAGTTAATGATAGTTTGAAATTTTTAGATTTATGTTAAATAAGGAAAGACAATAAGCTAATGCTGCAACACTATAAAAAAAAGAATGTAAGAGTGATCATATCATGAATTTTGAATCACGACATGATATAAGTATAAAAAGAAATGTAATCGAAAACTATTTACAAAGAATTGATACAGCTACAAATAATGAAGAAGATTTTAAAAAAGAAATTACAAATATGAAGACAATCCTAGAAAAGAATGGATATGAAGAAAAGTTTATTGATTGGGTTATAAGTAAATATTACACTTTTAGAACAAGAGAATTAAAAATATATAATGATAAAAGATACTTTATCCCTTATTTAAATAAAAATAGCTTGAAATTAAAAGAAATTAAAAAGTATAAAATTGATGTGTGGTTTCAATATAATAATAAATTAAAAAATATTGTATGTAGTAAATTAAATAGAAGTGATAGAAAGTATGAAATGAGAATAGTTTATAAGATGGATTGTATGAATTGCGATTCGTTTTATCTAGGAGAAGCAAAAGGACGGTAAAGGAACGCATGTTAGAACATGGTTACTGTATAAAAAATAAATTATAGAGAAATCTGAAGTAGCTGAGCATTGTGTAAAAAAAACTCATTATATTAATAACGAAATCAAACTTTTGTGCGTAAAAAAAGATACAAAAATAAGAAAGATAATCGAAAGCTTGTATATACGAAACATGAAAGAGAAAAACTTAAATAGAAATGAATGAAATGAAATTAATGAATGTATTGTGAGATTAGCGAAGGAATTAGTAAAAAAAACATATTTAGATTGCAATAACGAGGTTGTGATCACTGAATTGGATTGTTAAAAGCATTTATTAATATAATTGTTGTTAACAAATAATTATATGATGTACCATACAGTATTTCAAATATTGTTTTAGTGAATTTTACAAATGGGTGTATTATAAAATTGTTATTAACAAATAGTTAACATACGGTATTTCAAATATTGTTTTAAAAAATTTCGAAGCTTATTATTAAGTAAAAATAGGCTTCAGAAACAGGAGACGGAGTTTCTCCTCCAAAATTTGCTTTAAGAATAAATGTAGAAGTTATTTACATTCAATAATGCGGTGTTGAAGATGTTTAATATTAGAAATTGTAAGAGAAAGGAGTTGAAAAGAAAATATGGAAAATATACGTATAAAAATATTCACAATTACAATAAAGTTCTATATAAAGGTTCAAAGTATAGAATTCTAAATTAATCTAATTGTAGCCAACCATCGATCGGTTTCCTTTCGCTTAAAATGAAATTACTTCCAGCAGTAGAAAAGACCATGTTTGTTGTTACACTTTCTGTTTAAAGTTTTTTATTTTCTGTCTTTAGAAGAAATTTCAAATCCTATAATAAATACTATTTGAAAACATTAATCTTTTTGAGGTCTGATTAGCTTTAATGGTTTGATTCACTCTTAATAGTTAAATCTCAGAGAAGTACCAATAAAACATGGTTAAAAAAAAAACGCCTTCTTCCGAAAGAAATAATTAAACAGAAGTTTTCGCATTACCTGGAAACCGGTTAGTCAGCTATTTAATAGAAATCAATTTCGGTAAGAATGAGTGACAAATTTTGTTCAAGGCAAGAAAATTGATCTACCCTTTCAGAAGTATATGTCAAAATAATTAATAAGGAATATCTCCTTTAAAAAATTAACCGATGATTTTTTTCATATTCGGAAAAATGTTTAATATTCCTTACTTCCAGATTTTCCAAATTTTGATTGTTTCCTATTTTTTTCTTTCAGATAATAGGAGTAATTGTAACATACATGGTGGTTCTCATTCAATTTCAACTTACTATACCCAAAGAATGTAACTGTGGCAACACAACTAACGATCTGATTTCTGAAAAATGACTTAAATTCTTTATAAACCACAATTCAATTTTAAAATATATTTATTTACAAGGAATATCTTTTGTTTCAAACAAAGAAATACGCACCAAAATTAAGATGTATTCGCTTGAGACTTTAATACTGGAGAAGATTCATATTCATTTTGGCTCTCTTCGGATTTCAATGAATTGCTCTTCGCTTCCTTCATCACCATCATCATATCTGCTTTCTAAAGTTACGATATTCTCCTATTCTATTGGAATATTCTATTTTTGAATGAACAAGGAAACCAGAAAAAATGAGAATGGTTTTCATTTTTTTTTCGATTTATCTTCCAGACCAAAACCATATTCAAGGCGCATTTTCGTCTTAATATGACCTCAACCAATATCAGTACGATCACTAATCTTCTGGCAATTTTTCATTTCACTATGGAAACAAATAATCTTAAGTAATGCGTTACAGGCATCGGCACAGTCTCGACTCGCGGAGTAATAGGCGAACCCGGGTTCGAGGTGTGCCGGAGACCTCTAGTGGATAACTGCAGAGGTTTAAAGAAAAATCACTTATTACTAGTAAATTCAGAGATCAGAAAATGATCATCCTCCGAATTTTGGTGTGTATTTGTTTGTTCGAATCGAAAAGTTTTCGAATATGTTAATATTATGTTAATATTACTGCCGTATTTGCACTTAACTATTTCAACCAATAGATTTCGTTTCTATGCATATGTTTAACATTTTTACAATATTTCTGCCTTAACAGAATATCAGAATGATAAGAAAAAATGGACTGAGAGATTGATCCTGTTCCTGTTAACGTAGAGGATATCTTAAAAAATGAAATGGAAAGGAGGTTATTCTTTTGCAATATTGGATTGTGCTAATGTGTTCTTTCATAGAAAACGTGCATTATTTGAAAATAAAGAAAAATACAGATAAATTTCTAATTGATTCCTAACAAGCTATTCATCTAGACTGTTGTAGATTTTCAGTTCAAAACCGTAAATGTACATTAATACATGTAAAGTATACATTATATTATATAAATTATTTTAAAATTTAAGCCTTAAATATACCCTAAGGTTTAAATTTTGTTTTGCGATTGTAATTTTATTATGCATAAGTATGATGTTTCTATTAATAATATGCTATTGTATTTAACATAATATTCTGTTTAATTCTATTGAATTAAATTTTATAACTTTCTTCTTTTTCAATCGAATTTTGTGTTATGAATCTTTCTATTATTTTTGTAGAACAGAAAATTGATTTTCCCTAAATAAATCAATTCCATCTAATCAATGAATAAAATAGGTTGTCTTTTAATAGCTTGTATGTTATTTCCGTGATGAAATGTTTCTATGAGTAAAACAGTTAAAAACGATTATTGATTTTTCCTTAGGATAATATTTAAAATAATACCTGTACTTTGTCTTCAAAATATTTATTTAATGTTTGATAATGTGTCTGCCTATTTTGTTAAGAAGTATAGTTGTTAGCAGAGCCGTTTCTAGATGTTCTGCCACCCTAGTCGAGAACTGAAAAATGCCGCCCCCTCCCTTTTTCTACCATCACCCTCTAATCTATACACCCCCTGCCAATCCACCACCACAAACACCCAAAGGCACAACAATGCCAACAATGCGAATCTTCTATTATACAATGCTTCATTAAACTCGTTATATCCAGCCCTAATTATAAAATCGGTTGTGACTTCCTACGTTCGTGCTTAACTGCCTGAAGTTAGGTAACATGTCTTTTGTTGTTTTGAAATGTCAGATTGACAGATCAAAGTGAGGGTCAAAGAGCAGATGAAAATGTTGCGACTATCCCGTCCTAGGACGGGTCAAGACCTCTCGTTTATATTTTAAACTTACAATAATTAGATATTTTGTAACATTTTGGAATTGTGAATTGTAAAACAATTGCTGCATGATATAATTGTTAAATTTAGGCATTTTATACTTTTGAAACCTGAGCCATTAAAGAAATACATTTCAAAATACAACATACTATCATCCAGGCTAGAAGGCTTTGCTGCATTACAATAAAGATGTGTTCTTCCTTTTAATCCAATGCTACCTTCCTTGCCTTTATTGTAGCAAGGTCTTTAATAAGATCTGTAATGTCAAGCTGGTAAGCCAAGTCTTTTTCTATTGAAATTGTTGATAGTCCCACAAGTCTCTCTTGACTCATTGAACTGCGCAGATACGTTTTTATTATTTTGAGTTTTGAGAAACTCCTCTCAGCACTTGCAACCGATATTGGTTAAGTCAAAAGAATGCGAAGAGCTACGAACAAATTAGAAAAATCATTTTCTAACTTAATTTGGCACAAATAGTTCAGCACTTATTCCGGTTTCGCATTTTTTTGTATTCGGTGGCTTATTCCTGAAAGTTCGGAGCACAGAGCTGTTGCATCAATATCCTTCAGAAAAGATGTGGTTTCTCCAGTGCTACGCCGAGTTAGAGCTGTTTCCAATTTGATGCACGAATTCATGAGTTTTTTGGAAGTTTTCATTTTGAGATCACTTATATAGAAATCCAAACAATCTTGTAATTTCATTCAACTGCATGAATCGTTCTTTTACAGAACTAATTGCCGTATCTAATATTGCAAAATAGAAATTTACTCTGAACTTCTCTTTGGGGTCAGCGACGGGTTCATCTTCGGATTCGTAAGCGAATTATTTCCTTTTCCACCTTATTTCTGGCTGTAAAATTGGCTCAATACTGATTTCTTCAGCTAGCTCTCGAGCATCAACCAAAATTCTCTCAATTTCTTTGTCAATCCTCATGTTTGTCAAATACTCCTCTATATTTTTGAGCTCTTTTACCATTTTCTCAAGAGTAAAGTGCTTCTCTTGCAGCAGTTTACCGGTCAAATTGATTTGAAATAATATTTTGTGCCACGTTCCAATAGCTACAAGAAACTTAAAGGAAGATATGCTGTTTACAAGTCCTTCAGCCTCTATCTTAGTCATGGTAGCAGAAGAGCCTTTGAGAGTTGAATCTTCAGTAATTTCAAACAACGAATCATGCGGTAACTTGTAACTGATGGGTGTTAAGGCATCGATCATACTTGACCACCGTGTAATACTTAGTGGTAATACTTGACCACCCTGTAATATTTAGAGGTAACACTTGACCACCGTGTAATACTGAGGTAATACTTAGAGGTTTGAGAGTCAAAGATGGCATATGACGTTTCAGTAAACCCATCGACGTGTAGACGCGGAAAAAATACATAGTCCTTGTATTTAAAGCTGATTAATCAGAACATGACTCATCGATTCACCCGTAGTTTCAGTTAGTGGTACAAATCCCAAAAAGTGTTCTTTTATTTGCATGAAGCAGCTTTCCTGGAATTCTTCATCAGAACACTGAACTGACGCTGTTCCTGAAGCTTGTACCGATGTCTACAAATCTTATTATCAATGGTCATTTGTTCCTTGTGGCTGATATCTGGGGTGCAATCAAGAATGATTGAAAAATACTTGGCATTTTTTACCATTGATATTATTTTATCTTTGATATTATAAGAGAGCAGTTGGATTACTTCGTTTTGAATTATATTGCCCAGATAATGAATGTCTTTTATCATTATTTTGTATTCTCCTGAGATGTTCATTCCTAGTAGGATCAAACTATGCAAGAAGTTCCACAATTTTAAGAAAATTGCCATTGTCATAAGCTTGAAGTTTATCGCTGCTGCCACGAAAGGTCAAATTTTGTGCACCTAAAACTTTTACAATAGCTATTATACGCTCTTAAGATCTGATGCCACTACTTTTCTTCTTCAAGCTTCTTTGTATTAACACTATCTATAGTTACATCTTGTTTTAGACGTGTATACAGGTCTTCCCAGTTTTGGAAGTTGGTAATATGTTCAATACGCTTTTCGTGTGAAGACAGAATCGCTGGTATGTTATGCCAATCGTTGCATCCATGCTGAGTGAGATTTATACTTGATATTGAATTTCCGACAAAAATACCTTGCAGCAAAAACAGAAAACTTTATCGGTTGATACAGAATATTGGAGGAATTCACGGCAAACTTCTTCTCCATTTGGAAGTTCTCTTTTATAATGTACAGCTGAAAACTTCCTTTTTTTCTCATCTAAAGGAAATATTTTGCCCACTTGTTTTGGCCCAAAAAAATGAATACAATATATTTAAAATAAGTTCCTAAAGAACGGCCTATTTGTCTTTAATTTATAGGAATTGCCTTCCTTAATTATTAAGGCTTAATAGTAACTTATCTTTTCAAGTGAAAATCATGAATTGCATTTACCTTTTAAATATGTTGAAACCTTGATAAATAAATTCAAAACCTGGCTCGTAAACGCTTTTCTAAAGGAAATACTAATAGCAAAACCTCCAGTAAAACTAAAAACATCAACAGAATCACTCAATACAACCGACACTTGAGAATGACCTGCGAGACAAAAAGGTCCTTGTGCATATGTGTGCATACGTGTCAGGGAGCAAGAGGGAGGGATGTATCAAGTCGCGACATGATCGCGAGATAGCGCACGCGCCTCTTTCCAGAATTTTGTTTAATAATTAATAATTTCGCTGTTTGATATATATGTAAAATTCATTTTTTCCGTCCTTCGGCCGCCGTAAAATCTTGCCGCCCTAGGCGGCCGCCTAGTCTTGCCTAACGGTAGAAACAGCCCTGGTTGTTAGAAAAGCATAAAGAAATGACACAGAATATGAAATATATCTGAGGTTTGATTGGTGAGAATCTGGGAGGATCGTTTCGTCCTTAAATATGGCTTTAAAAAAATATAATTTGATAAAAGCGATAGAAACAACTGTATTCATATTAAGACTAATATAAAACATTAAGTAAGGCCAACATGCCGACTTAAATTAAAAATAATTATATTTAAAATAAAAAGAACTGAAATTGAAATAATTCTTTTTTGAAAAATTATTTATTATTATTGTATGCTTGAGTGGTGGTGGCAAAAAGGTTTTAAGACTTATGGCTGAGAGAAGTTAAGAAATGAATAGAAAAACATATTTGATTAAACAAGAATATTTATAACTTGAATTTCTCGTTTACACTATGCAATGAAACTAATCATGTCACTGATTAAAATTCTAATAAAGTTCAGTTCTTTATATCTCTATCTTCTTTGATAATTCACTTATGATTTTCCTAAGGTGATCTTTCAACAAGTGTATATCTTTGTTTCACTCCAAACATAAATCTAGCTAAGCACGTATTCTTAGTTCCTAGAATCAAATTTTATTTCGCACTTGTATGATGTAGTGTTCTCAATAATCACAATCCGTTAAACACAACTACTTGTCACTATGTGATTGTTCTTGTTGATTAATTTCTAATCCTTAAAGCACTACAATTTCTACTTCAGTATTTCACCTTATGTTATTAAATTCTTAATGTTCATAAATATATTTTTCCTAAAAGTTCTTCCAATATATTTTATCCATTAATCTTTAAA
>JAFIDM010000002.1:18288456-18324393 GCA_023159025.1 Thereuonema tuberculata
ACATATTAGTATGTTACATATTAGTATATTACATATTAGTATGTTACGGGGCCGCCTCTTGCCCCGTATACTGTGTGGCGTTGACGGATCGAAAAGTCTAATGATGTTCTGCAGAAGATTCATCCAAACGTCGTGGAGTTGCTGGTCTAGTTCGCCCACATTGCGGAAGCGATTGTAATCGCCGTCGCAACTTGTTCAGGACATATTCTATAGGTGATAGGTCTGGCAATCTGGCTGGCCAAGAAAATAACGGAACACCACGTAGACTGGAGAAATATTCGCTGTATGCGATCGAACATTATCTTAGTGGCAGGTCGCAAGATGTCCTGGACATAACGTTGTGAAAATACTGCGAGCGAGAACAAAGAGTGACCGGATATCATATGGAATAATATCTAAATTTCCTTTTTTTTTCCCCTGATTCTCAATTAACTGTTGTATAGATTTATTATTCAACAAAACTACATTATAGGCTGAAATTTTCAAATGGAAAATTAACAATTTCGAGGTTTACTCAGCTTTTCCTATTTTTGATTTCAATTACACTCATCTCCATAAGTTAAGGAGTTCGATAGTACATAGATATATGACAGTACTGCATTGAAACACAGACGTAATGGCAATGCTACGTGGGATTCTTGAGAGGATTAGTGGAAGTCCCCGCAAGAATGGTGGAAAAGGAAACCTGTAGCACCGGTTTCAGTCAGTTCGGGTAGTTTTGATGAGCTAATTAGTGGTGTGTATCTGAAAGCGTTGTTGTTGCTTATTTTATCTATCATAAAAGGATGATCTCTAGCCAATAAATACGACACAGAGAAGTCATATCGATGACACCATCCGTGATAGAATCGTAGGAAGAATAGATACTAGCCACACTCAGACAAAAGTCCCAGAATCAATATTCTAGAAAGCATCTAGGTTTTGGAAAAGGTTCCAGGCTGGCGGAGGCGTTCGAAGATAGTATGGGAAAAGTCGAAAACCTTACAGAACTCCACGGCAGGATTGGTATGTGATCATAAATGACCGACTCCACCAAACGAGCAAGCAAATGCACTGGTTAGAGACTCGCAATAGCCTCAGGGATCACCGTAACCTGATAAATGGCTTATCGCCGGCTACAGGAGATTGTCCTCTATACTAATCGCTCGCTATATGCATTCCTTAGCTATGCAGCGCGTGGAGCCCCGCCTAACATGTACACTGGACAACATCCTTGGATCCAAATCAGCCGAGCAGTGTAGTGTTTACAAACCCGGACCACATCGTCGAAAGAGATCGTTTTGGAGATAGGGGAATCCTTCTTTAGAATGGAATCATATCAAGGTCGAGTGTATTTTGGATGTGTTCGCCAGCGGCACTGTAACAATATGGTTTTTAGGAATGGCATATTGCATCACTATGAAAGGTTGTTTTTTTTTAAGATGCATTTGGTCTAGGATTCCAATTAATGGCAACAATCCACGCCCTCATAGGGTTAACTTGGATTCGGAATGTCTGGAATCGGAGCACATAACGCGTCTGGACTGGCCAGCCCACTCACAGGACTTAAACACCTTTAATCACATTTGGACATACGGGACACCCTTGATCGCCGGATTGCCCTCAACACACAATCCTCCACCACGGACCATTGAACGATTCAGATGAGTCTTTATTCAAGAATGGGGTTTCTTATTCTGGAAAATGATGAACAATCTTATTAAAAGTATGTCCGAACCTCTATACAGAATGTTTAGCCGTTCGAGGTCAACGACCACCAGGATGCCATTCATGTCATAAGCGATGTCATGCTGGACACTTAAACCCATATTTCTGTTTTTGCTTTATTTTATCTTTGCATGTTATCTTTGTTCTCTTGATCTATGTTTTGCGTTATGGATGAGGCAAAACGAACTATACTGCACGTTCCTTTTAACTTTGGACATGAGTGTCTTTTTTTTTTAAGTTTTTTGTCTTTGGGAATAAAGAACTTTATTCTTAATTATGATTTCACGTTTCAAACAGGAGATAATAAGTAATTTATAATAAAAGAGATTGTTTCCAACCAAAAACAGCATTGTTAAGGTAGTGGAAGGAATTCTATCCCGTAGTTCGATCATGTGACTTCTGGTGGCGAATAAAGCGTCACAGCTTGTTATCCGTCCATCCCGTCTGCAGTTCTTAAGCAATAAACGGCTATCAGACCTCAGAAGCCATCTTCCATGATAGACGATCTCTCAAAATTTTGCAACAACATTATAGAAAACAGTTCTGTATGTTTATAATATTCTTTAGCCAATTGTAGTGCCTATTTTATACACTTCTAATTATTTACGAGCAAAATAATGCCAGATCTCACACGGTACTTCGCCCTCAGCAATGTCTCCGTAGGCTTCAAACTCTCCCATGGAGAGACAATCCCCAGATCTCTTGCCAATCGAGCAAGTCTAGGATATTTGAGAAAGCAGTTCCTGCCATCATGGAATGTGATCCAACTGGCCAATAATTAAAACAATCATAATATCTATTAACATATTAATGCACTGTATATAAGCTTGTATATTTTCCTAAATTTCCGGAGTTGGCTTGAGTTCTTTTTCTTTCTGTTACGAGATGCCTGGCTTTTGTTCTATCTATTATTATCAACAATCGACTTATGTTCACCAGGAGGAACTGCAGCTGACCTAATAGGCGCTTTTGTGCAAAACATTTTTCCGCCCAAATAATAATAAGTAAGTGTATATGCTAATTTCTTAATTAGCACAACGATATGTTCAAGAGATTCTGGAACCCGTTGTTTTAATGTGAGGTCATGCTTTTCGTAGATGTTTCTCCACGCAATTCCTACCCCTACTAGGTCAAGAAGACTTGTCTCTATCGAGCTTTTACTGCAATGAATAAGACCACAATTGTGACTTAACATTTAAAACCATTATTGGTTTTGTTTCTATGATAATAATAGTCCTAAAAATTCTAATTCTAATTTGCCTTCAAAATATTTTTTTTCAAAATATTAGATCATACAATCAATACCTTAACTGCTCCTCTGGATGAAACTGGATGTGAGAACATTTGTTTATTTATGTGCATTTTTTTCCTTAATCATTACGGATGCACATTAACTTTTTCATTATATCATAACAAGCAGTTCTTTATACAGATAAAATACAAGCAAATCAAGACAGGTTTAACGTAACAAAGTTAAACGTAAACATAGCGTAAATAAGTAGCTCTATGGAGGTTAGCATAAAAATTGGAAATATGTCACAATACTTTGTTCACAGCACTTAAAAAGTGCAGCAGTTACCAGGGATTTGGCAATTCTTTTTTGAAATTCTCTCAGCGTATACAATCCCTCCACAATGGTTGCGGCATTGTATAAAGTACTCCTGGTTTAGAGAAATAAGAGAATTAAGTTTCAGCCAAACGTATGGTTTCCTAAAGAAATGTCCAATTAATTAGGTTGATTGCAAACCCCTACAAAAGGGATTACCCAAATTGTAGGCCGGATCATTTAAAAATACCAATAACGAAATATATAAAAAATATTGAAAACAAATTTAATGTGCGTAACGACAACAGTCCTCAACTTATACGCTCTTACACGACAGTTCAGAGGGCACTGTTGAGTCTAGGTATGCACAATTATTCTCAAATTTTAATCACTTGCATATCGTATCCTGCTTAACAATTCGTGTAAGTTTCACTTCATTTACATGTTTCCTAAATGGTGTTGCATTTTTCACAAACTTGAGTGTACATATCTATAGATTTCATCAGCTATTTAATAAAACATAAAATCTATAGAAAGAGCCTACAACTGGAAAGTCATTTGATGATTCCCGAGTATTTATGAAAAGAAACGATAATGTAATTAAAAAAAGTGGGACACATTCATCAGCCATAAATTTTTCTCTTCTATTAATAAATAACAGTAGTAAATTTACTGCTTTCTACATTTAAACATAAATCTTTTTAATGTATATCTGTCACTACCAAAGTTTTGTCAAATATCTTTTCCCTAGCAACAATCGTTTTATTAGACATTTACTATCAATATCATAAAGATTTTGATATTACCAAGCTTGAAGAGAAGATACATTTCATTTTATTTTTTGTAGGCTTCTGATTGTAAGTGTGCCCGGTAGCAAAGGAGGGAGAACGGATGAGGCGCTTGACTGCGAGTTGGAGGCCGCGGGTTCGATCCACGACCACGGCGGATATCCGGAATTTTTTTGACGCTAAATTCTCCTCCAAACGGGACCTTGGGTCCACCCAGTCTTCATCGAATGAGTGCCGGATTTTTTCCCGGGGATAAGGCGGGCGAGCCTTGGGCTGACCACACGACCTCATCTCTATCGCGAAGTCACTGAAATGTTGGAGCTTTACCTCCAGTGCCCGAAAGGCCTTTATGGGCTCCAGTGGGATACACATGTGTCTGATCATTTCGAAACTATAGCTATTCGTGGCAGATACGTCTCTAGGAGTCTACATGTGGAGTGTCTTCTGTCTGAATATTATTTTTATTTTACGGACGGTAGTTTAAAATTCATTTCCTTCTAATGGCGAGGCTTCTAGATATCAAAACGAATTATAGGCTTGGTTTAATTTTTGTAATGTCTGCTAATATACATCGGAGTAAAATGAAGGTTTATAACAAAACGTTTTTAAATTGAAATTTAAAAACGACATATTCTTTCGTCATTTGTCTTACTGTATGTGAAGTAAAGAAATAACCTGAAAGAGGGCTAAGTATGAGAGACAGATGTAGATCAAAGAAAGAAAGATTCCTAATGATTTTGTTATAAGTTAAAATTAAAGTTGCGATCAGGCCAAGAGGACCGCGCAATGCAGCTGGAGGGTAGGCTCCAGTGTTCAGAACCTACGGGACAAAGTTGAGGACGGGGGGTCGGACCGTCGCTCGCCCGCCTTTAACTCCCGGGAAAGAAACCCGGTACCCATTCTATAGAGGGCTGGGTAGACCCTAGGGCCCGTTTGGAGAAGAAAGAAGCGTGGAAAAATTTCCGTCCTCCGCCGAGGCCGGGAATCGAATCCGCTACCTCCAACCCGCAGCCAAGCGCCCTTACCCACACGGCTACCGGGCCCACTATGATTTTGTTATACATACAAGTAATACATATGGAGTAACAACAAAAGATTGAAGTTATTTAATCGTAATAGTCTGAACTTTGTATCTCACAAAGCAGAAGCTGTATAATTAGACGTTGGATTTTGCAGGAAAGATTGCTATCGACTTTGGTAGATATCCGAGTATATTTAAAGTAGAGAGGACTATGTCTACGTATCTATGATCACCAACTCTTTGTGTTCATAAAGCTAAAATTTTTATTTGAGGATCTAGATGCTTTTAAAGAAGATCTGCATTGATATATTAATATATCAAAGTCTAAGCCGGCACACCTGCTTATTCAAGTAATTTAAAATTTAATGAAAACTAATTTTTTTTTATTATTGTTATTAATATATCCTGAAGTTACAGTCCTGCTAGGTTCTGATTCAGATCCTGTCTGCAGGTGCTGACGATACATATTGCAATACATAAAGCATAATCAAGTAAAGATTAATACATAACTACTAGAAATTAAAGAAAAAGGAAAAGAAAAAAGAATACTAAGTTTCAATACTAGAAAAAGAGCACTTACATTATACAAGATACACAGCATAATATACACACCTTCAAAATTGATGTAAAACTGGGAGACAAAACAGCTAACAACCAAAGAAAGACACGAAATGGAAAATACTTTATAGATTCCATCTGATTTTACCATGAATTGAATCACTTATTAGGAAGTGCTTGATTTTTTTAAAAGAATTACAGTTAATGATATGTTTATCTAGCTGACTAAATATTTTGTTCAGGATTCTATCCCTCAAACCATAATTATTTTTGGGCTGGTCAAATTTAATTCAACCTGTCCACACATTTCTTGTGTTTTTCTTTTCACCAGGGCTTTTCAAAAGGGCTGTCATAGGGAAAAAACTATTAATGACAAGCATGTATCTCTTCTGCAGTGACAGAATTTTATTAGCAATTCTGAAACGGGTTTTTTGTTCCTTTTTAAACATTTTGAAATTTTTAATTATCATATTTAGTATTTTCTCTAGTATTCTGACAATGTTTTTAATTTGTGATTTGTTTAAGAAAATCCAATTGGTAATGCCATAACATAGGAACGAGTCGATGAAAGCTTTGTAAATCATTATTTTATGTTTCCGAGGAAACATGTCTCTAATGTGTCTAAACATGTACATGAAAGAGTTTAGTTTTTTTGATAATGAATATATAGTGATTATTCCAACTCAAATGATTACCAATATAAATTCCCAAGTATTTAAAAACAGTTTCGATATTTCTACAGCTGCAATCAATATTATTATACTCTATATTCTAACATTTTATGTTGTGTAGTTTGATATCAGTATTATAATGTTTTGTTTATTTTTGGTCTTTATTATCATAAGGTTCGTTTTTCTTTGGTTGATTGACATTTTATTTGTATTTGACCATGATACTATATTATTTAAGTCATATTGTATTTGTTTAAATGCTTTCTTTGTTGATATATCTATTATTTATTTATTTATTTTGGCAGTGTATGGTGTAAGATTCACGGTATAAGAATATAACAAACGAATAAACTGTTCAAGACTAGAGGTTTGAATTTAAGAACAAAAGTTTTAATGAAGATTTAATTAAACAACTTTGTATCTTTTGCAAATACAATTTCTCAATGACTTTTCACCTAGATTTTATTTATTAAAGTTCTTCACTATCTTCTAAAAATCTATTAGATCAATAGGTTTAACTGCTTATAAGAGTTCATTCACCTCGTTAATCCTAACAGTTCTTTTATACATTAAGATATATATCGACGCACTCTTTTACTTCGGATGCTTCACTTTGAATACAATATTATCAATCACTTTAAGATTCAAAGTTAAATCCCGTATCCACTTCTAAAGTTGATTTACTCAGACGTAGTGTTTTTATAGTTTATTCAGTAAATTCGTGTTCTTTGTGTTACGTAAACTAAAAAACACTTACTTTAATTCTTCTTATATGTGATAGCAATTTTATCCTCCGATGCAGACTTAACCTTACGTGAAGATCGCTTCGCAACTTATAGTCCTAAGTCTCGTCCTCGTAGAATACGTCCTCCGTTGTCTTCCTTCTTTCGGAATACGACAATCGTATCGGCTTCCCCATGTTCGACGTTTTCTTTACAGATTTGTCCGGGCTCCATTTGTCCTAAGGGAAAAATGTCGAACATGCTTTGTATTCAAATTATTTCAGGAAATTTCAGCTTAACTTATTGTTAATAAAACGAATCTCAATTATATATATTATACGATACGTTCTCTTTCCCATTATATTTATACTCTTGCATAAATACCAGTCCATAAATATTACTGTATATTGGAAGCCAATTCGTTGATCATTTTATCGAAATCAACATGTTATTCTACTGTGCATCATTGCCCAGCAACCGCTGTAAACACCACAGTTTTCTTTCCTCGTTCGCACAGCAACAATCCACTCTGCGTCACAATGCATCTTGACGTGCCGTCGTCTTTCTCTTATTTCAACAATAAAAGATGGCGCACTGGATTCTATAGTTTTCTAACAAAGTTAGTTCGTTATTGCACAATTACCACTTATATAACAATTATTACGAGGCATAATAATAATATCCATACACTCTTCTTTTATATTATCATTTAATAGGAGAACATCAGCAGCGTAGATAAATGAAATTTAAATTTAAAAATTAAAACATCAAACTTTTTAAAATTAACACGACCTAGGTTTCGGCTTGAAATGACAAGCCTTTTACAAGTCTTTTTTAACCAGGAGGTGAAGTGCAGAATCCTCAATGAAAATCATAACCCACTCGGCGAGAATAGCTGAAGCTGATAATCCCATGAAAAGACCATTATATTATCTATTGATATCATTATGAAACGGCAAAGTAGCATTTTGAAAATAGCATCAGTCAATCTAAGCAGCTCATCAAACATACTCGTAGATTGTTGCACGAAGAACAAGTGGTTCTTCATCTTGATGCGTTGTATGGTTTGGCATATTAAGTTCTGCTGAATGGAAGTAAACAATGATTTGACATCAAGAGAAAATAATTGATAGTTCGGATAAATATCAATGTTTCTAATTTTACTTGCGAAGTCTCGGCTATTAACAACACTGAATTTAGAATGAATATTTAACAATTTCATTTTTTCATAAAAGAAAGTCACAACGGTCTTTAATGGGTAATTATCACAGTTTATAGTAGGCCTTTTCGGATAGAGCCCCATTTCGTTTACTTGTTTATACAGTTTTCGAAGAGCCTTTTAGGAAGGAATTTTGATTGTACTGCCCTTGAGTTGATCTGCGCACTTAGATGAAATGATTCCTTTGGCAACTAGACCTCTAATAATTTTATGGTTTAAGTTCAGCATACACATTTGATTCTTAGTAAAAAACTGCACTACATCTGTTTATAGAAGGAAATTCTCAGCCATGTTGTTATAATCAATTGCCTTCAAAATAACGAGGTTCTTTCCAATATCAGATTGAACAAAAGTCAAATCCTCCAAATTGCTTAAGACATATCATTTCAAGGGGGCTAACAAATCTACGACGCGATAAGTAAGCACAGGTGATGATGGCATTACCGATTTTACATCTTAGCAGTAACGGCTTAGTTTTATCCGGTATTGAAGATATAGCAACTTCTAATGACGAAACAATAGCAGGGGTTTGTAGTTTATGAATGAAATTAAAAATCATAGCTTCCCCCATGGCATTCAAAGTCGGAGCAGGAATATCAATTCCACTCAAATTTGTAAACCTATTACAATATAATTGGTGAAGGGGCCATCTATTACAGCTCAAGAGCACCAATTTCTTGAAATGGGTAGTTGAAATGCCGTGATAACATTGGAAATAAGCGTTGGAAGACATGTATAAATGTAAGGTGGTTTAAAGTAGCCTGAAGCAATGCCGCCCCTTTCTTGATAAAATTAGTCAGTCTTATTCGTTAATGATGTAACCTGTTGATATTGTAATTAATAATTTTCCTTCGTAGTTTACGTAGAAGATCTTCGGTATTTCGTTTGGATTCCGCACCTTTGATTCGTAGGAAGACTGGTTCAAAGTCCATTTTCCGGCATTGAATGTTAAAGTTGATTGCTGTTTTGACGGTAATTTTGACGATGATTTTGCTGTTTTGTATTGTTCCGATAAACAAATTAACGTGTCTTTGTGTCACATCATTCTGCTTACAAGAAATGCGGCTAATAAAATTGAAAGTAAAAAATAAATACATGCGCTGCTCATAACTGCATATCAAAGACTAAGCCGGCACACCTGCCTATACAAGTAATTTAAAATTTAATGAAAACAAAAAATTAAAACATTAAACTTTTAAAAATTAACACGATCTAGGTTTCGGCTTAAAACGACAAGCCATTTACCAGTCAAGATGCATTTTCAGCAGTAAATCTATAGAATGCTATCGCTCTGTCTTTGTAGCTCACTACTGTTTATAGCCATTGTCTTTGATATGTTGTTTTACTTTTCTTCCCATATGGTAATCTATGCTATTTTGGAACAATTTCGCGACATCTTTCTCCTCAGGTAAGGTATAATCTATTTCCGAATTCTGAATGGCATTCAGTTATTAGTAGAAGCAAGAGAAAGCTCTGAATAGCGATACTTTCAATTATGATCACCTGGGAATTTAACAGAAATCCCTTCTGTGCCACCAAAATATTGTAATATTGAGTGAAATTACAAATGTAAAATTGCAAAACACAAAATCCCTAACTAGGAGTTAGGATAGCATATAATCATTTCAATCCTATACTAAACATATTGGTAATTTTATAGATACATAAGGAAAAGTACGATATCTAAATATAAGATTAAAATTTCATTTCCATAGATAAACTAGCCAGTTAGATGTGATAAATAAATTGTCAAAATATTATCAACTTTTTTATGATATGGACATAGAATAGTATTCGATATCGTATCGAAGGACTTTTTTTTTTGCAGAGAATACTTTTTAAAAACATGAAAGACATTAAAATTTAATAGCACGATACACATTAAAAGCAAGGGCAGGACTGTTAAGGAGAGTGTGCAAGAACACGTACGTGCTTTTAACAACAAGAATAAGATCATATCTGATTCGCCGACCATTGTTTGTTGAACGGACACAATCCAGACCCACTTATAAAGATTGTTTATAAATCAAGATGAACAAAAATGATCTAAGGTAGAATCTTGTCTAATTAATTGTTGCAATTGTTTCAACAAGAACAGAGCTTTAAAAGTGAACGGGATATCATTGTCTATGTACAGAAAATATTTGATGAACAATATGAGATTGAAAGAATTTTTAAATCTTACAAAGTTATTTGTTAGCCACCGATTATGTTATTATTATTACATGTATTATATCTTTTGATCTGTTTATAAGTCAATTCATAATATATAGTTGCTTTATTATTTTTATGTTTTAAAAATAATGAATTTTTTCTGTTATTTGTTCCAAGAGTAGACTGTTTATCCAAGGATGTTTTGAATTTTTTATTTTTTTTATTTTCTGTTTTATTTATTTTCACAACTTTTTTTGTTCTAACTTTTTCATGTTTTTTATGATATATATATATTAACTAGTTTATAAATATTTTATTTAATTTCATATTCAAGGATATGTAATTATTATAAGTTATCATACACTTCAAAAAATGATCAAAGTTGTTTTTTTTTTTTCAAGTTTTTCAAATATCATTATTTTTATCCTGTGTGATATCTTAAAATGATATATCAAAAAATCCTCAAGAAGACTCCTACAGAAATGTGTTATCTCATGAATAGCCTTGGTTTAGAAATTACTACAATGAGTAGCCTACAAAAATTATATAAAATGATCCCTTCTCGTCAGAATAAAGGATAAAAGTTTTGTAATCCAAAGCTAGATGATATTGATTGTAATTGTCCAGTAAAATGAAAGGTTACTAGAGCCAACAATTATTGACTTCGAACAAGATGTAAACACGTCATAAAAATTAATATTTATTTATAAATTTTTTTTGTATCATCAATAGTAAGTTTAGATACAGAAAGTAGTAAACATGTTACTAACAGAAGATATAGATTAATCACTCAATATCACGCCCATTTATTCTTAAATGGAATGACGATTCTTTTCATAACTACACATAATTATCATACGACTTTTACTTTGAAGGACATGTTTTTTCGGTCGATTTCATATTTTATTAATTGGATATAGAAGATATATCGAACATTCTTAAATGAATAAAAGCTTTTGTACTGTATTTATAGAAAAAAAAAGAATAAAAATGAGGTACCGAATGGCCCAAAACAAACGATGCTGAACGGCTCTGAACAGAAAACGCTGCAACCGAAAGAATAATCAACAAATACAAATGTTGACAAATACATGTTCAATGTGATCTCCTTGGCACACTAAGCAGTCCTCGTAGCAGTTGTAGGTTGTCGGAAGAGAAGTTGTTCCATTCCCTCAGAGTTGTCACAATCTTTTGCTGCAGCTCAGCAATGTTTGCTGAGGTTGTCCTTGAAAAAGCATTTCTTCATCATTCCCGAAACGTACGCATCAGGTGGAGTTAAATCAGGGGAATGTGAGGGAAATGAAATGTTTGCTCCACGGGATATCACGTGATTTCCGAAGGTGTCATGAACTAGTCGAAGTGATTCCCTCACCGTATGACACAGGCTCAAGCTTGTTATAACCACTGGGAATGAAGACGTACGTGTCGTGCTCGGCAGAAACGTTGCAGCTCCCTGAGAAACGGCGTGATTTTCTATAACGCACCTGATTTACAGTCACCGAATTCTGTTGGTCATCCTCAATGAAGTACTGACAAATCATGCATTTTCCAGAGATCGCACACCGTATATCGTCATGCATTCACTGCGGAGTGGTGTTTCAATAATGAAGTTTGGTCGGGCGAAGCCAAGAAATCTGGATGTTTGTTTATTGATATAGCCATTCAGATGAACGTTGCACTCGTCCGAAAACCAAACATTGGCCAAAAATCCGGAATCGTCATACACCATTGCTACCATGGAAGCACAGTACACGACTCTTTCTTCTTTATCGATAGATTTCAATGGTTGGCCAGTCTGTATCTTGTAAGGTAACTCACCAATTGTTTTAAATATACGTCGAACTGATATTCGATTCATGACCAGTTTAATTGCCGTTCGTCGGAGACTTCGTTATGGCCGTTATTTTCATTCGTTGTTACTATTTCGGGGCGGCCGATGTAACCTTTCTGGTGTGTGAGTACACTTCCGATTTAACGAAATTTAACGATGATAGATATCATAGCCTTGTTCTTAGGTGCTGGACGGTTAAATCGCTCCCGAAATTCCGTGGTAACGTGTAGCAGGCTAGGTCCATTGCCACAGCCTGATCAAAAATAGTGCTCCACAATAAACACTTTCTCTTCGGTAGTTAATACCATTTTCACAGCCATACTGATTAATCCACATCCACAATCATTCCCGTTCCGAATACAAAAATTCATCTCTCAGTGCCACTTTTCATGTAGTCAAATTGTTCAGTGTCGTTTCTTTTCGGCCATACTGTATCTCAATTTTTGTTCTTTTTTTTCTGTAAATACAGGACAAAAGCTTTCGTTCATTTAAAAATGTTCGATATATCTTTAATATCCATTTAATACAATATGAAATCTATAGACAAAACATGTCCTCCATACTATAATTATGTGTAGTTATGAAAAGAATCCTCACTCGATTTAAGAATAAATTGGCGTGATATTCAGTGATAAATTTATATCTTCCATTAGTACCTGACAAACATGTTTACTACTATCTGTATTTAAACTAACTTTTCTCATTTTTTTTTTTGTAATTTTTATAAATAAATAATAATAGCAATTTTATGATATGTTTATGTCTTGTCCAAAGTCAATAATTGTTTGTTAATTACTTTTTATCTAGTAACCTTTCCTTTTACTGGACAATTATGATCAATATCATCTAGCTTTCAATATTACAAAACTTTTATGCTTCTATTCTGACGCGAAGAGATTATTTTATAAAATTTTCGTAGGCCACTCATTCTAGTAATTTCTAAATCAAGGCTATTCATTACCTATCACATTTCTCTAGGAGTCATCATGAGGAATATCCCCCTATCAAAAATATCTTCTTTTTTATAAGGCTAATACTTCAAAATCCATTTCTTTCTAATTATACTATGTAGCTCTTAAGTATTGAAAGAAGTTGCAGGTAAAGAACTTTAGTCTAAAGTTTGTAATCTATCTCAATATGCATAGGAGAAAAAATTTTTTAGAACAAAAAAGATCTGCACTTTAATTCGAAATACGCATGTCCATCTGTCAGTTAATCCTCCGTATGTGATCATTATAAGTGAAGAACTAACATCATAAAAAAGCTAATTATCAAAGTAAGATGTAGATCAAAGGAATGAAGATCCTTACTGAAGGGCACAAAGATATTGAGAAGCAGAAAAAGTGACAAAAATGCCATGAAATGCTTCAATAGTATTGCCTAGTTCCTCAAACACTTCATCCAACTGAAAAGTGGGTCTGCGATCCCAAAGTGTCAAGATTAAAAAAAAAAATTGCTAATTTTAATCTGAACTAAACGTGGTCGGAATGAAACTAAAGTAATACAAGGGTATGCACAGGAAACCATGCACTGCTAGCACTTTTGTCACACAAAAGAGATATGACAAAATGATAATAATAGAATAACATTATTAATTGTGAAATTACTTAGTGGGAAGTTTAGGTAGGCTGATCCCTACGAGTACTGCCAAAACATTTCCTAACTTAATCATTAAAGAACTGATTATCGGGGAAGGCGGGGTTGGGCTGAAGAGTTCGATTAAGGACGAAACGGCCGTTCCCAACTGATAAATGAAGAATAAAAAGAAATGAATATACTCTGATAGGTAAAATTTGAATAGATTTTTCTCACTGGCTCTGCAAATTCTAAACTAATTACAATTACGTTAATGATAAGTAAGTGACAAATAGTTATATGGATAAATGGATTATCTTTAATGTTCATATATTGATGGATAACAAAATCTAGATAAATAAGTATTTGTGTGTACTGTATATACTGGATAGCAAAAAAGATCGACTCAACATTCATCTTTTCATTTGATGCCTATTATTTCAGAAACTAATTTATTTTGAATGACAATGAATATATCATTTGAAACCTTATAAGTACACTTTCCAATGATATGACAAGGAATCAGTATACAATGAATTTTTCTTTACTGAAGGACTTAGAACAGAAAACAAGAAAACATTTTGAAAACGTAGCAACGAAATGGAAAAGGTTTGCTTGAAAAGACAAGCCAAAATACGGTAAAAAGAAACAAAATGTATTCTAATCAGTAGTTGGTTCCTAGCTCTTATAATGGCTTCCATGCGATTTGACTGTATTAACTTCGACACCAAGTCTTGCGGAATGACTTCTCATTCCTCTACCATGGCTGCCTGGAGTTCAGTAATGTTGCTAAAACCGGGACTTCTGGCTCTAACCCTTCTCTTCATCTCATCCCACATGTGCTCGATGGGATTTAAGTACAGCTTGCATAAAGTTCCAGTCCGTGGTGCGCACGCATACCTTATCCAGATACTGTCGGACGCACCTCACAACATGTGGTCCCGCGTTGTCGTGCATTAGCACAAAGTCCTGACTGACAAACTCTGCAAATAGAACAACATAGTCGCATAGATATCCCTGATGTAGTAATCTGACCTCAAACCACATTGGCGGCCACCACCAGCTATGATAACGAAGTGTGTTTTACCTCAAAGGAAATCCCAGCCCACCCATGCAGGATCCGCCGCCACAGCGCACTTGTTCTGAGATATTCTCCTGACCTCCTGGTGTCTTCTGTCGCTGCCGTGCAAGCACATTCTTCAATGTACAGGCTACATTGCGCTAAACTCCAATCGATGTGATCGCTTCAAATAAAAGATGTATTTGAGGATGGACTACCGTCAAGAGACGCCCAGTAGCAGGCCTCTTCGGTGCTAGGTTGCCATTTTTCAATCGTCTTCTGACTGACTACTCACTGACATCCATCCCCGTACTCGTCACAATTCTTGTTGGATGTTGGCGATTTCTGAGTGAAAATATAATGAAGTGATCGTCTCTCTGTGATGTGGAATGCGGTCGGCCTGAATCTGGTCTCTGATCGAAGAAACTAGTCGCCCGAAACATCCTTTATACTCTCGATACGGCAGAATGGCTAACGTTCAACTGCCGGGGTGCTGGGTGTGCCCCTCTTCCAACAAGACAGATCGAGCTGTTTCTTCCGACGTGGGATGTTCTTCAGACGTCGGATCCATTTCCGTGAGTGAATGCTGTAACTTAATATTTTTATAAACATAAAAATACATTTAAAATAAAGAAAAAGTTTTCTTTTTTTCTTTTCTTATGGAGTTGGGAAAACCAAGAACATGAATTTTCTTTTTCTTTATTTTAAATGTTTTTTTTTTATATTTTTAATGTTTTTAGTTTAGATTTAAGGAGGTTCCGTTTCTTTTCCCACTTAATATACAAGTAGATTACCTCCGTTATGAGAATTGCTTTGTTCTTTCTGACTATTCGCAACTGATGATCGCCGTATTAGCCTTAAAGCCTTATTAGCTGTCTTGAGATATCACTTTGGAACATTGGTCTCACTTTTTAATGTTTTATAAACTTCTATTTAATTTACTACTCAACTATCTGTAATTTCTGTAAATTATACTACTTTAAAAAAAAATAGATCTAGGATATTTTTAATTTGGTTTTTTAAACATTATGTTAAGAATTGTATTATTATCCTGTGAAATATTGGGATTTTCACGGAAACCTTTTTCTTTTGGAAATAAAGTCCAAAAGCCTTATTTAAAAAATTTATTTAAAATGAGATTGTTAGCTTTATATTTCATATTCATTCAATAAGAGAGAGCACATTGGACTATAAGAGGAAAATTATGTTGATATTTTTCTGAGTATTTTTATATTAGAACCATTATTCTATTTAAAAGAAATTGGACATGTTAATGTCCACTAAATATTAATCTTCCATTAATAAATAACAGATTGTTTACTGCTATCTACATTTAAACATAAATTTCCTGAACTAACATCTGTAATGTCCAAATTTTTGTCAATAATTTATTCCCTAGTCATATTCATTTTATTAGACAGCTATGATCAACAACAAACTCCGGATGTTACAAAACTTTCATGCTTTTATTTTGATGAGAAAAGAGGATTTTATAGATTTTTACTACATCAGTCGTTCTAGTAAATTCTAAACCAAGGTTATTCGTGATGTACCACCCTTCTCTAGAGTCACCATAAGGTATGGTCTCCTGTCATAACACTTGGTTTTTCTTAATATCTTTTTACAATGTACAATCATTTCTTTGTAATTATAGTTTCATTATTTAAAAAGCTCTGTAAGTAGCTGATGTTAGAGAGTGTGTTTTTAAAGATAACGACATCATCAATAACATCACTGTGTCATCAATACAGTGACAGGTGCTACAAATTATTTTTTTTTTCATGTTAAGAAATGTTTAATTAGCATAAGATCAAATAGGCATCGCTTATCATTACATGAGATTAATGATGTTTTAATGGGTGCATAATACTGTATGTAACCAATGCATACAGTAATGATATGAGTCTCTGTCTAATGAAAACGAACAAATTCGAATCTCTATTCTTTTAAACAATTTTCATCTAAAAGATAAGTTTGAACCTTAAAAATTTTTTTCAATTCTTAAATTTTTGTGAAATAAGCCCAACAATTCCAGAGTTTCTGATAAATTAGTCTTTAATTCTTTTATACTTATTATATCGCCATAATTCTCAATATCAGGTGCTAATTAAACATATAAATGAAAAAAAAATAACTTATTCAAAAGTGTTCAAAAAAATTTAAAAAAATATAAAGTTACAAAATATTTATAAAAAAAAAGAATTGGCTTAAAAATCTTATTAATAAAAAGAAAAATAAATACTTTAAAAACTTGATAGAAAATGATTCAAAAATAAATACTAATATATGGAACTTTCTAAATAAACAAATAAATCATAAACAAAAAAATTTGAAAAATACTGAAATAGAAAAATTACTAAAAATTTATGATGTAAATATCATCTTCAAAGAGTTTAAAAATGTATTTATAAAAAGGAAAACAAATAGTAATGAAATAACAAGTTTTAATTTACATAAATTAAATTATGAAAAAAATTTCCAAAAGGATACTATAGCTTTTGTAGCTTTTACTTCAAATTTGCTAGATATTAAAAATATTATACCTAATTTAAAAAATCATAATTCCAATGGATGTGATCTAATCAAAATAAAGGAAATTAAAAAACATGAAAATATTTTAGCACAATTTTTGGAATTAATATTTGAAAATATAATTTAGTACTGAAATCTATACAAGCTTTTGGAAGATTGCATATATTATTCTGATTTACAAAGGTGGCAACATAAAAAACTATTATAATTTTGAAAACTACAGACCATATCTTTACTCTCGAATATTTCAAAAATATTCGAGGGTGATTTACATAAAATGATTTATATTTATATTAACGCAAATATACTATTAAATTGTAATCAATACGCATACCAACCAAAAAAAAGCACTGGAATTCTACTAAAAAACCTTTGTCAAAATATAAATAATGAACTTAATAGCGGAAAAATTATATATATTGCCTTCATAGATTTTAGCAAAGCCTTTGACAGTATAAATCATGAATTGTTATTGGAAAAATTGAAAATCATAGGCATTCGAGGTAAAATTCAAAATCTAATGAAGAATTATCTACAAAATAGAAAAATGAAAATAAAAATTCAAAACCATGTAAGCAAAATGTACAATATTAGATCTGAGGTCCCGCAGGGCTCCAATTTGGGATCTTTATTGCTTAATTTATATACTAACTCTATAAACAACTATATATCCTTTTCAAATATCTACTTATATGCTGATGATGTCCTAATCTTAACTAGTGACAGAGATCAAATGAAAGCATATAATGGTTTAGAAATGGATATAAATGGGATAAATAACTGGGCCATAAATAATTCAGTGACAATAAATATTCAAAAGACAAAAGTAATGACTATGAAAAATAAGAATAAAATGATAAATAAAAATTTATATTGTTTCTTGCACAAAAAAGATTGTATAAATTTGGTTGATACTAAACAAATAAACAATGTCCTATGTGATTGTGATAAAATAGACTTCGTCACTAAGCAAAAATACCTGGATGTATACAGAGATGAGAAATTTACTTGCATTACTCATTATCATTATGTAATAAATAAATTAACCTCCTTAATCTATGTGTTCTACAACATTAAGCATATTATTCCGTTAAAACAAAAAATTATAATTTATAAGTCCCTTGTGGACACTGTTCTGGATTATGGACTGGACAGTTGGATTTTTATTAATAAAAGACAAATGGAAAATATTACTAAAACATGTTTTAAAATATTAAGAAATATCTTTTATAATTTCAATACAAAAAGAATTGAAGGAAAGAATGATATAAGGAAAAAATTTAAAATATTAACTATTGATCAGAAGTATACTTATAAAATAATTTTAAATAATTTTTATATAATAAAAAATGAAAAAATAATAATAAACACAATGTCACTAGAAACAACTAGCTTATTTCAATAAATGATAAAAAAATAAAAAACAATTTTGGATACCGTTTAAACGGTAATATTATATATAAATTTTTTAACCAAATTAAGTGGGATAAGTATAATAGTCAAAAAATAGGTTACATAAAAAAAAGTTAATCATTGATATTGTCGATAAAAATATTAGATTAATAACTTAATTAATTATTTTTTTAATTTGAGTAGGATATTGTTTCTTTAGATTAAACTCTCAGAACCTATATCACAGGTGTACAGTATTATAAGTACACCTATATAGGTCTGATGAACATAAAAAAAAAAATTCTGTTATTTGTTTCTAAAAAAATTAAATTTTATACATTTATCAATAATTTATTTATGTATATATTTTGAAAAGTTTTTTTTTTTTACTTTACAGTTATTGCTGCAGCTTTTCTAACTACAATTTATCAAGAAAAAAGACAATAATAAATTTAAATTAGAAAAATCCAAAGAAAATTGAACTATTTTTTTTCAATGATATAATAAATGCAATGATAAGTGTAAGAGTCAAATTATTGTAACTTTATTTGTCATGCAGGCAGTGAAAGAATTAACTATCTTACTTTCCCAAGAAGAAGCAGACATCTCAGAAAAATAGTGTTTAGTTCTAACCAACGGTGATTATAAAATCTACATGTATAAAAAGAAAAGTCCTGACTCACTCACTGACTCATCACCGCCCAGCCCAAACCATTGGACCTAGAAAGCTGAAATGTTGCACAGAGGTTCCCTTTATGATAAGGAATAAGACCGGATTTTTCAAAATTCCCACGGGATAGCGAATAAAGAGGATTTATATTTAAAGTTGCTTATCGATACATTGGTATGTCGCGCCAACCCGCAATACATCTGAGTTATCCGGAGAGGGCCACAACGGGCTGGGAACTGATATGTTTTCCGATCTCGATATTAATTTGGTGAATAAATAAAGTTCTGTTTTTTTTATGCTAATTATGCAAGAGATCCCGAGCGAAGCGACGGTACCCAGCTAGTATACTATAAAAATACAATTGAAGATTGAAAATTTATTTTTTTTCTCCACAGAACCGAAATATGAAGGTCTCTTTTCCTACAAATTTGGAAACAGATTCCAAATTACCAAGTATCACAGGGATTTCAAAAATTTTCAATAATAAAACCAAGAAACTTCGCAAGATTATTTGGTTTAACCTAATTCTTATTTGCCTTAGCTTCAGTATTCTTCAGTGTTCCAAATGTGTTAAAGAATATTTATATGAAGATCCAGTTGGAACGTTTGATATGATTGAAGAGAATCAAGTTTTGTTAGATTCTATAGTTTTTTGTCCACAGCAATTTCCCAGTAGAGATTACGCCATGAAGTTAGTTGAGCAACGCTATAACAATGTTTCTGCTGATGCTGATTTGCTTCCTTTGCTTAATATGACAATGGATACCTTTTGGTATGATTGGAAAGTTCCTCAAGATAAAGTGAAGATTAAAGTTAAGGTAAGATAACGATTTTTTCCACACAAAAGTTTAAAATCAGAAATAAGGAAAAAACTAGTGGAGATATAAGGGGAAGCGACACTGGCTCAAAAGGATTAGATTGTTGGATGGAAAAGTGATTATTAGAGACGATTCCACTGCTTAAGATTTATTCCTTGTAAATCCAAACTTTGTTATTTTTTTAACATTTTTTTTTATTTATTTAATAGATACCAGAAAGGATAGAATAATTTTACTTTATTTCAAAGCATAAATTTCATTAAATTATTATTATGAAAGAACTAAAAACCGTATGTGCTCCAATAAACGCCGAGGCTCTTATTGTCGCCGGTCTCTAAAGCACCGGGCTGCAGAGGGGACACAGCCAAATAGTAGCCGGTCTCTAATAGTAGCCTGGTCTTTGATATTTGCCTACCGGTACTAGTGTAAGCGTCCGTATCTTTATAGTCGTGCGTAATACCTTACGGTACATTGCCTTACAAAATGCCGCCGAAACGGTCATTTGACAATGCCTTTAAGATTCGCGCGGTGGAATACGCGAAAGAAACTTCCGGTGAGGCGGCCGCCCGTCATTGCGGATTCGCACCTCGAATAGCAGTGAAAGGTAAGAAAGACATTGCCATTTATCTTGAACAGTCACATGTAGCATGTGAAATTCAAATAAAGTAGCTGTTTGTAATATTAGCCGGTATTTATGTGTAAAAATATTGCGTTCTGAAAGTTTTTGTTAATAATGGCCGGCCTCTAATAGCAGCCGGTCTCTATTAAGCGCCGGGAGCCGAGGTTAGTTTTGCAAATGAACGCCTGGGACCTCTATTGGCACATATACGGTAAATGAACTAAATGAATGAAATAAATTTTTAAGTTTATTATCTTAAAAATAAAGTCAGGAGATTGACAAACAATAAGAAATATGACAATGAATAACAAAAATTGGCATTGGAATCAGTTAACGTCTTTAGTTGTAACTAAAGATTTCTGACCAAAATCTCTTCCTTATCTATTTTGAATTATTTTGTTAATGAATAGCTTAATAACACTGTTATTATGTATTAAATGAATTCTTACTAATGTTGTATAAACAAGAATGGTTGAGACCAAATATTGTTTATACAATTTTTAGACATATGTATTTCGTTTTGTGCTTAAGGAATTCATTTGAGGCGGTCCAGAACATGAATTTTCCTATTTTATTTTTATTATGTATTATTGTTTAATTCATAATTTCAGAGGTCATTCTAATCGGTCATATTCTTTTTCACCATTAATTCTTACTAATGTTCTATTGGTTCAATTCTGGTAATTATTCTGCAAGCTTATTAATTCTTCAACTCTTATTTTTCATGCAATTTAAAGTATTAATATTTATAATTTATTTTAGTGTTCCGTAAGCAGGAAAGATGAAAACTGCGGAGGTGACATCGAAATTCTTCAAACAAGAGCAGTAATTGGATACTGTACAGCTATAAAATTTAGTAAGCAAACATTAGCTACTTTAACAAGAAATACAAATAAAACGAATTTATTTTCTATTATATCTATCGATACAAATGTCACCAGTTTTTTGTTTCAAAGGAATTTTAGCAATAACATTACCTTCATATAAGGAATTGTTATTCCAATTCCAATACAGTTCTTCGCTTTAATACAGACTGAAGCGGTGATTGCTAATTGAGAGAAAAAGTGATTTTTCTAATCATTCATTCAATTAACATTGGTATTGAGATATTAATATTGATATTTCAACTAATTTTGCAAGTGTTTAGTTTCTTTTCAAATAATGTGAGTAATGAATAATAATAAAGTACATACTTTAGGCAAGAAATAACGTATTAAAACTTTATAAAATATATAAATTAATATATAAATAAAATATATAAATTAATATAAATTATATAAATAAATAAATTTTACATTACAAAACAGGACAGTTTCGTCCGGCAGTGGATTGCTCAGGACTTCTTTAGCTAAGTTAAAGTAACAAGGAAATGGTCTTATATACATAAACTAATTTTGGTAAGTTGAGGAGACAGCCAATCGGAATGCCATAGTCAGAGGTTTTTTTGAGTCGTCCTGCCATCTGGTGTCTGGTGAGTGAACTCCACGGTAAACAAGCCCAAGACTTTGGTTACTGTTAATGTAATGTTGGTGGTCATGAAGGCACCTTATTTTCTAAGAATGAGAGAAAAAAATGAAGTAATTTGTAATATAATCTTTAAATAAGATGTTCAGTGTATTGCTCCATTTGAAGTTATCAGAAAAAAACTTTCGTATTGAAGTTAAGATTGTTTTGTGCTGTACGATATCAACTGGTAAATCCAAAATGATTTAATATTTTTTCCTTTTGCTATCATTATGTTCCGCATGGATGGATACAGTTTCATGAAAATTTGGTCGGTGGTTCAATTCTATTGCAAGAAACAAGGGATGTGTATTGCTTGAATTATGGATGGTTGTACAGATTCTTTTTCAAGAATTGTTTGCTCTCCCCAATATAAAAATAACTTAACTCGCTGATCAGATGGCAAATTTTAGCAGCTCGGAAACTGCATTTAAATTTGCAGTTAAATTTGCTGCATTCAATCAAAAATCTCCCGTCAGCTCCCGCGAGAACCAATGTTTAAAAATGGCTGGCGGCGCCCTCGATTGAAACCAACTCTTGTGATTTTGACGATGAAATAGCTGTTTTTATTCCTATTTAATATTCCGAAAATAATGTTGCATAACTTTACTTACTGTGAAGATTCTTATCGGGACATATCGTATCGACAATAAAAAAATTCTGTCCACGTGTATTGTTTCTAATCAATAGAGGCTGCCATTTTCTAACATACTGCGCCTATGCACAGAAATCCGGAAGTAACGTTCATTGTTGTTAACCAATCGCAGTCACTTTTATAAACACTTTAGATTTTACAGCGCATATCAGTAAATGATTGCTAATTTATCGTTGGTGCACAGCATCTATAACTTAACGGGCTGTTATTCCCTATCGGTTCGATAACTAATGACTGCTTCGATTTCTGTTGGTGCACTCGGCCTTTAGTTTTTGGTATTTGGTTCCTATATGACTAAAATTAATTTTTTTATTGGTTTTTATATGATAGGTATATATCAGTATTGGCTTTGTATGATAGGCGTATATCATTATTGGCTTTGTATGATAGGCGTATATCAGTATTGGCATACGCTTACCATATAAAGCCAATAATAAAATTAATTTTTACCGTTTAGGAACCAAAAAACAACAAAACAAACCTTCTAGACACCAAAAGCAATGTATATCCTTGCGCCAATAAAAGTTATTTTTATACTGGGGAGAGCAAACAATTCTTGAAAAAGCGTCTGTACAACCATCCCTAATGCAAGCAAGAATTTCAACACGGACTCATCCCCTATTTCTGTCCTTGCAGTAGAATTGAATCACCGACAAAATTTTCATGAAACTGTATCCATGCGGAACGTAATGATAGCAAAAGGGAAAATAATGAATCATTGTGGATCGACCAGTTTATATCGTACAACACAAACTTTCTAACTTCAACATAAAAGTTTTTCTTATAACTTCAAATGGAGTAACAACATGATATATCCAAATCCAATAACATAATCATGACAAGAAAACCTGAACATCTTATTTAAAGATTATATTATAAATTATTTCATTTTTTCTCTCATTCTTAGAAAATAAGGCGCCTTCGTAATCACCAAATTATATTGATATTAACACCTTTGTATGCTTTTGGAAACAAGCACAGGACTTTGTTTACCGTGGAGTTCACTTACCAGACACCAGGTGGCAGGACGACTCTAAAAACCTCCAACGATGGAATTCCGGTTGGCTGTCTTCTGATCTTACTAAAATTAGTTTATGTGTATGAGAACCTTTCCTTGTCACTTGTAACTTGATTGCTTAGGTCAGCAATTCACTGCCGGACGAAACGGTCTTGTTCTGTATAAAATGTATACTTTATATATTTTATAAAGTTTTAAAATATTATTCCTTATCTAAAGTATGTGTATCGTTTTTATTATTCATTACTGATATCAGTTGTATTTTCACGCATGTTAAGCCTATTAATATATTTCTTTTAAATAGAAATAACTATTTAATGATCACGTTTTTGAAGATTCATTTTCCTTTCCTATGTAAACTTTTTGTGAAAAAAAAAAACGATGCACCTAGAAGAAATATTCCAATTGGTATAAAATTTGGTTCATATAATGTACATGAACATAATACGAAATGATTAGAAACTCAGGACAATTGGATGATTTATTGGACAGAAAGAGGTACACAAAGTGGGCAGGTCACTATGGCGTTGTCCACCTGTTGCTTGGATACAAGCTGTTATCTGACGTGGCATTGACTGATGCAATTGGCCGATGGTGTTTAGCGGGATTTTTGCCAAACGGCCTCTAATTGGCGGGCTAATTCGTCGACATTCCTATGTGCTCAAACCTGACGATCTGGCTAGCCAAGGAAATATGTCGCCACCACGAAGAATCAATGGAGGGTTTACTTTGTGTCGCCGGGAGTTATCTTGGTGAAAGGTAAGATAGGGTGCCGTGAAAGTATCGGCAACACAACGGATTATAGAATTTCGTCCGCCTATCGCTTGTTCTCTGTGTTCTGCGTGCAAGGGAGTACCAAGGGGGTTCAGCTATCAAACGATACGGCATCATTTACAATTACTCCATGTTGTGGGGCCGTGTGATACCCTGACGATGTTCGGGCCGACTCCGTGCATCTGCGCTGGTCGTCGGGGCTCAGTTTAAACCGGCACTCATTACAGTTCGTTCCCAATCAGTACAATTCCATTTTGATCGTGCCCGACACTAGTCCAATCGCACTTGGCGGTGCTTACTGGTCAGTGTTAGGCGACTTAATGGTATCGCCAGCGTAGATTCTGCTCCCGAAGTATTCTACTAATGTTCCGGGTGGTCTTTTCAGTATTGGTCATACGACTGAAAAGCAGAGCGATTCGTCGGTTTGTGCATCCAACTTCTTGAAGTGTAAATAAACATGCGTAAAACATTAATAACACAATTGTAATTACATATTTTCGATAAAACAAATTTTGAAAAATGGTTTTGCAAATAAAGTTATTCTTTGTTGGAGTAAACTGCGAATCTTACCTACTAATTATCTATTTCTAGTTTTCGGTTATCGATTAAAATTTTTAAAAAATAGCTTTGAAAAAATAAGAAAAAAAGCTACATTTTTCGAATCCTTATTTTCTTAAATTCCTAAAATTAAAAAAAGTTTTTTCTCCTTTTTTACATTTTACTTTTTAAATTAAACATTGGAATTAGAATTTCAGAAACTCATTAATGATAAATTGGAAATAACTATACAGCTTTTAACAGAACGAGCAAGAAATTACAGAACTTTATTTCGTAAATGTTGAATGCTTTTCTATTACAGTCAGGACATGCTAAAATCAATGCTACATATAAATTAACATATGGAAGTCATATTTCTGGGTTTTTTATTATACATTTTTTTGTAATTATAGAAAAACATAAGCTAAGTTAATATTTTTGATATTATAATTTATGTTTTGCAGAATCTATGAACATTGTAGGACCTATTACCTCAATATTGATTCATTTCGATTTAATGGAAACCCATGGAAACATTGGAGACGTTTTCTCAAAAGTAAAAATGCTTTTCAACTTTTTTCTTAGTTAGTTGATTTTCATATTAAGAATATTTTAATGAAACCTTAAATAGTTAAAGTTAAAGATTTTCTTTTTTAATTTTACAAAATATTATTTTAACATATAAAAATCGTATTGTCGTAGAAGATTAATAAATGCATATATCTATTATATTTATAAGCGTTTCCCTTGCTATTATTTTAAGCACAGTCAATTTAAATGGGTTTTTTTTTTTCAAATTATAGTATGGCCTTAGCTTATTTTTTTTTCACAATGCTTAAAATAATACCTTGATAAAAAATAATCGTTAAATAATTTCATTGACTTTTCTACTATAAGTCAATGAAGAATTATGAAAGAAGTATCTGGAGTCAAAGATCAAGACCATGAAGTATTTTACTCTGGTATCCGAAAAGGTCATTCTGAGTTGTACTTAGATTATTTCACAAAGATTTCGAAGTAATTTTTCTACAAAGGAAATTCAGTAGTCGTAGCATTGGGGTTGTGGATTTTATTTTCATAATTTCATCGTCACTTTTCAATTTATATTTGAATTTGCGTCGAATTTGTAGAATGTTGCTTCACTTTGTTTTTCTCTATTTATTTTAAATATATTGATATTATATCATAACGGATTTATCAGTTTATGTGAAACATTAAGAAATTAAAAATTACAGACTTAATCTTGCACTGAACCGCTCGATTACAAATTTTGTAATAATTTATTGTAATTAACTTTGCTTTCTAATCTTGGTTTGAATTCATGTTTGCTTTATACGCTCTCAAAAACTTGCCATTTGCCATTTTCAGCTACGCGAAAATGGCGTCATTTTATATATGCCAGTGACAAATCTCGTTTTGCTCTCGTTGAGGTCGAGATTAAAAGTGCTATTCGTCGAAGAGTTAAAGAAGTTCATTTTGCAGCTTTAAGGCCAAGAACGCGCAGCTTCAGAGGACAGTTTGTGACATCAAAAGCAGCGAAAGTTCGCACACGCGAACCTTCGGAGACTTCAAAGATGAACGGTAACGGACTTTAGCTACTTGAACGACTCCAGCGGCAAGGCAATCAGATCGTTTGCTTTGTTAATTTAAATGGGAACCAATCAGAGTGTGGGAAGCAATCCTTTTCAGACAGCCAATCACGAAACACTCGCGTTCATTAAACGAGGAAGTTGTAGTTATTTCCTTGCTCGAGTCTTGTTTTCTTTTTCGAAGTGGAGGTCACATATCAAATTGTTCAGATTTTTAAAAAACCAAAATCAATGATATCCAAAATTTAACAAGATGACCTCTGGGTGAAAAGTTATGAGCGAAAACTGTATAAAGTCACAATAAATAAGAAAAATAAAGATCGCACACGTGCACCTTCGGAGATTTCAAAGATGAACGGTAACGGACTTTAGCGGCTCGAACGACTCCAGCTGGAACGAAAAAAATAAAATAAAGTAAAATTTCAAAAGTCATTTAATCACTTTGTACTTATTTGTCCTATCTGTCAACCATACGATGTATATGTCTACAAATAAATCAAAGATTTCATTAAATGCTGCAAAATTGCACATTGGTAATAATAGAATGAAATCGCGAATTTCGATTTCGCAAAAATTGTCTATAATCAAATGAGGTAGGTGCGAAATTGCTCTATGTTTTAAATGTTTTCTGATGAAGTATTTATTCAAAAAAATTTACTTATTTAAAAGTGTTGCATGACTGTTTAATAAATGCATTAAAATGTAAACTATATTTATAATAATACCAACTAAAATTTACTATTTGTAAATTGAAACTGAAAGTATTTTCGCATTTCACTGCTATGCGCTCGTGTTGTAACGATCACTTCCTGTTTTCTGAGATTTTTAAAAGCTTATAACTTTCGACCAAAAGGTCAACCGGTAAAAATTTTGGTGTCATTATTTTTATTTTTTTTAGCTGAACATTTTGATTTATAATTTATGTAAATCCGTTTTTGACAACATAACGTGTCTCCAAGTAAGCAAATTTTACAGTGATGTTAATTTTACAAATGAATTTCAGGGGGTGCAAGCTGTGTTACATCATTATTTATATTGATCATTAACTTTAGAGTAAATATTAAAAAATAAATCTAGAGTAAATTGATTTTTCTGCAATGTATTTTACATTTAAAGTTATTTTCATCCTTTTATTAAACTTTCCCATTACTGAAATACATCCAAATACGATACAATGTAACAATTTTCGTCGTAAATTTTAAAAATTCCTTAAAGAAAGCGGACGTTTCGGCTGCTTTGGCAGCCATTTTCAACTATTATGATAAGACCGATTGAATAATTCTTAACCACGTGATTGGATATTTCATTGTTCAATATAGGAAAGAGCCATGATTTCCTAAGGGATAGTGAGAAAATCGATTTTGCTCTATTATTTTACTGGAATTAGTATTTTTTTATGCTTTTAATTTAAAGATTTGTTCAAATTTCTATTATTATAATTTATTTTACGTTGCAAAACTCCTTTTGCTTAATGTATCCTGTCACAATTATTGGAAGGAATACTATATATTGCTGTCCGACGACGAATAACAGATCTCCCAACTTTTCTGCGCATGTCAGAAGAAGCCGAATCCATTTCCAAAATATTGATAGGTCATCAATCCGTCTCGAGGGAAGCCTGATCCGTTTTTGTTTGATAATTATTTAATATCGAAAGATTAGCTTTTATTTTGTGAACATTATAGTTTTTAAAATTGAAACTATTTTGCTTAACAGTTGAAGATTTTTAACATTTGAAGGTTTTACTTAGAATAAAAATAAAAGAAATATTGTGATCCTTTAATCGCTTCTGAAATCGATCCAAATCGACAATTCACTACAAATCGACAGTTCTTGTCCTTGTGGAGGTCTGATAACCGTGGTTTGCCAGTATATTACTGTTTTGGAACTTATTTATGTTCTCATTAGTATTACGATATTTTAATTTTTTACTATCTTTGCTGACTATTATAATATACTGGAAATATTAATGAAAAGATTAGAAAGCTTAAATAATAAATTTAACGTGCTGTAAAAAATACTTAAAAGAACGAAAACAATTCAGCACCTGAATAAAAATTGCCTTTCTGATTCAATTATAGGGAGGAATTGGGAAAGGTCGTTTCGTCCTTCAACGGACTCATCACCCCAATCCCGCCTTTCTGGTTCTTTTATCGGGGAAGGTGGGATTGGGCTGATGAGCCCGTTGAAGGACGAAACGGCCGTTCCCAATTACTCCCCATACTTGAATCAGAAAGGCAATTTTAATTCAGGTGCTAAATTGTTTTGGTTCTTTTAAGATTAGAAACTCTATTTAACGAACCTCTTTTTTGCGAATTTCTCTATTTTGCGAACTTTTCTTTGGAACCAAGAACATTTTGCTAATTTCTTCGTGAAATAACCTCCAAATAGCGAAGTGCATTTTCTATTTAATGAACTTTTTCGTGGTATCTATTTTTTTTCCTCCTTGAAATGTTTTTATTATTAATATTCCCTTAGAGGAAATGAAAGAAATTTGGATATAGCTGAGGGAAAAAGAAGAAATTAGCGATGATGTGCTGATTGATGATTATCTTTCACTTGATTTTGAAGATGAGACCTCGGAAACACTAAGTGAATCGGATATTTTGGACAGTGTGAAAAATAAAAACAATACAGCAATGAATTGCGATGAAAATGGAAATGTTCATGATGCAGAAATCAAAAAATCTTCCTATGATGAAATGCTGAAATCATTTGAAACAATCCGACGCGGATTAAAATTTGAAGAAAATACTGAAGGGGTTTTTGGTGCATTTCACAGATGCGAGACGTATTATGAGCAAAAACACTTTTTCAAAAAAAAAAAAACTCAAACAAAATTAACAGACTTTATTAGTAAAATTTAAGTACGCTTGTGGTATTGTATGCTTTGTCATTAAAATTGTTACTTCTTTTAATAATATTTATTGTTTATGTATTTTAAGTCTGTTTTATGTAGTTTAAAGTAATTTTAAAAGATGAATCTCTATTTAACGAATTTTCTATATAACGAACTTTTTTTCGGGATTTAGCGACGACTTCGTTAAATAGAAGTCCGACTGTAAATATAATATTAGGAAGGTCGTTCTTGGGACGTTTGAAAATTTAATATTTTTAAAAATACTATGTCAATATTGATTAGCTTTATTTCACATTATTTTCTAGAACTTCGTTTTTCATTAATTTTAGGTTTATCATTTGGATATCAACAGCAAATTAAAATATTTTAATCCTCTGAAAGGAACTAGAATCCATATAGGAATACAAATGAAGATATTAGTTGAACGCTTGAAGGTAATTCAAAAACTATCCAGTTCTTTGAAAATTCTGTATGCTTGTAAATTTTTGTAAATTGGTTTTCTATTCATGTTTTGACATTCTTCTGTATTTGTAGAGGAGAAGGTTCAAATACAGGCTAGGGTCTAAATGTGGGCTAGTTGAAGAATTCAGGTATGGGAGGTACTGCTACGCAGTGGAAATAAAGTGAAAATGTGTTTGAGAAACAAAGAGTTGTTGAGCTTAAGTCAAGTTGTTCAGACGCAGTATGATGATAAATGTCAATCAATCGAATTCATGATCTTGAAAACATTCATAGATACTATTTGTTATTTTCTTTATCAAATTCAATTGAACCAAAAGCTCATTTGTAAAATGCATACATTACTAGCAGTATAAAGTTGTTCTAGCTTAGAACAATTACATTTATTCATAGAACAATCCTTCTGAAACCATGTTAAGCAACCACATGAAATAGTTCACACATTTGCATTTGGTAGGTTCCTTCAACTCTAACTTTCGTATTGATTTTTTCAGGATTTATTGGAAACAGCTGTTGAATATCAAAAACCACTACTAGTATACGTACGGATGGTGGTCTGTTCTCTTCACATTGACCACAAAACCTGTTGTAGCCATTTGCACATCAATTGCTGAATGCATGTTTGGCTCAGATACTTCTGCCAAGAAACGTGTTTACAAATATGTCCCGTGTTCCTTTCCCGATATGCACGTATACCACAACAATGGCAATACACCATGCTTCCACCTCAATCGTGGTCTGTAATGCGGCAAAATTTAACCAATGAAATGTGCATCGCAGAGATTAAGGTCTGAAAGGGCTAAGATGATCGAACAAAAAGAAAACAGGTTCATAATCTGTCTAAGAAACTGAAACGCTTGAAATCTGACATCATTCAATGTTTTTGAGATTTTCTCGGCGAAGTCTATCTACACACCGAATTTCCTATTAGCGAGTCATCACAAATGCACTAAAGTACACATCGATTGAAGAAGTGATCCTACATTAATTCTTTTGACATACACCGAATTAATGCAATGCGAGTACGATTATGAAACAATGATCAATATATAGATTCAATAGCCCACTTCAAATTCTATAAATTGACAGGAAATAATAACCTATTATTATCTACGATATGTAAAGAAATGTTTATTCTCCTTTGTAGTAGAATAATCTGAACAAGCATTTACCCGTATGATTATTGTTTAAATATTTAAAGTTTAAATATTATTTTAATCAATGAATATGATCATTTAGTGTTTCTTAAATTTTCAAATGAAAAATTTACTTCCAGATTCATCGACTAAATCTTCGTCATCGTCCTTGCGTAAGTTCCCTTCCTTACACAGAATGCGAAGAAAAGTGCTTTGAAATGCACATCTTTAAACATTTAACATGCAGGTAAAATTCAGCAACTAAATTCACGCATTTATTTTGAATAGTGTTGTCATAGTCTAGGCAATTTGTTGCGGAACCTCAAACTAATTGCAATACAATTTCTGTGAGTGGATTCTTATTGAAAATTTTCCGTAAAAAACGATGGTGAAAAGTCTACCACTCTAAGATGAGGCGTTAATCCAATATGGCGGATTTTTCAAAATGGCTATCCATTATTTGAGATATTAGAGTATAAATGTTTATATGCCCAAGTATGGTATCATTTTATATGTTTTTTGGGACGAAAAAGCCAAAAATACCATCAAAAATTGTTTCTGATGACAATAATATCAAATAATAGCGGAATATGTCATAATTACAGACAAAGTTTGTATAATTTTCTTGTCGACTTTTATTACGAAGTGTGAACATAACTGTTACAATTAATTTTTTATATAAAAATGTTGTTATTGTTTGTATTTTGTTTTGTAACTTTGTTGTTATTATTTGTTTTTTGTTAATCAAAAATGTTTCATTTATGGGTTACATTTATGGTTTTTGCGAGTTGCTGTGAGATACAATGAAAATGGACGTAGAAAAGTGTTTCATTTGTGATGTGGTGTTTCAAGAAGATGACGATGTATCTGTACTCACTGAAAGAGGAGTGACTGGAATTCAAAAAATATGCAAGGAGAGAAAAATATCTCAGTTTCACGTTTGTGTTGGAAGTTCATGAGAAATGTAGAGCACTTTTTGTTAACTTGAAAACTCCGTTCAAGGAGAAAGAATCCCAAAACTTCTAGGTTCTACGTTCATGTGAAACTCCTTTTGATTTTAGAAAAAAAATTGTTTTTTCTGTAATACTGAGTTAAGTTATAAAGAATTATTTCTGAGTAATAATGAAAATAAACAAGCCCTCATTGCTCAGTTATCGGAAAAGTTACGAGAGGTTGGGTATAAAACAAAGCAAGCTCATCAAAGCAGTGATGCAGACGTCATGGTCATAATGGAGGCTATAGAGTCGGCCAAAAACATTCTACAGCCATTGTTGGTGTCCTCGCCAACAATTCTTCTCATACCATTCCTTCATCATTTCAAGAAAACATATGTGATATTTTCCTTTGCCCAGAACCTAAGAAATATTCCAAAAGCATAAATATATATGATATTATGATAATAGAAAAGCTTAAGGTGATGACGTCTGCTCTCACATCTTATTTGTTCATGCCATATTATGATGTGATACCACCTCCAAACCGTTTGGATAAGGAAAAAGTGACTCCATAAAGTTGCTACGAAAATCAGGCAGCTTCAAAGAAAGTGCTGCTACATTCCAAACTTCACAAAAATCAACAGAAGAAATTGAAAATGCAGGTCTTAATGCTATTATATCGTTGAATGGAGGAAAACACACCACATGATAACGAGACTTCGAACTTTTACTTCAAAGGCAAGAAAAAAATAATCAATACATGTGAAACCGGAAGTCTTGCCTCCTACAGAGGATGCTTGCAAATTTCATTCTCTCAGAGTATATCATCAGGTACTGCAGTACATAGGTATTCATATGGATCCATTACAGGGATGATTTGAAGTGAAAGATGGAAGATTGACTCCCATTAGAATGAGTCAAGCACCAGCATCAGATCATTTATTAAAATTTGTGAAATGTGACTGTATCAAGAGTCAATTTGCAACTCTGCAATGTGTATGCAAAAGACAGGGAGTAGTGTGCACAGATGCGAGAACGGATTGTCGAGGAATAAGCTGTTGCAATTTTATAGAAGTGGACATGGACGATGATTGAAATGATATACCATTCTTGTACTTAGGAGTGTTATATTATCTTTTTGAAATTTTTCATCCTTTTCAAATAATGTAAAACAAAAAAAAAATGTAAATAAAATATAATGTCAAAACTGTGTTTGGCATATTTACATATAGTTATCGTTGTTTATTGAATTAATCCCAATTATTTGATATTATTGTCTTCAGAAACAATGTTTGATGGTAGTTTTGACTTTCCCGTCCCAAAAAACATATAAAATGATACCACACATGGGCATATAAACATTTATACTCTATACCTCAAATAATGGACAACCATTTTGAAAAATCCGCCATATTGGATTAACGCGTCATCGTAGAGTGGTAGACTTTTCACCGTCGTTTTCTACGGAAAATTCTCAATAAGAATCCACTCACAGAAATTGTATTGCAATTAGTTTGAGGTTAGCCCATTTTTTATGCTAATTTGCCTAGACTATTGTGGTTATATAAAAAAGAATATGGAAAACAAAAGGGAAAAAAAATAATAATTGTATCTAAATTGTATATTTAATTAAACAATTTGAGTAAAGTTTTGTATTAAACTATAAGTATTATTTTTAATTACTGTTTATTAGAAAATTTGAGAAAAGTATTGTTAAATAGACAATTTGAATGAAATATTATATGCACTATGTCAATTAATATGTTATTAGCACCATGTCAATTATTATATATTATTGTAAATTTTTAAATTTGTATTCATATCGAATTATGAAGTATTAGAGGAAAGAGAAATATTTTCTTTTCCTCGACTGAAACCTGAAGAAGTTTCTTGCTGATAAGAAACGAAATATTGTAAAGAAGATATTCATAGATAATGATGTTATAGTATATTTAAAATATATGTGTAAGATTTATGATAATTATTGTTAATTTTTTAGATATAAGAATATATTACAATTGACAAGATTTATTTATGAAGTAATTTAGCAATCATTTTTATTTAATTTTAATGTTTATTGATTTTAGAAATTTACTTGTAAGATTAATTTCTTTAACAATATATTTATCAATGAATTACAGAGATCTTTAAAAATATAGTCTTTATAAAATCTAAATTATTTAATTAATGAATTTCAATTTACTAGATTGACATTAACAATTTTATCAAAAACATTTTAATAACTTTCAAAATAAGTTTAAATTCATAATATTTTAGTTTTTAACACTTAAATTTCTAGAATTAGAAATTAATAAAAAAATAACATAAATATCATCTCAGATACTGTGGGTGGCATTCCCAATGTCACATTAGCTGCCCGATGCTTCCCCGCAAGCAACAAGCTCTCCGCTCTTAGACTGGTTTAAGAAAAGCAATGCAGGAAAGCACAACTTCGCAATATGACATTGGGAATGCCTCCTGCAGTACTTTATGAAAATTCTCAATTAAATTCTTTCTTTTCAGTAAGTTATGAAAATGATGTGTATCTTTAAATAAACAAAATATTATTAAATGTCAATTATAATTACCTAAAAGAAATAATTCACTTATTTTTTGTTTTCTTAGATTACCTTTCATGGATGAAAGAACTCTCCCAAACTGCAGAAATGAAAGTGAATTTTTTGAAAATGTAGTAAAATTTGATAAGGCAATAGAACTGAGAACGAATTGTTCATGTCCGGAGAAATGCAAAGAACTCCTTTTTATCTTTCATCCGAGTGCGGAGATAAAAATGCAAAAAGCAGTTTTCATAGAATTAACTTTCGATTCAAATAAATTTCTTTTTATTGACGAATATCTTCAATATTCCTTATTACTTTTGATTATTGACATTGGAGGAAGTTTAGGCTGTTTCACTGGATTTAGTCTTCTAACACTTCATGAAATCTTTGAATTTTCTTTATTAGCAATAATTCAATGGGTGAGTGCAACAAACATATTATTTCACTTGAGGCAAAAGAAGATTACACTAGAGCTTAATTACTCACAAAACTTGTAAAGTCCTAAAACTTTCAAATCAAGATATCACCCGAATATCTTTAATGTTATCCTTTTTATTTTTGATTATTTCAATAGGTACAGCGAAAAAGATGTCTAAACCAGATAAGGGAATGTAATAAAGAGAACATTAATAAAGAGCAGCAGTCATCTGAATTCATTAGAGAAGAAAACATCATTGGTGCAACTGGGTTCGATCGGTTGTGTTCCAAGAAATCAAGGAAGCTACAAAAAATATATTGGTCGTTCATTATAGCTTTAGCATTCGCTATATCCGCTTATCAAATCACCTTTATAGTGATAGATTACATTGAAGGAGTACCTGCTACTAGAAATGCAGTTCAGAAAAATTCTAATATCAGATTTCCTTTGATAACACTATGTCCTTATCAACCATTTGCTGATGTTTCCTACTGGGCAGATACTTTAAACATGTCAGAAAAGGAAATTCAGAAATCTTCTGTCACTGATCTTATGCAACAGATTGATTTCAATAATTCTTATTTATGGGAAGAACTTCGAATTCCTAAT